>OY740808.1:934227-1184548 GCA_963514005.1 Raja brachyura | reverse complement strand
TAACTCAGCGGGTCAGGCAGCATCTGTGGAGAACATGGATAGGTGACGTTTCACAGAGTGCTGGAGTAACTCAGCGGGTCAGGCAGCATCTGTGGAGAACATGGATAGGTGACGTTTCACAGAGTGCTGGAGTAACTCAGCGGGTCAGGCAGCGTCTGTGGAGAACATGGATAGGTGACGTTTCACAGAGTGCTGGAGTAACTCAGCGGGTCAGGCAGCATCTGTGGAGAACATGGATAGGTGACGTTTCACAGAGTGCTGGAGTAACTCAGCGGGTCAGGCAGCATCTGTGGAGAACATGGATAGGTGACGTTTCACAGAGTGCTGGAGTAACTCAGCGGGTCAGGCAGCGTCTGTGGAGAACATGGATAGGTGACGTTTCACAGAGTGCTGGAGTAACTCAGCGGGTCAGGCAGCATCTGTGGAGAACATGGATAGGTGACGTTTCACAGAGTGCTGGAGTAACTCAGCGGGGTCAGGCAGCATCTGTGGAGAACATGGATAGGTGACGTTTCACAGAGTGCTGGAGTAACTCAGCGGGTCAGGCAGCATCTGTGGAGAACATGGATAGGTGACGTTTCACAGAGTGCTGGAGTAACTCAGCGGGTCAGGCAGCATCTGTGGAGAACATGGATAGGTGACATTTTGGGTTTGGGACCCTTCTTCAGACTGGTCCAAAGAAATTCCAAGAGTCACCTATCCATGTTGCCTGACCCGCTGAGTTACTCCAGCACTCTGGCATCTGCAGTTCATAAGGTCATAGAGAATAGGAGCAGAATTAGGCCATTCAGCCCATCAAGTCTACTCCGCCATTCAATCATAACCATATAACAATTACAGCACGGAAACAGGCCATCTCGGCCCTTCAAGTCCGTGCCGAACAACTTTTTTCCCTTAGTCCCACCTGCCTGCACTCATACCATAACCCTCCATACTCTTCTCATCCATATGCCTATCCAATCATGGCTGATCAATCTCTTCCTCCTAGCCCCATTCTCCTGCCTTCTCCCCATAACCCCTGACACCCGCACTCATCAAGAATCTATCTATCTCTGCCTTAAATATATCCACTGACTTGTGGCCTCCACAGCCGTCTGTGGCAAAGAATTCCACAGATTCACCAGCCTCTGACTAGAGAAATTCCTCCTCATCTCCTTCCTAAAGAAACGTCCTTTAATTCTGAGGCTGTGACCTCTAGTCCTAGACTCTCCCACTAGTGGAAACATCCTCTCCACATCCAAGCCTTTCACTATTCTGTAAGTTTCAATGAGGTCCCCCCTCATCCTTCTAAACTCCAGCGAGTACAGGCCCAGCGCCGACAAACGCTCATCATAGGTTAACCCACTCATTCCTGGGATCATTCTTGTAAACATCCTCTGGACCCTCTCCAGAGCCAGTTCCTTGTCTCTCTCCCTCTTCCAAAGCAACACGTGTTCGAAGGATCTCGACCCGAAACGTCGCCTATTCCTTCGCTCCATAGATGCTGTCTCACCCGCTGAGTTTCCTCCAGAATTTTTGTCTACCTTCGATTTTTCCAGCATCTGCAGTTCCTTCTTAAACATGTCATGTATTGTGCAGGTCACCGATTACAAGGAGTCGCAAGTGCTGGAATCGTGAGCAAAAAGCTCAAGGTTGCTGGAGGAACTCAGCGGGTCAGGCAGCAGCTCTGGAGAAACGTTGTTCGTTTGTTGTGACACTTGGTCGGTGCAAGTTCCCACTACCCCATTTACCAAGTAGGTCGGGCAAGACTGACTTGGCAACAATTTAAACTGGAAATTGAAAACATGTAACACTGAGCATGAGTATTAATCAGGGGAAAGCTCGTTCAAATTCACATGTAAATGTATCTTCTCTGGTTGCAAGCCATTAATTTCTACACAACAATTAATTCAATAACCCAGGCTTCTTGTTCCGAGACAGACACACAATGTGGAGTAACTCAGCGGGACGGGCAGCTCTGGAGAGAAGGAATGGGTGACATCATGGGTTGTCTGAAGAAGGGTCTCGGCCCAAAACATCACCCATTCCATCCCTCCAGAGATGCTGCCTGTCCCACTGAGTTATTCCAGCTTTTTGTGTCTATCTTCGGTTTAAACCAGCGTCTGCAGTTCCTTCCTACACATTTAGTGATCAGAGGTACAGTTATACAACGGCCCCACCATCTCGGATGGTGATTAGCTGCTGGGCTCAGTCAGTGGAGCCTCGCCGCCCAGCCAGACATCACTTCCCTCCCTAGCTGATGCTGCTGCTTACACGGACATGACCGGCCCTGGGGGAGGGGGGGGGGGGGTCACGGCACGATTCACGGGGGCTCACACACACTCACACACTCTCACACGCAAACACGCGCACACACACTCACACGCACGCACACACACACTCACACACACACGCACGCACTCTCACACGCACGCACTCTCACACACGCACGCTCTCACACACGCACGCACTCTCACACACGCACGCACACGCACTCACACGCACACTCACACGCACGCACACACTCACGCACGCACTCACACGCACACACTCAGACACACACACTCAGACACACTCACACGCACGCACACACACACACACTCTCACGCACGCACTCTCACACGCACGCACTCTCACACACGCACGCTCTCACACACGCACGCACTCTCACACACGCACTCACACGCACTCACACGCACACTCACACGCACACTCACACGCACACACACACTCAGACGCACACACTCACACGCACACACTCAGACACACACACTCTCACGCACGCACACACTCTCACGCACGCACACACTCTCACGCACGCACACACTCTCACGCACGCACACACTCTCACGCACGCACACACTCTCACGCAGGCACACACTCTCACGCAGGCACACACTCTCACGCAGGCACACACTCTCACGCACGCACACACTCTCACGCACGCACACACTCTCACGCAGGCACACACTCTCACGCAGGCACACACTCTCACGCAGGCACACACTCTCACGCAGGCACACACTCTCACGCAGGCACACGCTCTCACGCAGGCACACGCTCTCACGCAGGCACACGCTCTCACGCAGGCACACGTTCTCACGCAGGCACACGCTCTCACGCAGGCACACGCTCTCACGCAGGCACACGCTCTCACGCAGGCACACGCTCGCACACACGCACACTCTCACACACGCACTCTCACACACGCACACTCTCACACACGCACACTCTCACACGCAAACATGCACACTCTCACACGCACACTCTCACACGCAAACACACACACTCTCACACGCACACACACTCTCTCACACGCACACTCTCACACGCAAACATGCACACTCTCACACGCACACTCTCACACGCAAACACACACACTCTCACACGCAAACACTCTCACACACACACTCTCACACACACACACACTCTCTCACTCCCACAGATTCACACACACACTCTCCCTGTCACGTGCACTCCACCGTTCCGCTCTTGCACGCGCACTCACACTCAGCGACGGGTCAGACAAGGGATGAGCGAGTGTGTCCACACGTCACCTCTCCCAGTATCACCAACTGTCCACAACCAGAGATACCTTTGGTAGTTCGGACACAAGATCCCAGCCCCAGCCCCAACACACTGCACTGATGGCGGGGGGGGGGGGGGGGGGGGAGAGGCAGAGGTGGGGGAGAGGGAGACAGGGGGGAGAGGGGCCGCTGTGTGTCGGGGTTGTGAGCCCCGGGCCGGCACCGCTACAGGTTGCCAGTCCCGGCCCCCGCGCCGCAACCCCCCCCCCCACACACACACACAACCCCCCCCCCCCCACACACACACACACACCCCCCCCCACACACACACACACAACCCCCCCCCACCCCCACACACACACACACACACATCCCCCCCCCACACACACACACACACACCCCCCACACACACACACACAACCCCCCCCACACACCCACACACAACCCCCCCCACACACACACACACACACAACCCCCCCCACACACACACACACACACAACCCCCCCCACACACACACACACAACCCCCCCCCCACACACACACACACAACCCCCCCCCCCACACACACCCCCCCCCCCCACACACACCCCCCCCCACACACACACACACACACAACCCCCCCCCCCCCACACACACACCCCCCCCACACACACCCCCCCCCCCCCACACACACAACCCCCCCCCCCCCACACACACAACCCCCCCCCCACACACACACACAACAACAACACCCCCCGGGTCCCTGCACCACGGGCGCCGGGAGGGAGGGGGTGAGATGCGGGGGGGGGGGGGGGTTGAGGTTTGGGGTGAGGAGTGTCCCGGCCCCGGGCACACTCACACTCACACTCACACTCACACTCACACTCACCCACCCACACAGACTCACCGTGGCGGCGGGGTTGAGCGGGTCCCAGACCGGCTGCGCGGCGGCTCCGGACCCGGAGAGAAGCGGCAACAAGATCAGCAACAGCATCGTCCACAACACGTCCCCGTCCCCGTCCCCGTCCCCGTCCCGCTCCCCTCACATCCCCGCCCCCAGCCCAGCCCAGCCCAGCCCAGCCCAGCCTAACCTAGCCCAGTCTAGCCCGGCTCAGCTACACGGCTCAGCCCAGCCCAGCCCAGCCCAGCCCTCCCCCGGGACACACACACCCTGACAGCCGGACACTGGGAGAGACAGAGGGAGAGGGGGGGGGGGGGGGGGGGAGAGAGAGAGGTGGAGAAAGAGGCGGAGAGAGAGAGAGAAGGAGAAAACGGGGAGGGGGAGAGGGGACCACGCAGACAGTTCAGGAACAGGCCCTTCGGCCCACAATGTCCGTGCTGGACAAGATGCCAAGTTAAACTGATCCCCTCTGCCTGCACGTGATCCGTATCCCTCCATTCCCTGCATATCCATGTGCCTGTCTAAAAGCCTCTTAAACACCACTAGCGTATCTGCCTCCACCCCCACCCCTGGCAGTGCGTTCCAGGCACCCACCCCCCTCTGTGTAAAAAAAACCTGCCCCACACATCTCCTTTAAACTTTGCCCCTCTCACCTTAAAGCTGCGCCCTCTAGTCTTGGACATTCCCACCCTGGGGAAAAGGTTCTGTCTATTACCGTCTGGTGGAGTTTGAAGAAGGGTCTCGGCCCAAAACGTCACCTATCCATGTTCTCCACAGATGCTGCCTGACCCGCTGAGTTACTCCAGCACTCTGTGAAACGTCACCTATCCATGTTCTCCACAGATGCTGCCTGACCCGCTGAGTTACTCCAGCACTCTGTGAAACGTCACCTATCCATGTTCCCCACAGATGCTGCCTGACCCGCTGAGTTACTCCAGCACTCTGTGAAACGTCACCTATCCATGTTCCCCACAGATGCTGCCTGACCCGCTGAGTTACTCCAGCACTCTGTGAAACGTCACCTATCCATGTTCTCCACAGATGCTGCCTGACCCGCTGAGTTACTCCAGCACTCTGTGAAACGTCACCTATCCATGTTCTCCACAGATGCTGCCTGACCCGCTGAGTTACTCCAGCACTCTGCTTCCTTCTGTGCACTAACCAGTATGTGCAGTTCCTTGCTGCCTGCATTAGAGGGAATTCGCTAATGAGGAGAGATTGCATTGCCATGGTCTATTTACCCTGGAGCAGCAGAGGTTTGAGTGTCGAGGGTTATGGGGAGAAGGCAGGAGAATGGGATTAGGAGGCAGTGATCAGCCATGATTGAATGGTGGAGTGGACTAGATGGGCCGAATGGCCCGATTCTACTCTTATAACATGTAAACGTGTGACATACAATAAGTATATAAATATATGAGTCACAGAGTGATACAGTGTGGAAACAGGCCCTGCGGCCCAACTTGCCCATACCTGCCAGCATGTCCCAGCTACACTAGTCCCACCTGCCTGTGTTTGGTCCATATCCCTCCAAACCTGTCCTATCCATGCACCTGCCTAACGGTTTCTTAAATGTTGGGATAGTCCCAGCCTCAACTACCTCCTCTGGCAGCTTGTTCCATACACCCACTGCCCTTTGCGTGAAAAAGTTACCCCTCAGATTCCTATTAAATCTTCTCCCCTTCAATATTCAATAGACAATAGGAGCAGGAGTAGGCCATTCGGCCCTTCGAGCTAGCACCGCCATTCAATGTGATAATGGCTGATAATCCACAATCAGTACCCCGTCCCTGCCTTCTCCCCATATCCCCTGATTCCGCTATCTTCAAGAGCCCTATCTAGCTCTCTCTTGAAAGTATCCAGAGAACCGGCCTCCACCGCCCTCTGAGGCAGAGAATTCCACAGACTCACCACTCTCTATGAGAAAAAGTGTTTCCTCGTCTCCGTTCTAAATGGCTTACCCCTTATTCTTAAACTGTGGCCCCTGGTTCTGGACTCCCCCAACAACAGGAACATGTTTCCTGCCTCCAGCGTGTCCACACTGTTAACAATCTTATATGTTTCACCTTAAACCTATGTCCTCTGGTCCTCGAATCCCTTAATTAGCATCTCTGTGCTAAGAGACTCTGTGCATCTACCCGATCTATTCCTCTCATGATTTTATACACCTCTATAAGATCTACTCATCCTCCTGCGCTCCAAGGAATAGAGACCCAGCCTACTCAACCTCTCCCTGTAGCTGACACCCTCTAGTCCTGGCAACATTCTCGTAAATCTTCTCTGAACCCTTTCCTATAACATGGAGCCCAGAACTGAACACAATATTCTAAATGCGGCCTCACCGACGTCTGATACAACTGCAACTTGACCTCCCAACTTCTCTACTCAATACTCTGACTGATGAAGGCCAGTGTGCCAAAAGCCTTTTTGACCACCTTATCTACCTGTGACTCCACCTTCAAGGAACCATGCACCTGTACTCCTAGATCCCTCTGCTCTACAACACTCCCCAGAGGCCGACCATTCACTGTGTAGGTCCTGCCCATGTTAGACTTCCCCAAAATGCAACACCTCACATTTCTCTGTATTAAATTCCATCAACCATTCCTCAGCCCACCTGGCCAATCGATCCAGATCCTGCTGCAATTTTTCACAACCATGGGATGCATCGATTGGGTAGGTAGTCAAAAAAACGTTTCACAGAGTGCTGGAGTAACTCAGCGGGTCAGGCAGCATCTGTGGAGAACATGGATGGGTGACGTTTCGACTCTTTAGACTGAGAGTCAGGGGAGAGGGAAACTAGAGATTTAAAAGGGTACAAAGACCAAAAGGTACAAGGGAGCAGAGGAGCAGACATGTCTTGTAGCATCTTCATACCTTCCCAGCTGCATGGTGGCAGATGTCTTGGTGACATTTATTACACAATTGAGCGGAGATTTAGAAGCAGCTTAACACTAAGTACTTGGTTTATTTTTGTAATAGGTGACATTTCGGGTCAAGATCCTTCTTCAGACCTGAAAACGTCACCTATTCCTTTCATAAGGTCGTAAGTAATAGGAGTAGGATTAGGCCATTCGGCCCATCACGTCTACTCTGCCATTCAATCACGCTGGTCTATCTCTCCCTCCTAACCCCATTCTCCTGCCTTCTCCCCGCAACCCCTGACAAAGGTTCAAAGGTCTGTTTATTGTCACATGTACCAATTAAGGTACAGTGAAACTCGATTTACCATGCAGCCATACTAAATAATAGGAACAAGACACACAACTACATAAAAGTTAACATAAACATCCACCACAGCGGATTGACCACATTCCCCACGGTGATGGAAGGCAATAAAGTCTTAACTTCCTCTTTATTCTCCCTCGGTCGGGGCAGTCGAACCATCCGTAGTCGGGGTGATCGAAGCTCCCGCAGCCGGCGATCGAAGCCCCTGTGTCGGGGCGATCGAAGCTGCTGTGATCGGGGCGGTAGAACCTCCTGCGGCCTGGAGCTCCCGAAGTCGGTCGCTAACCAGGGTCTCAAGCTCCACGATGTTAAGTCCTGCAGGCTCCCACAGTTGGAGCTCCCGAAGTCGATCTCCAGCAAGAGGCCGCCAGCTCCACGATGTTAAGACCTGCAGGTTCCCACAGTTGGAGCTCCCGAAGTCGATCTCCAGCAAGAGGCCGCCAGCTCCATGATGTTAAATCCTGCAGACTCCCACAGTTGGAGCTCCCGAAGTCGATCTCCAGCAAGAGGCCGCCAGCTCCATGATGTTAAATCCTGCAGACTCCCACAGTTGGAGCTCCCGAAGTCGATCTCCAGCAAGACGCCGCCAGCTCCATGATGTTAAATCCTGCAGACTCCCACAGTTGGAGCTCCCAAAGTCGATCTCCAGCAAGAGGCCGCCAGCTCCATGATGTTAGGCCGCAGTGTGGACGGAGATTCGATACAGAAAAAAATTGCATCTCCGTCGTGGTCAGAGATCCCCCAACCCTCCTTACCCCCCCCCCCCCCACCCCCCAACATAAAACAAGCTAAAGTACACTAAAACATACATTTAACACATACAATAAAACACCAAAGAAGGAAAGGACAAGACAGACTGTTGGCGAGGCGGCCGATGATAGAATCTATCTAACTCTGCTTTAAAAATATCCACTGACTTGTGGCCTCCACAGCCGTCTGTGGCAAAGAATCCCACAGATTCACCACCCGCTGACTCCAGAGACGCTGCCTGTCCCGCTGAGTTACTCCAGCACTTTGTGCCTATCTTCGGTTCCAGCCAGCATCTGCAGTTCCTTCCAAATTCCTCTCCAATTGAAATTGCCTGCTCCGTTGAACTGGCAATAGAACTGCCCATGCGGCCCGGAGCCGTCTCAGTAACTAACCCCCTCTCTCCGGCCTCCCCTCTGTATCAGCATTCATGGCCAGCGGTCAAGCACCTGCTGGTGTTATTGATGGATGTATCTGAGACCTGATGGTGACGTTTTCAATCTGATTCACGGACCCTCTCCCTCTCTCCCTCCCTCTCCGCTCTCTCTAACGCACTCATGCACAAACACGACTTCCCTGAAACTGATGGAAATTGAAAATCAAACACATCGAGCGGGAGGTCAAACATTTCCCATCAATAAGCCTCTTCCATCCGTGCCGTGGAGGTGAGTGAGGATTACCTGGCGGACCAGGTGTCAGGTAGAGGGGAGGAGGGAACAGAGATCCCCCCCCCCCCCCCCCCCCCAGACCCACAGCCATGGTGGAGTCACCTCCTGAACAAATGAAACTGCTCTCACTCGTTAATGTGTGCGTCACGGTGCTGCAGCGGGTAGTGACGCTACCTCGCGGTGCCAGAGACCCGGGTTCAATCCTGACCTCTGGGTGTGGAGGTGTGTTGAAACATCGACAATAGCTGCAGGAGAAGGCCATTCGGCCCTTCGAGCCTGACCCACCATTCAATGTGATCATGGCTGATCATCCACAATCAGTTCCCCGTTCCTGCCTTCTCCCCATGTCCCTTGATTCCGTTAGCCCTAAAACATCCAGTGAATCGGCCTCCACTGCCTTCTGTGGCAGAGAATCCCACAGATTCACAACTCTCTGGGTGGAAACGTTTTTCCTCATCTCAGTCCTAAATGGCCGACCACTTATTTTTAAACTGTGACCCCTGGTTCTTGACGCCCCCAAAATAGGGGACATTTTTCCTGCATCTAGCCTGTCCAATCCCTAAAGAATTTTAAATGCCTCTGTATGTTCCTTTCTCATCCTTCTAAATTCCAGTGAATACAAGCTTGTCCCACCTGCCTGCATCTGGTCCATATTCCTCGAAACTTTTCCTATCCAGGTGAGGGGGGAAAGATTCAATAGCAACTTGAGGGGCAACTTTTTCACACAGAGGGTGGTGAGCATATGGAACGAGCTGCCGGAGGAGCTGGCTGAGGCAGGTCATATTAAATGGCGGTGCTGGCTCAAAGGGCTGAATGGCCCTGAATTCCTGCACCTATTGTCTATGTAGTGTAGATGGGGCATGTTGGTCAGCATGGATGAATTGGGCCGAAGGGCCTGTTTCTGTTCTGTGTGACTCTGTGTCCGTGGAGACTGCGAGCTGCAGCAGCCTTGCACTGGGCCAAGCTGGGTTGGCCGCAGCTGAACAACACATTCCATCGCCAGCACATCTGCAACAATTTATTTAGCCTAATGATGTTTTAATTGCTGAATCCCAGCAACGTTCCTCCTTCATGTAACCGTGTACCCGCTGGATATTCCAGCCTTGTTCCCAGCCTCCAGGTTCTGGAGATGTGTGAAAGACATCATCATTTCATCTGCTCAGCCCTCAAACCGTTTCCAAGTGCTTCAGGGCCAACGAACTGTCGACCAATGCAGGACGGAACTGCAGGTGCTGGTTTAAATCAAAGTTAGACACAAAGTGCTGGAGTAACTCAGCGGGTCAGGCAGCGTCTCTGGAGAGAAGGAACTGCAGGTGCTGGTTTAAATCAAAGTTAGACACAAAGTGCTGGAGTAACTCAGCGGGTCAGGCAGCGTCTCTGGAGAGAAGGAATGGGTAACGTTTCGGGTTGAGGCCCTTCTTCAGACTCACGGACTATCAACTAGGCTGAACACTCTGCTCGCTGGATATCTCAAACATGGGCGGTACGGTGGCGCAGCGGGTAGAGCTGCTGCCTCTCAGCACCAGGGATCCAGGTTTGATCCCGACTACGGGTGCTGTCTGTGCGGAGTTTGCACGTTCTCCCCGTGACCTGCGTGGGTTTTCTCCGAGATCTTCAGTTTCCTCCCACACTCCAAAGACGTTTGCAGGATAATTGGCTCGGTAAATGTAAACATTGTCCCCAGTGGGTGTAGGATAGTGTTAGTGTGCGGGGATCGCGGGTCGGTGCGGACTATGGGGAGAAGGCAGGAGAAAGGGGTTAGGAGGGAGAGATAAAGATCAGCCATGATTGAATGGTGGAGTAGACTTGATGGGCCGAATGGCCTAATTCTGCTTCCATGACTTATGGACTTGAGACAGGCAACATGAGTAACATCTGGTTGTTCCTTGCAGCTGGAATGAGATGTTAAGATCATAAAACTTCAGCCCCAACTGGAGCCGGGCGGTGAGTTTTACACATGAAGCGATACCACACTGGACAACAGTGCAGGCAACTGCAGCCCCTGCAACACTGCAGGTAATGCGTGAAACTGCACTGGTCCACAAACATGACTTCCTGCTGGAGAAACTCAGCGGGTCAGGCAGCATCTGTGGAGAACATGGATACACAAAAATATCTCCCTGCTCCCAGACTGAAGAAGGCCCCGACTTGAAAAGTCATCTGTCCATTCCCTCCACAGATGCTGCCTGACCCACTGAGTTACTCCAGCACTCTGTGAAACGTCACCTATCCATGTTCTCCACAGATGCTGCCTGACCCGCTGAGTTACTCCAGCACTCTGTGAAACGTCACCTATCCATGTTCTCCACAGATGCTGCCTGACCCGCTGAGTTACTCCAGCACTCTGTGAAACGTCACCTATCCATGTTCTCCACAGATGCTGCCTGACCCGCTGAGTTACTCCAGAAGGAAGTCATGTTTGTGGGCCAGTGCAGTTTCACGCATTAACTGTTAACTCTGTGTCTATCTTTGGTGTAAACCAGCATTTGCTCAGATGGGGTAGTGTGGAGGTGTTGGGCTGAAGGGCCTGTTTCCACACTGGGTGACTCGAACTGAACAATAACACAAGACGGGGCTTGGTGCATCTGCAGGATGTTTGGAACGGAGCAGGAAGCGCTGGAACTCTGCGGTTATTTGATGCTATACTGGACGGTTCCTGTCCAAGACATAAAGTGAAAAAGCAGATGCCCCTCGACACGTCCATGGAGACACAAGTCATCCAGCCCTGCCTGTGTACGGACCCATCCACTCCACAGACCAATCTGTTGGAACTTCCACAGAACAATTTGCATCGTGGTCTGTGGAAGTTCCAACATGCTCCACCGATGGCGAGTGGTGTTTGATGTGTTGTGGTTCAGACAGATGCTAAAGCAAAGCGCAGAGTGGAGCCCGGCCGAGAATCGGTTTTTTCTTTTCTGTTTTTAAGGATCTTTTAAAGGTCATAAGGGATAGGAGCAGCATTAGGCCATTTGGCCCATCGAGTCTACTCCACCATTCAATCATGGCTGATCTATCTCTCCCTCCTAACCCCATTCTCATGCCTTAGACAATAGACAATGGGTGCAGGAGGAGGCCATTCAGCCCTTCGAGTCAGCACCGCCATTCAATGTGATCATAGAAACATAGACATAGAAACATAGAAATTAGGTGCAGGAGTAGGCCATTCGGCCCTTCGAGCCTGCACCGCCATTCAATATGATCATGGCTGATCATCCAACTCAGTATCCCGTACCTGCCTTCTCTCCATACCCTCTGATCCCCTTAGCCACAAGGGCCACATCTAACTCCCTCTTAAATATAGCCAATGAACTGGCCTCAACTACCCTCTGTGGCAGAGAATTCCAGAGACCCACCACTCTCTGTGTGAAAAAATTCCTTCTCATCTCGGTCCTAAAGGATTTCCCCCTTATCCTTAAGCTGTGACCCCTTGTCCTGGACCTCCCCAACATCGGGAACAATCTTCCTGCATCTAGCCTGTCCAACCCCTTAAGAATCTTGTAAGTTTCTATATGATCCCCTCTCAATCTCCTAAATTCTAGAGAGTATAAACCGAGTCTATGCAGTCTTTGTTCATAAGACAGTCCTGACATCCCAGGAATCAGTCTGGTGAACCTTCGCTGCACTCCCTCTATGGCAATAATGTCCTTCCTCAGATTTGGAGACCAGAACTGTACGCAATACTCCAGGTGTGGCCTCACCAAGACCCTATACAACTGAAGTGGAACCTCCCTGCTCCTATACTCAAATCCTTTTGCTATGAAAGCTAACATACCATTGGCTTTCTTCACTGCCTGCTGTACCTGCATGCCTACTTTCAATGACTGGTGTACCATGACACCCAGGTCGCGCTGCATCTCCCCTTTTCCTAATCGGCCTCCATTTAGATAGTAGTCGGTTTTCCTATTTTTGCCACCAAAGTGGATAACCTCACATTTATCCACATTATACTGCATCTGCCAAACATTTGCCCACTCACCCAGCCTATCCAAGTCACATTGCATTCTCCTAGCATCCTCCTCACAGCTAACACTGCCCCCCAGCTTAGTGTCATCCGCAAACTTGGAGATATTGCCTTCAATTCCCTCATCCAGATCATTAATGTATATTGTGTATCATGGCTGATCATCCACAAATCCTGCCTTCTCCCCATATCCTCTGACACCCGTACTAATCAAAAAACTATCTATCTCTGCCTTAAATATATCTACCTTCTGTGGCAAAGAATTCCACAGATTCACCACCCTCTGACTAAAGAAATTCCTCCTCATCTCCTTCCTAAAGGAATGTCCTTTAATTCTGAGGCTGTGACCTCTAGTCCTAGACTCTTCCGTTTTGTCAAGGTTCCAAGTGCTGTCCACACTTGCCATTGATTCTGTTCTCAGCTCCTGTGTATTAGTTGGGCACCTCCAATGTTAGGTGAAGGTAGACACATAATCCTGGAGTAACTCAGCGGGACAGGCAGCATCTCTGGGGAGAAGGAATAGGTGACGTTTTGGGTTGACCCGAAACGAGAGTCTGAAGAAGGGTCTCCCATCTCGCCAGAGATGCTGCTTGTCCCGCTGAGTTACTCCAGCTTTTTGTGTCTATTTTCGGTGTAAACCAGCATCTGCAGTTCCTTCCTACTCCAATGTTAGGTGGGCCTCTTATATCCGTTTCCATTCCATCTGTTGGAACTTTAACTCCGTTTACTTTGCTTATTCAACCATTTCCGTGCCGGCGGTAAACATGATTAAATGAGTTCATCTGGATCATTTGTCCTTGTCAGGTTCCTTGCATCTTAATGCAATTCATTTATCAGCAACTGCGATAAAAATGCAACCTGGTTCTGCACAAGTACCTCATTAGAGGCAAGCCAACACTTCATACATGCTGGAGTAACTTAGCGAGACAGGCAGCATCTCTGGAGAGAAGGAGTGGGCGACGTTTCGGGGCGAGACCCTTCTCAGACTGATGTCAGTGGAGGGGGCAGGACAGAGATAGAATGTAGTTGGAGACAGTCAGACTGGTGGGAGAACTGGGAATGTGGAGGGGATGGAGAGAGAGGGAAAGTGAGGGCCATTTGTAGTTAGAGAAGTCAATGTTCATACCGCTGGGGTGTAAGCTGCCCAAGCGAAATATGAGGTGCTGCTCCTCCATTTTGCGCTGGGCCTCACTCTGGCAATGGGGGAGGCCCAGGACAGAAAGGTCAGTGTGGGAATGGGAGGGGGAGTTAAAGTGTTTGGTAACCGGGAGGTCAGGTAGGTTTAGGTGGACGGAGCGGAGGGGTTCACCGAAACGATCGCCAAGCCTGCGCTTGGTCTCGCCGATGTACAGGACTTTATACAGGGGGTGTGTGAATGTGAGGTTTGCCACCATTACCTCTGCTGGCCTGTCTGGAGCTCACACCAAACCTTGGCCCAGTCCCTGGTGTTACAAAATACAAAGTGCTGGAAGAACTCAGCGGGTCAGCCAGCATCTGTGGCTGGAATGGACAGACCACATTCACACTAGTTATATGTTATAGAAACATAGACAATAGGTGCAGGAGGAGGCCAGTCGGCCCTCCGAGCCAGCACAGCTATTCAATAAGATCATGGCTGATCATCCAGAATCAGTTCCCCGTTCCTGCTTTCTCCCCATATCTCTCGGTTCCGTTAGCCCGAGGAGCTAAATCTAAGTTAATCCTCTTCCTCATTCACTCCCTGCATGCTAGGGGCATCAAAGGCTAAGGGGCAGCACAGTGGTGCAGCGGGTAGAGCTGCTGCCTCACAGTGCTAGTGACCCGGGTTCCATCCTGATCTTGGGTGCTGTCTGTGTGGAGTTTGCATGTTCTCCATGGCGGGTTTCCTCTGGGTGCGTCGGTACTAGTGTAAGGTGTGGAGTCGGAGAGACAATGGGCCTCTTTGCAGGATGAAACTAAAAAATTAGCATATTTATCTTTAGACTTTAAAAATACAGAGTGGTAAGAGACCATTCGGCCCATCGAGTCCGCGCCGACCAACGATCGCCCCGCACACTAACACTATCCTACACACTAGGGATAATTTACAATTTACAGAAGCCAATTAACCTACAAACCTGCACGTCTTTGGAGTGTGGCAGGAAACGTGCAAACTCCATACAGGCAGCACCCGTACTCAGGATGGAACCCGGGTCTCTGGTGCTGGGAGGCAGCAGCTCTACCCGCTGCACCGCCGTGCCATCCACTTTTAACTATTTCACTGCATACAAGTGCAGCCTGACAGCAGGATACCTGATCACAAGACAGACACCCACCTGTAGTCCCAAATACATTGACATGTGGAGCAGAGAAGAACGAGAGAACACAGCCTCTTCATTTACCCAATGCACATTCATCAGTACAATGCCAGTCTGCAAGAACATGAAGGGTTCATGACAGAGGGAGCAGACACAGAGGCCCGCCCCAGATAAGTCTAGTCTCAGCAGAGATGCTGGGGTGAAGGAAGGAGCGTTCACGTTGATCGCGGCCCTGTTTCCACCACCACGCACAAGAAGCCACAAGTCAGTCGCCATTGTGCAGATGCCGGGAAGTGTGGTCAGCTCAGTTTGTGGACTCGATAAGAAGAAGCAGAGATGATTAACTTTGACCCATCACGGTGGCGGGCACGGTGGCGCAGCGGGTAGAGCTGCTGCCTCACAGCACCGGCGACCCGGGTTCGATCCCGACTACGGGCACTGTCTGTACGGAGTTTGCACGTTCTCCCCGTGACCGCGTGGGTTTTCTCCGAGATCTTTGGTTTGCTCCCACACTGCAAAGACGTGCAGGTTTGTAGGTCAATTGGCTCGGTGAATGTGTAAACAAATGTGTCCTTTGTGTGTGTAGGATAGTGTTAATGTGCAGGGATCGCTGGTCGGCATGGACTGGGTGGGCCGAAGGGCCTGCTGTATCTCTATACTAGACTGAAACCCTTAACTCTAATCACACTCAGAGCTACAAGTTCACACAAACACCAGCATTTCCTTTTGAAATTGCATTTATAAAATGATAACTTATTCCTACTGTAACCAACTACTTCCACAGACGGCTGTGGAGGCCAAGTCAGTGTTTGAGGCAGAGATAGATAGATTCATGATTAGTGCGGGTGTCAGGGGTTAGGAGGGAGAGATCGATCAGCCATGATTGAATGGTGGAGTAGACTTGATGGGCTGAATGGACTAACTCTACTCCAATTAAATTAGTTTTTTTAAGTGCCACAAATAGTTTAACAGTCGGAGGAACTGCATTTATTTAGTTGCCATGTGGGGCAGACACTGGCTCACAAGTAGGAATTACAACTCGCTCAGAATGTGAGTTTACATGTTGCTGCCAATGTGGGCCGTAGAATGACACTGTCTTTATGTTTGTGTCCAAGGACTGGAGACAGGAAGATTGCAGCAACAATTAGAGAGCCAGCACAACATCACAACAGCAATGATATGCGAAGGGTAATAATCCATCATACTACAAATATATCTTAGCCAATGCAGGAAGCCTCAAAGGATTTGGAAGATAATTAAATGAATGGAGAAGTGACTGGTTTGCGGGATCCCCAGGGAATGAGCCATCAGGAACTCTGGGCAATCCGATCAATATTTGCTGACCTGGGTTGCAGTGGAGACTTGCCGATGATACTCCACTCAGAAACATCGTAAACTGTGGGTGGGACGGAGAGAGGTTTGGAGAGGATGTGGGCAGATTGATGCAAGAGTCAAGTGCATTCCATTGTCATCTGTACCGGGATCAGAACAATTACAGCGATACCTGCTGCAGCTTCACTGCAACTCAATAAACAAATAGACTGTACAATATTTGCCTGATATTCTGGGTCAAACCTGGCTTTGAGCAGAGTGGCCAGCGTAACGAACTGATACACAGTGCTGGAGTAACTCAGCATGTCACAGGCTGGTGAGGGTTGAGAGTGAGAAATTGCAAGGGGGCGTAGCGACTGAGTGGGGGGCGGGGGGAGGGGGGGAGGCGTGGGAGGTGGGGGGGGGGGGTTGGTTGGGAGCTTTTACATTTTTCAGCTTGAAATTGTGCAATCTGGCGCATACTGTTGCGAGTCTTTTAACTTACACTTGAATGGAACATTTATGCTTCAAATTGGATTAGGTATGAATAAGGTTAGGCTAAATTACATTCCTAACTACATTCCACAGTAGAGCCAGGCTCCGATCAATAGGTGCAGCACATGAATGACCTTAGTATATTCATGTATGGAAATCAGATTATAATTTATGCTGTTATGCATATATATAGAGAAACAAAAACATAGAAACAAGGCAAGAGGAATCTTCCATCACTGTTCTGCACAAATAAATCCATCAACCTTACCCTTTGACTACAGAAACAAGACGAAAATAATGCCACATATTCAACTGTATATGGTTCAATGAAATTAAGATATATATGTAAAACATATATATGGAAACAGGCCCTTCGACCCACCAAGTCCACACCGACCAGCAATCTACCTTACACCAGTTGTATCCTACACGCCACAGACAATTTACAGATCAAGGATCAAGTCTGGGTCTGTGGTGCTGCAAGACAGCAACTCTACCGCTGCGCCACCGTGCCACCCCATTAAATTCTTTATTCTGTAATATTTATTATGGTGTCACGCCAATAAAGATGAACACATGATTATAATCTCTGCCCTTAGTTGGATAACACACATCTCCAGTCATTGTGCTTTATGGCTGGTTTTCAACCTCTTCAGTCTGAAGGTCCCGACCCGAAACATCACCTATTCTTTCTCTCCAGAGATGCTGCCTGTCCTGCTGAGTTATTCCAGCTTTTGGTGTCTATCTCCAGTTTAAACCACCATCTGCAGTTCCTTCTTACACTCTTTGTTAAGCGAAGGGTCCTATTCTCATAGTATTATTCACCTCAACTAAGTCTCTTCTTCACCTCCGTTGCTGCAGAGAATACAATCCCAGTTCTCAAATCTTTCTTCAAAGTGAAAAAAAAATTCCTGCCCTGCCAACATGTTCCTAAATCGCCCCTGGATCCTCTCCAGAGCAATTGCCCCCTTTCTACAGTGTGTCACAGTCTTACAGCATGGAACCAGGCCCTTCATCCCAGCTTGTCCATGCAGATCAAGATGCCCCATCTAAACTAGTCCTATTTATTCGCATTTGGCCCATATCCCTTTAAACATGTGTGTGTGTGAGTGTGTGAGTGTGTGTGTGTGTGTGTGTGTGAGAGTGTGTGTAAGGGTGTGTGTGAGAGTGTGTGTGTGTGTGAGAGTGTGTGTGAGAGTGTGTGTGAGAGTGTGTGTGAGAGTGTGTGTAAGGGTGTGTGTGAGAGTGTGTGTGAGGGTGTGTGTGAGGGTGTGTGTGAGGGTGTGTGTGAGGGTGTGTGTGAGAGTGTGTGTAAGGGTGTGTGTGAGAGTGTGTGTAAGGGTGTGTGTGAGAGTGTGTGTAAGGGTGTGTGTGAGAGTGTGTGTAAGGGTGTGTGTGAGAGTGTGTGTAAGGGTGTGTGTGAGTGTGTGAGAGTGTGTGTAAGGGTGTGTGTGAGAGTGTGCGTCAGTGAAGCGGCGACAACACCTGGAGTGAGCGGAGACGTGGCGATGTCCGGGGAGCATTTCCCTCTCCCCCCCCTCCCCGGGAATGCGGGCCGGCCCAGGTGCTCTGTGTCCAGCTGGGGTCCGGGGGAGGTGAAGGTCAGTGACCCGGGGGTCCGGGGGAGGTGAGGGTCAATGACCCGGGGGTCCGGGGGAGGTGAGAGACAGACACCCGGGGGTCGGGCATCGGAGCGGAGCTATAGCCCGAGATTCATCCCCGCGGCTCTGGAGGCGGCACCGACGCGCCCACTCACACGGCCGCTCCTGGCTCCGGGCCGGGGTTAAAACTCCATGCGGTGTGGACAGAGGGGCCGCAGGTGAGGGTGGGAGGTGTGAGCGGTGCCTGGGGGGGGGGTCGGTGCTGGGACCACCGCCCTGTCTCACCTCTCACACCATCTGCACGGGAATGTGAATGTGGGTGAGGCAGCATCTATAGAGCAGTGGACACAAATGCTGGAGAAACGCTTGAGTGTGAAGAAGGGTCAAACTCACCCGCTGAGTTTCTCCAGCATTGTTGTCCACATTGCCATTTAAATAGTGTGCGATGGGCTTACGCCAATTAAATTGCTGGCTCTTTCTAGGAACGCGCCGACAGAAAACTATTCTCATTGGTGAGTGTGGAGGAGCCTGACTTTATTTATTTATTCATATATTTTTAAAAATATTTTTTTGAGCGCGAGAACTTCTGTCATCAGCGTGCGAGCGTGAGGATTTCCTCAAATGCGTTAGTCTCACGCTCAATGCGTGAGAGTTGGCAGCCCTGAGGTCAGGCAGCATCATGAAGTCACCCAGAACGTCACCTATCCATGTTCTCCACAGATGCTGCCTGACCCGCTGAGTTACTCCAGCACTCTGTGAAACGTCACCTATCCATGTTCTCCACAGATGCTGCCTGTCCAATTTATGCACTGGAATTTTGAAGGATGAGGGGATCTTACAGAAACATATAAAATTCCAAAGGGATTGGACAGGCTAAAAGCAGGGAAAATGTTCCTTATGTTGGGGGAGTCTAGAACCAGGGGTCACAGTTTGAGAATAAGGGGTTGGCCATTTAGGACTGAGAAACTTTTCCACCCAGAGAGTTGTGAACCTGTGGAATTCTCTGCCACAGACGGCAGTGGAGGCCAATTCACCGGATGTTTTCAAGAGAGAGTTAGATTTAGCTCTTTGGGCTAACGGAATCAAGGGATATGGGGAGAAAGCAGGAACGGGGAACTGATTGTGGATGATCAGCCGTGATCACATTGAATGGTTGTGCTGGCTACTCCTGCACCTATTGTTTATGATCCGCTGAGTTACTCCAGCATTTTGTGTCTATCTTTGGTGTAAAGAAGTCTTTGATCTTAAAGTGCTGCAGCAACTCACAGGTCAGGCAGCATCTGTGGAGAATTGGAAATGGGTGACGTTTCTGACTGTGGGGGGAAGGAGGGTGACGGGTGACGGGTGAGAAGCCATTCCTCGAGGCAGGGAGCTGAATGAGCAGAGGACGTGGATTTAGAATATTCAGTAAAAGGACCAGGGGCCAGATCAGGCACGTCCACGTAACTAGGCAGTGATGTAATTGCAGCCAGAATTGATGCATACTTGAAAACAAAACTGATCTCGGCGTTACGAGGAGAGGAGAGGATTGATGGAAGAACTCGTACAAAGAGCTGTCAGCAGCACAATGGGGCCAGCGGCGTCTCCCAGTGTTGGAGGGCTCACATTCGATTCCCACCTCCGTGGGTTCAGCAGCTTTGTGTTCCACTGTGAATTTTAAAAGGCAGGAGACAAACTCGCTGGGGAGTGGGGAAAGTGGATCGCACTTTGACTCATTCAAATGCAAATAAGATTCGTTCAGAATACTGCATTAGGATAAGTAGAGACATTGTAAGCGCTAATACATTTAAGTCGCAGATACAGGGAACTGCAGGTGCTGGTTTGCAAATAAAGATACAGAGTGCTGGAGTAACTCCGCGGGTCAGGCAGCATCTGTGAAGGGAAGGAATGGGTGACGTTTCGGCTCGAGACCCTTCGGAAGTCACAATTTGCGAGACGGATAAGAAGAGACAATGTACGCCACACACAAAGAATTGCAGATGCTGCAATCTGGAAAAAAAACGCAGTGTGCTGGATGAACTCTGCGGGTCAGGCAGCATCTGTGGAGGGACTGGATGGTCAAGACCCTACTTCGGACCGATGGAGTAGGGGGAAGAGAGGCGGTGGACAGGACAAAGCCTGGTGGGACTAGTGTAGATGGGGCATCTGGGTCAACATGGACAAATTGGGCCGAAGGGCCTGTTTCCGTGCTGTGACTCGATGTCAGGGATTATGGGGAAATGGGGTTAGGAGGGAGAGACAGATCAGTTGTGACTGAATGGCAGAGGGAACGTGATGGGCCGAATGGCCTAACTCTATGTGGCAATAAGAGACCACTGGACCACCCGTCCACAGCGACGTGACCAGCACGCAGGAAGGAACTGCAGATGCTGGTTTACACCGAAGTCAAGACACAACATGCTGGAGTAACTCTGCGGGACAGGCAGCATCTCTGGGGAGAAGGAATGGGCAACGTTTTGGGTCGAGACCCTTCTTCAGCTTGACAGTCAGGGGAGGGGGAGACACAGAGATAAGGAAGTGTGAGGTGTGAAAACGAGACATCAAGGGAGATGTAGAATAGGTTGGGAGAAGGTGACATCAAAGAGAAGTCGGAGACAGTCAGACTGGCGGGAGAACTGGGGAGGGGAGGGGATGGAGAGAGGGGGAAAGCAAGGGCTATCTGAAGTTAGAGAAGTCAATGTTCATACCGTTGGGGTGTAAGCTGCCCAAGTGATCAGTATTGGGCCAAGGTTGGCTGTGAATGCTGACATTTACCAGAGTTAGATCAAGTCAGCAAAGTTTACAGTAAAATTAAGTTGTAGAATTCACAGAGCTGTGATTCAAATGACAAGGATGTTAGCACAGTCACAGCTGCCACAGACAGAACGGACATCAAATCTTTCAATTTGCATTCCCAATGGGATGGCAAGTGAGTGATGTCGACTGGGACAAAGCAACATCACCCACAGGTTGAGGCTGACGGCTTGTCATTGTCCCAGCGTCCAACTGCAACTGGAAATATCCAGAACGCTGAAGTTTGGTGTGAGGAGAGGAGGCTGTTCACACACATGAATAAAAGCAGGCCCAGCTGGGTGATTATGGGCTGGCCAACATCATTCATCAAGGCTTCTCTTTCAACAACCTCATGCAACTGCTTTGCTTCATCAGTTTCTGCAGAATTTATTTCCACTTCAATAAAAGGCTACGTGTAGACTGCAGTCAAATATACCATCAGTAACTAGTGTGTGTGTGTGTGTGCAAGTGTGTGTGTAAGTGTGTGTGTGTGTCTCTCTGTAAGTGTGTGTGTGTAAGTGTGTGTGTGTGTGTGTCTGTCTGTGTGTGTGTGTGTGTGTGTCTGTGTGTGTGTCTGTGTGTGTGTGTGTGTGTCTGTCTGTGTGTGTGTGTGTATGTGTATCTGTGTGTGTGTATCTGTGTATGTGTGTGTGTGTCTGTCTGTGTGTGTGTGTGTGTGTGTGCGTGTGTGCATGTGTGCATGTGTGTGCGTGTGCATGTGCACGTGTGCGTGAGTGTGTGGGTGCATGCATGTGCATGTGCGTGTCCGTGTGCATGTGCACATGTGCGTGAGTGTGTGGGTGCATGCATGTGCATGTGCACGTGTGTGTGTGTACACAGATCCCCATTTCTCTCCACTGATACTGAAGCGTTGAGTTTGTGTAATGTTTCACTCACAGGTTGTGATGAAGGATCGGAGCGCTCGTTGCGCTGTGAAGGCAGGTTTGGTAAACACACGCCGGGGGGGCTGGGCCCACATGTGACTAACGGGCTCCATCTGTCAGCCTCAAAAAGGCTCAATATCACACGTGTGACTTGAGAAGGAAAGTTGAGAATTGGGCAAAGTGTTCGTTGAGATGATGATGCCTCTTGCAGCAAGAAATATGTGGATCGGAGTGAAGAGAGAGGACACTGCCCTGGACATTGGCGGCTAGTTCTTGCACGCTGGTGCTTCAGATAGAAACAACAAGCTATCTGCTGCAATACACACGTTACTGGACTTGAGCAACGAACAACATGTTGGAGGAGCTCAGCGGGTCAGGCAGCATCTGTGGAGGGTCGTAGTTAGTCATACAGCATGGAAACAGGCCCTTCAGCCCAACCTGCCCACACTGACCAACATGCCACATCTGCACTAGTCCCACCTGCTCACACTTGGCCCATATCACTCTAAACCTGTCCTATGAATGAATCATAGAATCATAGAATCATAGAAAATAGGTGCAGGAGTAGGCCATTCGGCCCTTCGAGCCTGCACCGCCGTTCAATATGATCATGACTGATCATCCAACTCAGTATCCTGTACCTGCCTTCTCTCCATACCCTCTGATCCCTTTAGCCACAAGGGCCACATCTAGCTCCCTCTTAAATATAGCCAATGAACTGGCCTCAACTACCTTCTGTGGCAGAGAATTCCACAGATTCACCACTCTCTGTGTGAAAAATGATCTTCTCACCTCGGTCCTAAAAGACTTCCCCCTTATCCTTAAACTGTGACCCCTTGTTCTGGAGTTCCCCAACATCGGGAACAATCTTCCTGCATCTAGCCTGTCCAACCCCTTAAGAATTTTGTAAGCCTCTATAAGATCCCCCCTCAGTTTCCTAAATTCCAGCGAGTACAAGCCAAGTCTATCCAGTCTTTCTTCATATGGAAGTCCTGCCATTCCAGGAATCAGTCTGGTGAACCTTCTCTGTACTTCCTCTATGGCAAGGATGTCTTTCCTCAGATTAGGAGACCAAAACTGTACGCAGTACTCCAGGTGTGGCCTCACCAAGACCTTGTACAACTGCAGTAGAACCTCCCTGCTCTTGTACTCAAATCCTTTTGCTATGAATGCTAACATACCATTCGCTTTCTATGAATAAGTACGAATAACTATGAATGAGTAAGTTTATTGGCCAAGTATTCACATACAAGGAATTTGCCTTGGTGCTCCACCCGCAAGTGACAACATGACATACAGTGACAGTTGGGAATGACACATAAAACATTAAACATTAATAATAAAATCCATATTACCAGTCCAATTATCTCTTGAACGTTATGATAGTCCCAGTCTCACCTGCCTCCTCCGGCAGCTCGTGCCATACACCCACCACCCTCTGTGTAAAACAGTTACCCCTCAGGTTCCTATTAAATCTTTCCTCCCTCACCTTGGTGGCGACAGTGGTGAACAGGTAGATCGGCTGCCTCACAGCGCCAAAGATCCAGGTTTGATCTTGACTCGGGTGCTGTCTGGGTGGAGTTTGCACGTTCTCCCCGTGACCGCCTGGGTTTTCTCCGGGTGCTCCAGTTTCCTCCAACATTCCAAAGACGTGCGGGTTTGCAGGTTAATTGTCTTCTGTAAATTGTCCCTAGTGTGTGGGATAGAACGAGTGTACTAGATGGCTGGACGGCACGGACTCAGTGGGCCGAAGGGCCCCTCTCCTCACTGTGTCACTACATTGAACTGAACTAAATTGGCAAGAAGGATCTTCAGATGCTGGTTTGACACAAAATGCTGGAGAAAAGAGGTGAATCTCAGGTTGGGAACCTTCTTCAGGCAAAAATAGAGTCAAGGACATTCACTTCAAAGCGTCTTCAAGATGTTTCTACCTCGCTCTCCATGAAGAACCACTTCACTTCTGGCACATTAAAGGGTGGGATCTTGGTTTAAAGGCCGGGTTGCACTGGACACAAGCTGTAGGAGTAGAATTAGGCCATTCGGCCCATCGAGTCTGCTCCACCATTCAATCATGGCTGATCTCTCCCTCCTAATCCCATTTTCCTGCCTTCTCCCCATAACCCTCGACACCCGTTCTAATGAAGAATTTGTCTATCTCTTAAAAATATCCACTGACTTGACCTCCACAACCTTCTGTGGCAAAGAATTCCACAGATTAATTACCCTCTGACTAAAGAAATTCCTCCTCACCTCCTTTCTAAAAGATCGTCCTTTAATTCTGAGGCCGTGCCCTCTGGTCCTAGACTCTCCCACTAGTGGAAACATCCTCTCCACATCCACTCTATCCAGGCCTTTCACTATTCTGTACGTTTCAATGAGGTCCCCCTTCATTCTTCTAAACTCCAGCGAGTACAGTCCTGGGATTATTCTTGTAAACCTCCTCTGGACCCTCTCCAGAGTCAGCACGTCCTTCCTCAGATATGGAGCCCAGATTGGCTGACAGTTTTCCAAATTTCAGCCTTACCAGTGGCTTCTAGAGCCTGAGCATCCAGTCTGAAGAAGGGTCTCGACCCGAAACGTCGCCTATCTCCTTCGCTCCTTAGATGCTGCTGCACCCGCTGAGTTTCTCCAGCCTTTTGTGTAACCCTCGATTCTCCAGCATCTGCAGTTCCTTCTTTAACACATCTCTGGTCATACTTGTCATGACCTAGCTGGGCGATCTTCATTGCTGAAGGGTTGACAGCTTGTGGGCGTTGGATAAGATTCCAACCGCTCTTCCTGTGGATCACCTGTCAGTTTCCCGTGGGGCTGCGATTTTCCACGCTGAGTCCTGATGGTGTTACTGGCCCAAGAACTCGCAGTTCCTGCAGAGTATTGTCTCCAGCTTGGCCTGGCCCTCTGTGGATAACGTTTCTCACCTTACAATGTGGTTACCAGATTGAGCGGTTCACAAAACTATTCTGGACAATACGTCCCAGTTGCACACGACACCCGAGTCCACATCCACACGTTCACACGAGCAGTGATAATGAGCTACCTTAGACAACAATTCAAAAGTGCAAAACTCTTTTTTTTTTAATTAATAGAAGCAATTGTACAGAGATAAAACGTTTGGCATCTAACATTATACAATTATTGCACAGCTTCATTTTTGACCTTAGAACCTAAACTGTGAAAATGAAAAAAGTAAAGGAAAATAAATAACATGGAAAGTGAAACGATAGATCGAGAAAGAACCAAAGAGCGTCGGCGAAACCACCAAGGTGGCGCGGCAGAAAGGCATAGAACTAAGAAAACAGAACCAGACAGGTGGAGATATACCTTGCCCCTCGTTCCACCCCCCTCCCCCCCTCCCCCCCTCCCCCCCGCCCACCCACCTCACCCAACCCAGCGTTGGATTTAAATTTAAAGTTGTGTTGCACCATGCTACTGTTGTAAGAATTCGGTAAAGGGTGTCCATGTCTTAAGAAATGTATCTGTTTTTTCCGCCAAGACAAGCCTAATGTTCCAAGTGTAGCGTCTCGGACATGTTTGTGATCCACATCTTCACTGTAGGGACTCTTGTCTGTTTCCAAAATTTAAGTATTAATTTTTTCGCCGTTGTCTGGCCATAGTTAAGGAAACGTCTTTGAAATATCCTCAGACACATAGCTAGTGTGATCAATTTTATCATCAGTGCATATGAGTGTTCCCGTGGATTTTGAAGCAACAGGAACAAAGAGAAGCAGGAGAAAGCACTGATTGGCTCTAGCCCGTGTGGGAGGAGAGTTCTCAGTGAGTCAGAGGGGGAAAACAGTTGAAAACTGAGGAATTTGGTTTGTAAATTAGGCAATTTAACAGTCAATATAAGCAAGGCAGCTCTTGGGGAGCGGCAGTGAGGGAAGTGCCCTGCGAGTAAAGTGTGAGTCTTTGGCTCGAGAGTCTTCAGAGAGGAGGCTGCGCAAAACACTGGATAGGGAGAGACCGAGGCAAAAGAAGGAGATGTCAAGCAAGCTGATGCAGTGTGATGCTTGCAGTATGTGGGAGGTCAAGGACACTGCTGGTGTCTCTGGCTGCTACAAAGGTGAGAAGTGCATCCAGGTACAGCTCCTGAAGGACCGTGTTGGGGAACTGGAGAAACAAGTGGATGACCTCAGGTTCATTCGAGAAACTGAGTCGTTTCTCGACCAGTCCTTCAGTGAGATTGTGACACCCAAGGCACTAGAAGAGAGAAGGTGGGTGACGGTGAGAAAGGGAGGAAAACATGGAATGCAAAGGTCCCCAGGTGTTGTACTTCTTGTGAACAGGTTCACCCACGTGGAAGCTGCCGGGACAGAAGACGGTATCTCACTGAGCGGCGGACTGGCTTGCAAAACAAAAAGGGCTGATGAGCCAAAACCAAAGAGGCCAAAGTCGGGCAACGCCATTGTAGTTGGAGACTCCATTGTGAGAGGTACGGACAGGGGTTTCTGCGGCAACAGACGGGATTCGAGGATGGTGTGCTGCCTTCCTGGTGCCAGGATCCAGGATGTCACGGACAGAGTGCAGACAATCCTCAAGGGCGAAGGTGAACAGCCGGAAGTGGTCGTGCATGTTGGCACAAACGATGTTGGAAAGAAGGGGATGAATATTTTGCAGCGTGACTTCAGAGAGCTCGGAAAAATGCTGAAAAGCAGGACCTCCAGGGTTGTTATCTCCGGTTTGCTTCCAGTTCCTCGTGCTGGCGAGAGCAGGCACAGGGAGATACGGGACCTGAATGTGTGGCTGAGGAACTGGTGCAGGGGCAGGGATTTACATTCTTAGATCACTGGGATCTGTTTTGGAGTAAGGGGGAACTGTACAAAAGGGACGGATTGCATCTTAACAGGTGGGGGACCAGCATTCTGGCCGGCAGGTTTGCCACTGCTACACGGATGGTTTTAAACTGAATAAGGGGGGTGGGGTGTCAAATGGGATAGTCGAGGATGGAGTTAAAGGGAAAGAGAGTAAAGGGATGGTTAATGACCCCAGAATTAACGGGGAAGAAAGCTCACAAAGGGATAGGAGAGTATGGCCAAGTGTAATAGGGATCGATGTGAAAGGGGCCACTTGTCAACATAATTGTATAAGGAGTAAGAGTGTTGTAAAAACAAGCCTGAAGGCTTTGTATCTCAATGCGAGGAGCATTCGTAATAAGGTGGATGAGTTGAAGGTGCAGATAGCGATTAATGACTATGCTATAGTTGGGATCACGGAGACATGGCTCCAGGGTGACCAAGGCTGGGAGCTGAACATCCAGGGATATTCAATATTCAGGAGGGATAGACGAAAAGGAAAAGGAGGTGGGGTAGCGTTGCTGGTGAGAGAGGAGATTAATGCAATAGAAAGGAAGGACATTAGCGTGGAGGATGTGGAATCGATATGGGTAGAGCTGCGAAACTCTAAGTGGCAGAAATCGCTAGTGGGAGCTGTGTACAGGCCACCTAACAGTAGTATTGGAGTTGGGGATGGCATCAAACAGGAAATTAGAAATGCGTGCAACAAGGGTAACACGGTTATAATGGGTGACTTCAATCTGCATGTAGATTGGGTGAATCAAATTGGCAGGGGTGCTGAGGAAGAGGATTTCCTGGAATGTATGCGGGATAGTTTTCTCAACCAACATGTAGAGGAACCAACGAGAGAGCAGGCTATTCTAGACTGGGTATTGAGTAATGAGGAAGGGTTAGTTAGCAGTCTTGTTGTGCGTGGCCCCTTGGGCAAGAGTGACCATAATATGGTTGAGTTCTTCATTAGGATGGAGAGTGACAAAATTAAGTCAGAAACTAGGGTTCTGAACTTGAACAAAGGTAACTTTGAAGATATGAAAAGTGAATTGGCCAAGATAGACTGGCAGGTGATTCTTAAAGGGTTGACAGTGGATGTGCAATTGAAGGTATTTAAAGACTGCATGGATGAAGTACAAAAATTGTTCATCCCAGTTTGGCAAAAGAATAAATCAAGGAAGGTGGTGCATCCATGGATAACAAGGGAAATCAGGGATAGTATAAAAACAAAAGATGAGGCATACAAATTTGCCAGAAAAAGCAGCCTGCAACTGACTGCAAAAGTTTTTATAGGTATGTGGAGAGAAAGAGACTAGTTAAAACAAATGTTGGTCGCTTGCAGTCAGAAACAGGTGAATTGATCATGGGGAACAAGGACATGGCAGACCAATTGAATAACTAGGGTTACACAAAAAGCTGGAGAAACTCAGCGGGTGCAGCAGCATCTAAGGAGTGAAGGAGATAGGCGACGTTTCGGGTCGAGACCACTTGGTTCTGTCTTCACGAAGGAAGACATAAATAATCTGCCGGAAATAGCAGTGGAACGGGGGTCAAATAAGATGGAGGAACTGAGTGAAATCCAGGTTAGCCGGGAGGTGATGTTGGGTAAATTGAACGGATTGAAGGCCGATAAATCCCCAGGGCCAGATAGTCTGCATCCCAGAGTACTCAAGGAGGTAGCCACAGAAATAGTGGATGCATTAGTGATAATTTTACAAAATTCCTTAGATTCTGGAGTAGTTCCTGAGGATTGGAGGGTAGCTAATGTCACCCCACTTTTTAAAAAAGGAGGGAGAGAGAAAGCGGGGAATTACAGACCAGTTAGTCTAACATCGGTAGTGGGGAAACTGCTAGAGTCAGTTATTAAAGATGGGATAGCAGCGCATTTGGAAAGTGGTGAAATCATTGGACAAAGTCAGCATGGATTTACGAAAGGTAAATCATGTCTGACAAATCTGATAGAATTTTTCGAGGATGTAACTAGTAGAGTGGATAAGGGAGAACCAGTGGATGTGTTATATCTAGACTTTCAGAAGGCTTTTGACAAAGTCCCGCATAAGAGATTAGCATACAAACTTAAAGCACACGGTATTTGGGGTTCAGTATTGATGTGGATAGAGAAATGGCTAGCAGACAGGAAGCAAAGGGTAGGAATAAACGGGTCCTTTTCAGAATGGCAGGCAGTGACTAGTGGGGTGCCGCAAGGCTCAGTGCTGGGACCCCAGCTATTTACAATATATATTAATGATTTGGACGAGGGAATTCAATGCAACATCTCCAAATTTGAAGATGACACCAAGCTGGGGGGTATAGTTAGGTGTGAGGAGGATGCTTGGAGGCTGCAGGGTGATTTGGATAGGCTGAGTGAATGGGCAGATGCATGGCAGATGCAGTATAATGTGGATAAATGTGAGGTTATCCACTTTGGTGGCAAAACATGAGGGTAGACTATTATCTGAATGGTGGCAGATTAGGAAAAGGGGAGATGCAACGAGACCTGGGTGTCATGGTACACCAGTCATTGAAAGTAGGCATGCAGGTGCAGCAGGCAGTGAAAAAAGCAAATGGTATGTTAGCATTCATAGCGAAAAGGATTTGAGTATAGGAGCAGGGAGATTCTACTGCAGTTGTACATGGTCTTGGTGAGGCCACACCTGGAGTATTGAGTACAGTTTTGGTCTCCAAATCTGAGGAAAGACATCCTTGCCATAGAGGGGGTACAGAGAAGATTCACCAGACTGATTCCTGGGATGTCAGGACTTTCATATGAGGAAAGACTGGATAGACTCGGCTTGTACTCGCTGGAATTTAGAAGATTGAGGGGGGATCTTATAGAAACTTACAAAATTCTTAAGGGGTTGGACAAGCTAGATGCAGGAAGATTGTTCCTGATGTTGGGGGAGTCCAGAACAAGGGGTCACAGTCTAAGGATAAGGGGGAAGTCCTTTAGGACCGAGATGAGGGAAACATTCTTTACACAGAGGGTGGTGAGTCTCTGGAATTCTCTGCCACAGAAGGTAGTTGAGGCCAGTTCATTGGCTATATTTAAGAGGGCGTTAGATGTGCACTTGTGGCTAAAGGGATCGGTGGGTATGGAGAGAAGGCAGGTACGGGATACTGAGTTGGATGATCAGCCATGATCACATTGAATGGCGGTGCAGGCTCAAAATTATTCCAGAGCAGCGTCCCATGTGGAATCTTATCAAACGCTTTACTGATGATGTAGACTGTGTCCGTGGCTTTGCCATCATCGACCTCTTTGGTTCTTCATTTAATGTATTGTCAACTGTGCAACTCGGTTATTTTTCCAATTATAGTTTTGCACTAATATCTTGCATTTTTTGTATTATCTTTTAGAATTCATGTATAATTTTATTTTGTGTTTGTCTGAGTCCATGCACCTTTAAGCACAAGTAAGAATTTTTCCCCCATTGAAGCCGTGTCTCACCATATGAATAAACTGCCAAGCACAGACACAAAATGCTGGAGTAACTCAGCGGGACGGGCAGCATCTGTGGAGAGAAGGAATGGGTGACGTTTGGGGTCGAGGGTGTGAAGAAGGGTCTCGACCCCAAATGTCACCCGTTCCTTCTCTCCAGAGACGCTGCCTGACCCGCTGAGTTACTCCAGCACTCTGTGTCTATCTTCGGTTTACGCCAACATCTGCAGTTGCTTCTTACACAAAGTGCCAAAGGTGCTGCAGCCAGTCTTGGTTCCCAGCCTTGCTTTGCAGTGCTTTTCAGTGAAGCAAACACGGATATATTATTGACAGAACGATGCCCTGTCTCTTATATTGTAGCAAATTGTTATTGTTCACAAATGTCTGCTCCTGCTGTGGAGATTTTTCCTTCACGTTCTTTAGAACAGAAAGATCAACATTTCTCCCATTTATTTTAAAGTGAACCAGAGTTGTCGTACACAGAGGAGAGTGTTTTGTGGGGACAGATAAATTAAATCTATTTTTATCCATTGGATCAATTACTGCTGTGTGTACACTAGTTACTAACAATCACACTATTAAATACAGAGGTAGACAAAAATGCTGGAGAAACTCAGCGGGTGAGGCAGCATCTGTGGAGCGAAGGAAAGAGGCGCTGTTTCGGGTCGAGACCCCTAAGGAATAGGCGACGTTTCGGGTCTCGACCCCGAAGGAATAGGCGACGTTTCGGGTCTCGACCCGGAACGGTCTCAACCCGAAATGTCGCCTATTTCCTTCGCTCCATTAATGCTGCCTCACCCGCTGAGTTTCTCTAGCATTTTTGTCTACCTTCGATTTTCCAGCATCTGAGGTTCCGTCTTAAACATCAAGTGAAGAGAGATCACCACCATTTAAACCTCTGTTTTATAAACGGCAACACCTTTTCAATTAGAGGTCCTCACGCGATCGTGTTGGGATTTACCACCGTGACCTCGACAAAGCCGATATCGATTTTAGACAAACGCTATTAGGCAGGGCGAGAATAATTGTTTCCAATGGGTTTGAAAGCTACCCAGGGATACCAAGGGCAGGAATTCCACCCGCACAGAATTCCGCTGCTTTTGATCTTTCATCCACAGTAGATTACAACGGTTTAAATGCAAATAATTAACCGTTTCCCAGAGGCCCATCAATTAATCTGCAGAAAGCTGGCACAAGGAAGATAAATCAATTTGTTTTATTTCATTGGATACAAAGAATTGCAGATGCTGGTTTAAAAAAATACACAGAGCGCTGGAGTAACTCAGCGGGTCAGGCAGCATCTGTGGAGAACATGGATTTTACTTCGGAGTCACGTGAGTGATTCCGTGAAGAAGGCCCGCCAGGCCGCACGCGCAGCATTACGTCAGCCGCATTGGCGCAAGCACCAGTCTGGCAGGACAGAGCTCCTGCCGGTGGTAAGTTAAACTTAAACGGTAAGTTTGGTTTTTTACTTTCCAGGGGTCTTCAGGCAGGAGCCTCTTTTTACAGAAGTTTTTCCTGCCAGTTTCGCAGCCCGACAAGTTGCCGGCTATGGACTGTGGGCAAATTCCAGTCCGACCGCAAATGCGGATAAACCGGCAAAATTGATCAGGTTGCGAGATAAGGAGCTGCTAACAGTGCAGTTAGCGGCTCCCCAGCCTGCAGGGATGCCGTTGGAACGGCAAGGAAGCAACGCTGGAGCCACGGACAGTGGGGTCAGTGGCTCACAGACGTTGGTCCCCAGTCAAGAAATTACTGGGACTCATTCAGCCCTATTTGGACTCGGGTGAGTCGGGCTATAAAGGGTTTCTTATAATAAAAAGCATGTATTTTATAGTGTTGTTTCTTTAAGTAAAAGCTAAAGGCAAAGTAAAAAGTTATTGTTATATGTTCTGACAATGTTACAATTGTTTAAACACAGGTTGCTATGACTTATTTTTACCCTTCACAGATAAAGCTGTACATTAAATGTTGATTTGGTGAGCTTACACAGCAATAGCGCGGGCCTATGGGACAGGCCGCCCCCGCAGCGCCTGACAGGGCTGCTTCATGTGTGAAGTGCCGGCCTATGGGAGAGCCGTGCCAGCAGCACCTGATGCAGGGCTGTTTCATGTCAAAAAGCGCCGGCCTTTATGAAATGCGGTGCCAGCAACGCCTGGGACAGGGTTGCTCAAATTCACACATATCTGCTCGCCCACGGAGTCGGGGGATGAATTCTTCACCGGGGCTGGATAGTGCGTTGAAATGACTATCCTAAATACAGGAACTGTTGTATACAGTGCTGCAAAGGTCTCCCTCTCGGTGGCAGAGACCAGGATGGGTCAGTATCCTGCTGACACTGAGTCTCAGGGTATGGCCGTGGGGCATACCCCAAGGGATGAAGGGTACGTGTCAGAGGTACCTTTCCTGACAATAAAGTTGCCATCCCAGTAGAATATTCTATTGGGTTAAGGCCAATGGGTTCGTATCAGTATTTGCATCCTACGGCCTGCGGCAGCGCCTGTTAGAGTTGCCTACAAATTACCCTCTCTGAGGAGGGAAGAGCAAAAGGTCAAGATGACTCCGGGCTCTAAAGATGTCAATAGAACAGACTCAAGCATATATGTGCCGGCAGTGAACAACGCCAACAGGGGGATGTGAGAGCCAGCCGCTGAATCGGTTATTCAGGTAGGTCTATTCTACAGGGGAAGAAGCCTGACAGATGAATTAATTCGGCCAACGACGGGCAAAAGTCATCGTTCAGAACGCACCCCAGGCGCTAATCGGCAGTAGTGGTTCACTGGAGCTGGGGCAGCATGATAGCTCAGAAATTCCATGCACCTTCCAATCATGCTCAACTAAATGGGTCTAGCACTTCCAAAATTTGGGTAGTGCACCGTTCACAAGTTGTAATATGTACATTTGTTTGTACAACACACAAAGGGTCAAAATATTTGGTTGAGGCACAGCCGGAGCATTCCAAGTAAGTTGGATTATGGCCAGGGTTTGGAAATTGGGCAGCAGTTCTCATGCAAACCACCCATGCAATAAGGCAGGATTGGCATGTAATTATGAAGAATGGAGAGTATCGGGCATATGAACTTTCCGAATGTAAAAACTTATTCCTGACTTCAACAGATTCATAAGGTAAGAGATACATGTTATACAAATCCCATTACAAAGGTTATCAAAGACAATATAACTGTACTATAACAGTAAAGCTTTGCAGTATGGGATAAACTGTTTGGTGGTCATTGGGATTTACCTTTAATAGTAAGATTAAATGAGAACTTACCAGTTTGAAGTTTGATCTTTATTTTATGAGGAGTTACGATGAGGGATTACGTGAAGACCCCGCCAGCACGCGTGCGCGACATTTCTTCAAAGCAGTGGTGTGAAATCACAGAAATACAGTCACAATGACTAATATAGTAAGATAAACAAGAGAACTTCCATACCAGGTGATCTTTATAATAGAGGGTTGGGAGCAGAGGGCACGTAATCCCTCATCGTAACTCCTCATAAAATAAAGATCAAACTTCAAACTGGTAAGTTCTCGTTTAATCTTACTATTTTACTTCGGAGTCACGTGAGTGACTACGTGAAGATTTCAAAGCTCTGTGATTTCATGCCCTGGAAGCTCCATGCTCACACACCGCTAAGTTGGGATAAGAGGATGAACGTAATTCAGACAAGACACTGGCTGAAAAACAAAGAAGGTATTTAGTCATACCTAAAATGATATGCCCCACATTGGGTAAATCATGTAACAGAAACCCAACATATTCCCCGCAACGTCTCAGGAGCGGCCACGGGTTATAAAAGAAGTGCTGAAAATCCGTTCACTCTCCAACCCGCTGTAGCAAAGGATGTGGTCCATAGGAACTCCCATCATCCTAGCCGCTGACGTGGATGCAGCCTTAGCTATAAGACTGGACCCGTTGTGCTGTTACAAGTGCCATAAGCATAACCATATAATATGTAGTTATCCAGAGAGTGCCCCAATATTGGTGTCCATCCTCGAAGCATAGTAAATTTTATGCCTAGGTCCCATGTATGAGTGGATCTGGTCTAGGGGAAAATATTAACACCCCTCATCAGATTGATACCAGAGGGTGTGATCCAATACGCAGGTGATCACCCCCTCGGTCCAGGTTGGTAGGTAGGGCACTCCTGCAAATTTAATGGCACTATAGCTCAAACCTTCATGGAAAGAAGGGTGGCCAGAACTCCTGCAATCCAGTGATGGTGGCCGAGTTATATGAAGTGTTTGTTCTGAAGAAGAAACACTCCCATCTGCTGACATATGTCAGTGCTGTCCCTGGTGGACTCCCTCATGACGAGTGATGACATTGATCGTCCTGTCGGAGTATCCGAAGTCCAGAATGGCCTGTTCAGAAACAGCATCAATAGGTTAATGCGATCATGGCACGGATAACTTACCCGTCACAGGGTGTGCCAACAGGCCCGGCCGTTTGAGGATCCGAAAGCAGTGTTCTGCGGCCATCTTTATACTGCTGGGGACCATGGTTGGGTAGGCCAATCGGGAACCCGAAATACCAGTTGCGGAGTCTATTAAATTTTTGTAAGACCCGACTGATGAGGCAGAAGGGGGGAAATGCTTAGCAAACAATCCCCCCAATGCAGCGAGAAACATCCATCGCTGCTGGCCCCGGTCCCGATCCAACATCCATTCATTGTTGTCGTTGAATTGCGTGACCTGGTGTTCGCCACCGTATTTAGTTTACCTGAAAGGTAAGTGGCTGAGATCCAAATCTCTCTATCCAGACACCAGTGCTAGTTGTAAAAAAGGCAATTCATCACATGATATTGATTTTATTCCACACAAAAGATTAATATAGGCCACCACTGTGGTATTATAATTTGTAACCATACATGCAACTGGTGCATATCTAAGCAGTAGGCCCCGGGGTCCATGAATGCTTCCAGTATTTCTAGATAATTAATCCCTAGTGCTCCCAACAGGGTTAAATCTTGTGCATTCCATCTGCCACCACAACAGTGGTGGTATTAGCTGCTCCCCACCTTTAACACTGGCATCAGTCTGTAATGTAACCGAGGGATTTATGATAGTGATGGATTTGGAACAGAATTGAGCATTTCCCATCCACCAATTTAATTCAACTCTTGCCTTTTCTAATAACTTCATAGGCCTGTTGAAATGGTATGACTTTTGAGAGCTATAATTTTAGCTCTTTGTGGGTTTTGATAATGTAGTGGTCCGAATTGCACTGCGGGAAAGCAGCCACTATCTTCCCAATACCATGGCCACCTACCGTATGGATGGATCCCTGATGCCAGTAAGGCTTCTGCAAGCTTCTACCAAGTCCACCCCCTTGTTCGGTGGTAAGGTGGTAGACATTTGCACCGAGACAATGGTGAACCCCAAGTAATCCATGGTAGTAGAGGGTTCCAACTTTGATTTATCTGGATGTATGATGAACCCCAGCTTTTGAAAGAGATGTTTTATGGCTAGAAACTGCCAATGTAGCCGTTTCCAATTATCCCCGACAATGAGGATATCATCAAGATAGGCCATAACAGTATGATTTTGTTTCCTTAAATAGGCCAAAGCTGGTTCCAATAATTAGTTGAACAGCCTGGGTGCTGATGATAACCCATTGGGTAAGGCTATATATTGCCATAATTGTCCCATCCAGATAAATTTAAGGTATTCCCTATGATCCTTGTGTATTAGTACTGAATAGTATGCATCTTGAGGTTAATGCATGCCATGTAGTACCCATAGCTATAAGCTGGCTACTGTGTCCATTTTGAAATGAACATACTGAACAGAAGTATTCAGTTCGGTCAGGTCTATGATTATGCGGCATCCGCCATCTTTTATTTTTGGTAAATATATTAGATACGAACTCCTGTGATTCTCTCAATAATCCCTCTTAATAGTTCAGCATGGCCCGCCGTTCTTTCTTTGTGAAAGTATAACTTTCGGCTAGGCGAATGCTGGACCGGGGCAGGGAGTTCGTGAATGAATTAATTTTATAGCCCTGAATACTTCCGAATATGTAAGGATCAGAGGTAAAAGTGCAACCGGTCTCCCCCATAAGATGAATTTTAGACATATGATGTTCCTGGGGGAGGCAGACCCACCTACCTCCAAGGTATTGCCGGCGTAGTGGTCCAATACCACCGTTATTTCTTCTGTTTGAGTTCATGCGTTGTAGGGGTGGCGCATTTTCCAAGAAGGCCGGGCTGGGCCATGGCCTAAAAAGGCTGTTGTGCAGGTGGGCCGGCCTTCGAGCTTTGGGTGTGTAGGGGTGCTGTAGCTGTTGGCAGTGCGCTTGGAGGTACTGGGTACCTTATCAGCCCTATGGCCTCTTTGTCCAGGTCTTTCACCTGTTTGGGGAGCTCCGCACAGCAGATATGGTGGTTGAGCGTACCTGGTTTGCATAACCCCGCAATTTGGGGTGAATTGCTCTTCCTGTAGTTATTTTCAAACTGTGTTCACAGTAAGGCCAGAGCATCCTTTCCCTACCGGTAGTTCTATATCCACCGCAGTACTGGCACTGCCGAAATACCGGCGGTCAAAAGCTTCAGGATCCTCTGAAGTTTGACTCCTTGCCCTCTCATCGTAGGGCTCATGATCCCCCAAATAGGGTATTTACCGCGGGAACAATAGCGAGTACAATTATCAGGAGCAAAGTACTTATCAGCTAGCATAGATGGCTGCTCCTGAAGCTGGTTTGTAGTCATATAATTAAACTAGCTGCCAGCTTAGGGTGGATAGGTAACCTTTTTTGAAGGAACTGCATGTTACTTACCATATCCAGAACTCTTCACTGCACCCCTGACACTGTTGGTTTGTTCAGCCAACTCCCCCTCTTCGGGTCAGCCCAGTTCTGACCCCCAATGCTCCCCTCCGAAGAGGGTGAGACATTTCGGCAGTCCATAATAGGATCCTGCCGTGGGCCTGCGAAGAGGCCCACTGTGACCCTGCCCCTGCTAAAGCAGGTCACGCTGGAGCAATTGCTCCACCATCCGCTCCATGCGGGTAAGACGACCTCCGTTGCTGCAGCGAACGGGGTTTCCGCGGGACTGGACCCAGCTGAGTCGACAGTCCCGATCGGCTTCCGGGTGGATTTACCGCCTTCCGTGGCGAACCAGTCCCGGTGGATTTACCGCCTGTCCGTGGCGAACCAACCGCCCTCCCGGGCGGAAGTCGGGAGCTGCAGGTAGCACCTGCAGCTCGGGGAAAAGTCGGGTGGATTTACCGCCTGTCCATGGCGAACCAGCAGCCCTCCCGGGCTGAATTCGGGAGCTGCAGGTAGCACCTGCAGCTCGAGAAACGAATGGGTGGTTTTACCGCCTGTCCGTGGCGAACCAGCAGTCCTCCCGGGCTGAATTCGGGAGCTGCAGGTAGCACCTGCAGCTCGGAGAAAAAACGGCACGCTGCTGGCTGCGCTCTATAGCAGCAGCTCTTGCCGTTACTCTCGCCGCGCGCACCACTCTGGTGAGTCTTACCGTTCCATCGCTGGAGGAGCCCCGCTCCTCCCGACTGTCGCTTCCGCATGCGAACGACGATATGTCGCGCATGCGTGCTGGCGGGGTCTTCACGTAGTCACTCACGTGACTCCGAAGTAAAATTATTATTAGCCTTGTCTCCGCCTTGTGGCAAGAAATTGGGGTTATAGCAATCTGTTACAAAACTGAGTTATTTTCATTAAGAGTAATGGCAATATAGCAGCTGTGTTGCAGCTGAGCAAATCAAGGAACTGATATTGTGTAAGTAGCAATTAGATCATTGTTAACAACCTTATGCTATTGTCAGCTGAGGCTACTTCTGCCACAATGATGACGTAACAGTATTCAGCATTGCTGAACATGACAATAACTCATTGAACTTGAAACTCGCTACAGTAGTGTGGAAGGTTGAATTCAGTTATTATGAACTGATGTTTAGAACTGTAAGATGAGAAGTTCCAAATACCATCACCTACTCAAAGGTAGTGGAGATTGCATGAGTTACCAATTCTTCAGTTGTTGGTATCAACTAAATATATACACTAAATGCACCCATGAGTAAGGGGTTTTGAACAAATATACATATTCTACATGCTCGAATTCAAGTTGCTACTCTACGATGGTGACATATGTAAAATATCCTGTAATTAATCTCCTTGCCACTGGTGTATCATCCAGTTCAGATCGATGATAACACAGAATAAGTGTTGCATCTCGAAGTATGATGAAAGCATTGTTCAATACTTCAATGAATATTCATCATGTTAATGCATGTTTTTCACTCATTGCAAAAAATGTGGCACAACAGTGCGGAGAAATACCTTCTCGCTTCAATAGGAGGAATGGTCTTATGAATTCCTCATTTTTTGCCTCATTAGCCCGGTCTTAAAACAGTCAGCAAGACCTCGCTTGGGTTCGTACTGTCGAATTGGCCAAGCGTCCATGTTGCCTGCTTCATCAGGCATTATGGCACAACGGTATACGGTTATGCCAAAAAACAAGAACTTGCTGTTTCAAACTGTGGTTCAGGAGACCGGCTTTTGCACAGTAAAATAATTATTGACCTACACATTTGAATGGATTGACTTTTTCCTCAGTTTGTCACATCAAGCCATGAATGTGCTCACTGCAGTGTGCAGTGTGCAGTGATAGCACCCAAAAAAGCAGTACATTCCTATTGAAAGGATCAGAAGTGTTTGTTAAATGTTAATGTTACATTTAATACGGTACAGATTACTGACATTTCCAGCTCATTTTAAATGGTATTGACAATAATTCAGTTTTCGCGACACTACAGCTGCAACATAAGGGAACTACGCTCTCGGGTCCAACCCGGATATCGAGTTGTTAAAAGATCTTGACACGAGTTCTCCCACTACAAAATTATGCAGTTGGTTATTGAAAATGTGTGAACATTACTTCACCAAGGGGTTCCAGCTACATCCTTAGTTATGACACTTATATCAGCACAATGACGGCAAACATTGCATACGTTGTGGCTAGATAGGATGGAATTGGCTGCAGGTGCCATTACATTTACATTCCGGTCTACACAACTAGAGTAGACTAGGGGTAGCATGATTGAAGATCATTTGAACACCCTACGGTCTCACTTCTATGTTATCTAGGCCACCAGAATCCTATGAAGTATGGAATCAGCACTGTTTATTAGTTAACAAACAAAGGAAGGTCGGTTCAGACTTTTTTCATGGTGGCGGCAGCAGGTTCTGGGTTATACAGATATTAACACTGATGATTGTATATTTCATTCCACCAGGTCAGTATCAACGTCAGTGTATCATTTGGATAGTGTGTTTACATCTCATTCCACTAGGGCAGCAGCTACGTCGGCGGCCAAGGCGAGGGACCTGCCCTTTGACCATATTTTGGCGGCCGCCGGATGGGCAAATGAGCTGATGTTTCAGAATTTTTATCATTGGCCGATTGCCAATCTGGGACTGTTTGCCTATGCCATTTTAAGCACCTAAATTTAAGGGGTACTCTCATTTGTTTACATTGTTAAATAAACCCTATTTCTACATTGAATGCAATGTTACTACTAATGCATTTATTTCTCTTTCGAGTTAATCAATGCAGTGGGATGCCGAGATTTGTAATCTGCGGCATGAAATCACAAAGCTTTAAACTCTTCACGGAATCACTCACGTGACTCCGAAGTAAAATAGTAAGATTAAACGAGAACTTACCAGTTTGAAGTTTGATCTTGATTTTATGTTGGTGATTACGTGCCCGCCACGCCCAACTCTCTCTCATTAAGGGTCATCTGGTAGTTCTCAAGTCACTGATCTTACTATGTACTTCGGTGTTGTTTATTTGTGATATCATACCGCTGCTTTGAAGTTTGGTGCGCATGCGGCCTGGCGGGCCTTCACGTAATCACCAATGTAACTCCTCATAAAATCAAGATCAAACTTCAAACTGGTAAGTTCTCGTTTAATCTTACTATAGGTGTAGTTTCACAGAGTGCTGGAGTAACTCAGCGGGTCAGGCAGCGTCTGTGGAGAACGTGGAAAGATTACATTTCGGGCTGGGTCGAGCCTGAAGAAGGGTCCTGACCCGAAACGTCACCTATCCATGTTCTCCACAGATGCTGCCTGACCCGCTGAGTTACTCCAGCACTCTGTGAAACGTCACCTATCCATGTTCTCCACAGATGCTGCCTGACCCGCTGAGTTACTCCAGCACTCTGTCTTGTCTGTGGTCATCCATAACTTCCAATTCTACATCCAAGGGAAACATTCAATTGCTTAAATGATCGTGTCTGTCGCGTTGGTTTGAAGATTCCTTGGCCAGGCTGGAGTCATCATTTGCTTGTAATCTCACAATCTGCAGCAATATTGTGAACGTGGGGACACAACGAGGGATTCTGTCACAAAATGTCATCTTTCCATTTCCCTCCACAAATGCTTGTTGACCCTCTCGAGTCCAGCAGTCTGTTTTGTGCCCAACATTAGGAGGGAGTACTGATTCCCGTGTTGGTCACACTGTCAATCAGCTGAAATAGTGACTTGATAGTGGAATCAAGAATATATGGAACGAGCTGCCAGACAGTTGTTCAGGCAGATACATGCATAGAGAAGATTTAGTTTATTGTCATGTGTACCGAGGTACAGTGAAAAGCTTTGGTTGCGTGCTATCCAGTTAGAGGAAAGACAACACATGATTATAATCGAGCCGTCCACAGTGTATGGTTGCTGTCAGAGTGGAGATTTACGAGCAGAGCGATTGTAACGCATCATTCACTTCTGTGGCCCGCACACAGTGAGCTGCCTGGGCTGGGCACCATCTTGCATATTGGATCTAGACGGAGACGAGTCGGGCAAGTAGGACTGGCATCGATGGGCACCTTGGTCGCCATGGATGGGTTGGACCAAAGGGCCTCTTTCTGTGCTGTGATTATCTTGTAGACTTGTATCAGGTCACCATCTCTGCCACATCATGCATCACCCTCTAACTTCTACAGGTGCACAGTAGAGAGCTTGCTGACCGGTTGCATCGTGGCTTGGTTCGGCAACTTGAGTGCCCTGGAGAGGAAAAGACTACAAAACATAGTAAACACTGCCCAGTCCATCGAGAGGATTTACCGCAGCCTCAAAAAGGCTGGCAGCATCATCAAGGACCCACACCATCCTGGCCACACACTCATCTCCCTGCTGCCTTCAGGTAGAAGGTACAGGAGCCTGAAGACTGCAACAACCAGGTCTAAGAAGAAGGGTTTCGGCCCAAAACGTTGCCTATCTCCTTCACTCCTTAGATGCTGCTGCACCCGCTGAGTTTCTCCAGCCTTTTGTGTACCTTCAGGAATAGCTACTTCCCCACAGACATCAGGCTATTAAACCTGGCTCGGACAAAACTCTGATAACTAATAATCCATTATCTGTTATTTGCACTTTATTAGTTTATTTATTCATGTGTGTATATATTTATATAATGGTATATGGACACACTGATGTGTTTTGTAGTAAATGCCTACTATGATCTGTTGTGCTGAAGCAAAGTTTGTGCCTACCACCAGTGATGAATGCTGTGGTGGATGTTTGTGTTACATTGTTATTGTGTATTGTGTGTTCTTTATCATTGTACCACTGCTGGCAAATTCATTTCACTTGCACTTTATGTGCAATGTGACGAATAAAACCATATCGTATTGTCTGTGGAATTCTCTGCTTCAGAGGGTGGTGGAGACAGGGCATATGGGGAGAAAGCAGGAATGGGGTACGGATTGTGGATGATCAGCCATAGAAACATAGAAAAATAAGTGCAGGAGTAGGCCATTCGGCCCTTTGAGCCTGCACCGCCATTCAATGTGATCATGGCTGATCATCCAACTCAGTATCCCGTACCTGCCTTCTCTCCATACCCCCTGATCCCTTTAGCCACAAGTGCCACATCTAACGCCCTCTTAAATATAGCCAATGAACTGGCCTCAACTACCTTCTGTGGCAGAGAATTCCAGAGACTCACCACTCTCTGTGTAAAGAATGTTTTCCTCATCTCAGTCCTAAATGAATTCCCCCTTATCCTTGGACTGTGACCCCTTGTTCTGGACTCCCCCAACATTGGGAATAATCTTCCAGCATCTAGCTTGTCCAACCCCTTAAGAATTTTGTAAGTTTCTATAAGATCCCCCCTCAATCTTCTAAATTCCAGCGAGTACAAGCCAAGTCTATCCAATCTTTCCTCATATGAAAGTCCTGACATCCCAGGAATCAGTCTGGTGAATCTTCTCTGTACCCCCTCTATGGCAATGATTTGTACCCCCTCTTTCCTTAGATTTGGAGACCAAAACTGTACGCAATACTCCATGTGTGGCCTCACCAAAACCCTGTACAACTGCAGTAGAACCTCCCTGCTCCTATACTCAAATCCTTTTGCTATGAATGCTAACATACCATTTGCTTTCTTCACTGCCTGCTGCACCTGCATGCCTACTTTCAATGACTGGTGTACCATGACCCCCAGGTCTTGTTGCATCTCCTTTTCCTAATCTGCCACCATTCAGATAATAGTCTACCCTCATGTTTTTGCCACCAAAGTGGATAACCTCACATTTATCCACATTATACTGCATCTGCCATGCATCTGCCCATTCACTCAGCCTATCCAAATCACCCTGCAGCCTCCAAGCATCCTCCTCACACCTAACTATACCCCCCAGCTTGGTGTCATCTGCAAATTTGGAGATGTTGCATTGAATTCCCTCGTCCAAATCATTAATATATATTGTAAATAGCTGGGGTCCCAGCACTGAGCCTTGCGGTACCCCACTAGTCACTGCCTGCCATTCTGAAAAGGGCCCGTTTACTCCTACCCTTTGCCTCCTGTCTGCCAGCCATTTCTCTATCCACATCAATACTGAACCCCCAATACCGTGTGCTTTAAGTTTGTATGCTAATCTCTTATGCGGGACCTTGTCGAAAGCCATGATCACATTGAATGGCGGTGCTGGCTTGAAGGGCCGAATGGCCTACTCCTGCACCTATTGTCTATTGATAATGAGCAGGGATACCAAATGCCAAACATTTTAATTACCCTTCGCAATAAACTAGGCTCAACTAACTCTTGGCAGCATTGGTGCCCCAACTGCAGCCTCAGTCAGGGCAAAGGCATCGAGCGCCCACTTGCTCCAGGGCTCCACTGGGATATACATGGAGATGAAGAGCCTCAAGCATCCCTTGTGTGGTGGGAGAATTCCAGATTCCAACACCCACCTGTGACTGCCAACATCTGCGTGTCTGCTGGCCCGTCCTAGCTTGGCCCCGGACTGCAGTAGTGTACAGTGTTCCAGGCAGCCGCTGAGCTGGGTGATTGCGGACCACAGAAGGTAATCACAGCGCCATATCCGTTTTTAAACGATGGAAATGCTATGCATGGCACATTGATTATACAGAGTTCTGGTTCCTACTGGCGCAAGGTCAATTACTCATTGTGGAGAAGGAAGAAATTTACTACGAGTCCGAAGGGCAAAAGTAGCAATTCAGAAAACATGAATCCACCCAGCTATAATATGCTGTAAAATAACATGGGAATGAAGCCATTCCACACCGGGGTTAATGACGTGGAAGAAGAATACAGTCCTGCGTCTATCACGGCTTTGTACAAGAACAAGCCAACTCACTGGATCTTTCTACAGCAGAGATAGACAAATTCTTGATTAGAACAACTGCCAAGGGTTTGGGTGGAGAAGGCAGGAGAATGGGGTTAGGAGGGAGAGCCATGACTGAATGGCAGAGTAGACTTGATTGGCCAAATGGCCTAATTCTTCTCCTATAACTTGTGGACTTCACCAGATCAGTCTGAAGATGTCGCGTATCCATGTTCTCCACAGATGCTGCCTGACCCGCTGAGTTACTCCAGCACTCTGTGAAACGTCACCTATCCATGTTCTCCACAGATGCTGCCTGACCCGCTGAGTTACTCCAGCACTCTGTGAAACGTCACCTATCCATGTTCTCCACAGATGCTGCCTGACCCGCTGAGTTACTCCAGTACCTTGTGTCCATCTTCTGTTTTATTAAAGAAGGTTCCCTGCTTACTGTAGGCACGTTGGAGAATCTGGTAGCTCCTGTTCCACAAGGACTACTGATCAATGACCAGAACTTGGATGTCTTTGAAGATAGACACAAAATGCTGGAGTAACTCAGCTGGACAGGCAGCATCTGTGGAGTGAAGGAATGGGTGACATTTTGGGTCGAGACCCTTCTACAGATTGGTGAGTCTGCAGTTCCTTCCTAGACACTAATATGTCTCCACTTGATTAGGGACATTAACCTGATATATCAGTGGAAAGAAACTAAATCACTGAGCCATTAATAAAAACCATTTCAAAATCTAATAATGTAGCTTATTCACTGACCACAACATCGTTCACAGTTCAACAAGATGAAGTGATTTATAGAGTATCAGCTTGAAGTTATTCCCTCCGCTGCCTCCACCTCACATGGTGCAGGCAAGTGAGTAAAGCAGCCTCAGGACTGCACGGACAGCACAGCTAGACGGACACATTTACAGATCAGCAGCTGCAAAACCATGATATTTAGGCAGTTAAACAGGTACTCGACTCAATTCAGTTGAAGTAAATTTTCTCCACGGTGATACAAACCGTGAAGACACAGTGAGCCATGGTCTCTTGCCCAGAGTAGGGAATCGAGGACCAGAGGAACAAGGTTTAAGATGAAAAGATTTAATAGGAATCTGAGGGGTGGGTTTTCCCACAGAAAGGGTGGTGGGTGTATGGAACAATTCTCCAGGAACCTTGTTTGAGAAAGTTAGACACGTACATGGATCAGAAAGATTTAGAGGGATTATGGACCAAATGGGGGCAGGTAGGACATGTTGGCAAGTTGGGCCGAAGGGCCTGTTTCCACGCTGTGTCATTCTATGACTGAAATAAAAACAGAAAAAGCTAGAGTTGCTCAGGAGGTTAGGCAGCATCTTTGGAGAGAAAGTTAACTTCCAAGTACTTCCAATTCCTTCTGCTTTTATTTCAGTATTTGAGCGTCTGCAGTTATTTTGCCTCTCAAAGCATTATATGAAACACTTTAGGGACCCCATAGACCAATGCGTGGCGATGCCAGTCAGGACACTGCTTTGAGATGCTTGTTTAATAATGCACTAGGGTTGTGGAGGGAATGCTGGGAGGACAAGAAACTGCAGATCTGTTCTTGTCAGGTTTTCCACGCACAAGTATGAAAAGGCATAACATGTTCTTTTCTCTTACCTCTGGGTTTCAAATTTCCCCAATCACCTGTTGCAACTGAAATGGGAACTTGTCCTTTAATCTTCCACAGAGAAGTTGTCAAAAACATAAAATCACATAGCAATCATCTAGCCATTTCTAAAAAGTAGCTAGTAATAGCAGAGACACTTCTGAAACCTGGGGAGATTTTAAACAATGAATTTGATTAGAATAAGAATCAGATAAATGACAGTAGATTAGAAAGAAGTTCCGCAAAATCTAGATTTTTCCTCCCAGATTTGAACAGCATTATGTGAATGCTGTTAGAATTAGGGGCGAAAGAACCCAGCTTGGATCAATCAGGTGTTCTTGTGGAGGTCGGTCGAATGTTAAACCAGTTCCAGCTAAATTACATGGCTCACAACAAACCAAGCCAAAGTCTGAAGAATGGTCCCAAACCAAAACATCACCTATCCATGTTCTCCACAGATGCTGCCTGACCCGCTGAGTTACTCCAGCACTTTGTGTCTATCTTTGGTATAAACCAGCATCTGCAGTTCCTTATTTCTACAAAAACCATACCTTTCCAAAATCAACATGGTTGAGTTAAACTCATCCAATTGAAATGGATATACAGTGCCCTCCATAATGTTTGGACAAAGGGCCATCATTTATTTATTCGCCTCTGTGCTCCACAATTTGAGATTTGTAATAGAACAAAATCACATGTGGTTAAAGTGCAGATTGTCTGATTTTATTAAAGACCATTTTTATACATTTTGGTTCCACCATGTAGAAATTAAAGCTGTGTTTATATATAGTCCCCCCCCCCCCCCCCCATTTCAGGGAACCCCATGCCACTGGATCCTGACCCAGATCTGTCAATGACTGTGGGGTGGCTGTCTGTGCACCAGACACCCCACGTTAAACAAAGTCACGCACAGGAATCCTCCCTATAGGAGGACAGTCATACTCGTTGCGAGTGACCCCCAGTTATGATGAGGGCACCATAATGTTTGGGACACATGGCTTCACAGGTGTGTGTAATTGCTCGGGTGTGTTTAATTGCCTCCTTAATGCAGGTATAAGAGAGCTCTCAGCACCTAGTCTTTCCTCCAGTCTTTCCACCAGCTTTGGAAACTTTTATTACTGTTTATCAACATGAAGAACAAAGTTGTGCCAATGAAAGTGAAAGAAGCCATTATGAGACTGAGAAACAAGTATAAAACTGTTGTCATCAGCCAGACCTTAGACTTACCAAAATCAACTGTTTGGTACATCATTATGAAGAAAGAGAGCACTGGTGAGCTTACTAATCACAAAGGGACTGGCAGGCCAAGAAAGACCTCCACAGCTGATGACAGAAGAATTCTCTCTATAATAAAGAAAAATCCCCAAATCCAACAGATCAGAAACACTCTTCAGGAGTCAGGGGATTTGTCAATGACCACTGTCTGCAGAAGACTTCATGAACAGAAATACAGAGCCTACACTGCAAGATGCGAGCCACTGGTTAACTGCAAAAATAGGATGGCCACAATAGGATGGTTACAGTTTGCCAAGAAGTGCTTAAAAGAGCAACCACAGTTCTGGAAAAAGGTCTTGTGGACAGATGAGACAAAGATTAACATATCAGAGTGATGGCAAGAGCAAAGTATGGAGAAGAGAAGACCCTGCCCAAGATCCAAAGCATACCACCTCATCTGTGAACACGGTGGTGGGGGTGTTATGGCCTGGGCATGTATGGCTGCTGAAGGTACTGGCTCACTTATCTTCATTGATGATACAACTGCTGATGGTAGTAGCGTAATGAATTCTGAAGTGTATAGACACATCCTATCTGCTCAAGTTCAAACAAATGTCTCAAAACTCATTGGCCAGCAGTTCATTCTACAGCAAGACAATGATCCCAAACATACTGCAAAAGCAACGTTTTTCAAAGCTAAAAAATGGTCAATGGTCAAATGGCCAAGTCAATCACCCGATCTGAACCCAATTGAGCATGCCTTTTATACGCTGAAGAGAAAATTAAAGGGGACTAGCCCCCAAAACAAGCATAAACTAAAGAAGGCTGCAATACAGGCCTGACAGAGCATCACCAGAGAAGACACCCAGCAACTGGGGATGTCCATGAATCACAGACTTCAAGCAGTCATTGCATGCAAAGGATATGCAACAAAATACTAAACATGACTACTTTCATTTAGATGACATTGCTGTGTCCCAAACATTATGGTGCCCTGAAATGGGGGAGACTATGTATAAACACTGCTGTAATTTCTACATGGTGAAATCAAAATGTGTAAAAATGGCCTTTATTAAAATCTGACAATCTGCACTTGAACCACATGTGATTTTTTTTTCTATTATAAATCTCAAATTGTGGAGTACAGAGGCAAATAAATAAATGATGGGTCTTTGTACCAAACATTATGGAGGGCACTGTACACTTCTAGTCACTCAGATAGTTAATACAAGTACAATGGCTAACAGAGGCACAATTAACCACAGATTTGGTTTACAAAACCCCTCACAAAGCACTGGAGTAACTCAGCGGGTCAGGCAGCATCTGTGGAGAACATGGATAGGTGACGTTTCACAGAGTGCTGGAGTAACTCAGCGGGTCAAGCAGCATCTGTGGAGAACATGGATAGGTGACGTTTCACAGAGTGCTGGAGTAACTCAGCGGGTCAGGCAGCATCTGTGGAGAACATGGATAGGTGACGTTTCACAGAGTGCTGGAGTAACTCAGCGGGTCAGGCAGCATCTGTGGAGAACACAGGCAAGGACTTTTCGGGTTGGGATATAAGAGTAGGTTGAACGGACCCGACCTGAAACACAACCCATCCATGTCCACCAGAGATGCTGCTGGATACACTGAGTTACTGCACACTTTTGTTAAAGCAATGGCAAATAGTCAGCAGTGTTAAAATAAGATGGAGTAATAATTGAAGATAGACAAAAAATGCTGGAGTAGCTCAGCGGGACAGGCAGCATTTCTGGAGAGAAGGAATGGGTGATGTTTCGGGTTGACACCCTTCTTCAGACCAATTATTGGAATTATTGGAGTAATAATTGGTTTTGTGTGAGAGTGAGTAACCTACTTTGGCTTGTTTAGATATGCGATCATTTTAACCACAGTTAGTCAGAAGTTGTAATGTTCCCACCGAACCCACCGTGTCAGCTGACATCATTGCAACCGCACGCAGAGGTTGTGCATTGCAGGGACATCAAAATGGCAGGACCATGAGATAATGTGTGAATATGTCGGGAAAGCCAATCCCAAACACAGAGAATGAACGGAACTGCCACTTGAAAAGGAACCTTCAGACTTGATGAAATACTCAAGTATTTTCACTCCATTTTTCCCACAAACAAAAGTCTTTAACCATTCTAAACAAATAAATTATCTTTAATATTTCAATAGTTTGCATCTGTAGTTTAAAGTATTACCACAGTCCACGCACATAGTTTTTCAGGGTATGAAATCAAAGTAAATTTGTTAATAGCGATTTAAATCAATGCAAATACTTCTGAAAGTGGCCGGTATGCAGGACATGGTGTGCAACGCTGAGGGTGTGTTTTGCTGCACCTCCACGCATCTTCCTAGACTCATATGCACACAGCGCTCCAAGGATAAACCCCACTAACTAACCAGCCGTTATCCAAGACCGATGTCAAGAGAACTCCTTAAATTTACAAAATGGGATGTTACCTCATCTTTGAGAAATCAAATAGTAGAACTCCTTCACAGAAGGATAATCCAAGCTCCTGTCTGGTTGTCGCAAGAGATTATAGGCAGCGAGATTTAATGCTCGAAGGGCAGCCCCAATTTTTCAGAGACATGGCGGTACTCAGATACCCTAGAAGCTTATTTTGTTGTGTTTAAGAACAGGAGAGGAAATTGCAAAACACCAACAGAACAGACTTAAGATCTTGGTTCAAACTGTACTTATCAAAAGGAGCCGTACAAAAGTTTATGCCAAAGTGGAATGCTGCCCAAATTGTCTAAATAAATTAGTTCTTGCAACAAGGCAGCTTGAGTTTCTTGTGAAGCCACTGAGGATCCTCGCGCTGATGCTGTGCCCACTGGTACTTTTTTCCTCCAAAAATGATCAATTTATACATCTTTTGAAGCAGCCAACATTGCTCTCACTTTGTCCATGAGATCCTACATGACAGGAAAAGAAGAACAATTAATGTTATGCATTGCTTTATTCCCCATACTGTCAAGATGCATCGCAGCTTGGCTTGGCTTGGAGCAGCTCTACCCAAGACCGCAAGAAATTGCAGACTTGTGGATGAAGCCCAGTTCATCACACTGACCAGACTCCCCATCCCTGACTCCATCTACACTTCATGCTGCCTCGGAAAAGCAGCCAACACAATCAAAGACTTGTCCCACCCTGGCCATTCCTTCTTCTCCCTGCTCCCATCCGGCAGAAGGTACAGAAGCTTGAAAGCGCGCACCATCAGACTACAATTTCAGGCTTCTGAACGGTCCTTCCATAAGCTAGGGCACTGTCCGATTCACCTCTAACCCATTGCACACATTGGACTTTGTCTGTGGAACTGATGCGCTACAATGCTGAGAACTATATTCTATACTCTGTATCTTCCACTTTGAAATCAGTTTAGTTGACCTGATTGTATCTATGTACAGTGTGTGTGTGTGATCTGTCTGGATAACATGTAAACATAGCTACTTCCCCACAGCCATCAGGCTATTAAACTTGGCTGGACAAAACCCTGAACATTAATACCCCTTTATCTGTTATTTGCACTTTATTGATTTATTTATTCATGTGTGTATTTATGTATATAATGGTATATGGACACACTGATCTGTTTTGTAGTCAATGCCTACTATGTTCTGTTCTGCTGAAGCAAAGCAAGAATGTCATTGTCCCATCAGGGACACATGACAATAAACTCTTTTGACACAAAGCTTTTCACTGGACGTTGGTAAACGTGAGAATAATGAAGCTAAACCTAAAGCAAATCATCCAAAGGCATTGAAATACTTTTGAGGTAAAGACACTGTGGCCATTTTCCTTTAGGAAAAGGAATCCTTCCATGGCTGATGCAGCAACAATGTAGTTTGCAGGTACAATGCTCGACAGAATTTCAATATTCCTTCTTGTATATTTCTGATACCTTTATCATAATGTGATCATAATCATCAGGCAAGGACTGCAGTGCTTCCCATTAAATCTACACCTCACCTTTAACCTTCTGGTTTTACACTTCCAGATATAAATGAATAGTCCTTATAAAGACTGCCGAGAACTATACTCTGCATCTTCCCCTTTGCTCTACTGGATTGTACTGGAGTTTGAACTGATTTTATTTGTGTGTAGTATATCTGATCTGATTGGAGAACAAAGCCTTTCACAGAGTATAATCCACCCAAACCGTGACAAAGGTGAGGATAAGGAGTGCAGTCCACAACACCAGCCACATATGAGCAATACCGGGCAGGTTCATACCTAAAACATCTGCCACAATAGCTACTATTACATTTCATACCTGAGTTATTTTACTCTGCACTGTGGATAGAAGTTCTGCCGATACTGTTTCGTCCTTTTCCTGTGAGCCACCCCTACAGATGAGGCAAAATGATGGTCTATTGGCACTATTGTCACTTACATGCAATACGTTTAATGCATTTGTAGCAAGAATCGAAAAAATAAATTCTGCATTGCCGTTTCATCCAAACATTGTTCAATATCTTTAATCCCATCTTGTTATTTCATACATATCTATTAACTATAAACTGCCAGCTCTACCATGTTAGCCAAGTAATGACAGGGAAACTAAAAATATAAATGTTACAAGCAGCACAGGAATGCATGCATCACAGATAAAAGCTGTTGTGAAACTTAAGGGAACAGGTCAATTTGAGTTGAGCTCACAATCTGCGCTTTGTTCTCATACTGTTACCACGGGCCTTTTGCTGGCTACTTGTTATTCACACATACAATGCACTGGCGTAATAGTGTCAGCAAAACCACTTTTACAACATCGGCAAAGGAAGTTTTCATCAACTTTAACGTGCCAGCCAAGCACAGCGGCTCTGCCTGATTATATACTTGTAATTGAAGCTACTTGGCCTGGAGTAATAGACAAATTGGGTAGTTATACGTTGCTAGCTTTGGGTAAAGTAATTAGTTGATTACAAAAAATACACTTCAGAATCAATTCTTTGGTTCATTAATTGAAAAAAAATAAATGGAACCAAAAACTCTAAAATTAAACTATTCATTAGCTGCATAACTAAAGTGAATTGCTATATGGAAACACAATGATAAGAGGCAATGATAGGTTCGAGCGGCCAAAAGATGCGACTTAGAAAAACGGCTACATTTCTACACGGGGAAAAAACAACATGTGGCCTAACATTCTTTCAGTACGGTGAAAATATAATCATCTTACTGTGACACAATCATAATTAAATCTATTTTTTAATGCAACTTGGATAAAGGACAACACACATATTTAACTGGTCAAGCCAGTTTAAATTTAAATCGACACTATTTCATTTTAACCGTATATTATCCAAGGTTGTTGCAGGGTAAAGTTGTGCTGCTGCATACTGCGACACCGCCTCAGCTTATTCCAATCCCCACTAACTTCAAGTCGACTAATTACAAATTACGTCTGTTATCAGGAAAGTTAGTGACGTACCTTTGGCAAGGTCTTCTCCATTCTTCAAATGAAGTTATCCTTCACATACCAATGAACAAGCCCAGTCGGATAGAGGGGGAAGCAACTAGCACTCCCATCCTTTACATACGAATTCTGCCCTGCAACATTCCTTAGTTGTTTGCAAACTAAGGATCTGGTGGCAATGCAGCTGAAATCAGCTCATTAATTACTCGTTTTAATTTTGTTTTTGAAAAAGCACAAGCCCATACTCCCAGATCAGGGGGACAAAGGAGGAAGGGGGCAAGGTGTAGCCGGAGGACAAGCAATTAACAAAATAATTGAGACTCTACCAGAGGTAGGCTAACTTATTCATTTAATTCATTATCCTCCATGAACAAACAAATTGTGACCTAAAAATACTCCTTTCAAAGCGAGACCCGTGTGGTGTTGAATGTGCCATCTTCAGCACTTGGTGGTGCAGATTTTGGGCTCGAGATCTGATAGGTAGGTGTGCTTTATCTCTTAAACACTCCCCTCCATTACAGAGGCAACAACACTTAACGTGCTTTTTCAGAACTAGAATTAACCAGCATTGCTCAGAATAGACAATGACTGTAAAAGGCTACCCTTCATTTGGGATGAGGGAATGGATAAACTTGCTAACTATCAGCAGGATCATTTGGGCTGCATCAAGAGAGTTCAGGAAAGGTCTGGTTTCCGTCAACCTCACTAGAGTTCTACATCGCCATTCCTCAAGTGTAATGAATTTGATGATTCAAAACATGAGTGCGACAAATTGTCCAGTCTCAAACCGGGGCTCTCGCCACAAACATAGATCTGTGAGGTGGCCTGGCTTCTAATTATCTTTTCATAAAATGTAAATTCAATGAATAGTTACTCAATGAATGGGTGAAAGATAAAAAGAATTTTCCACTGCAGCTGTTTACACTGGTATGGAGGCAGCTTTGATTCTGCAAAGTCAAACATCCCTGAATAATGGGAATATTGTAAGTGGAGGGTCACCGTTTTCAGCTGAAGGGCATTGTAACTTCCACCACGTCAAGAGATGCGCTTTGTGCTGCTCTTTTCTAATATATGTACCATCAGCAATGGACGCAGAAGTCATCTCAATTCAGGGAACTGATCTTTGTCATTGGGAAAGTAAAATGCAAGCATTGTTCCTGGGCTGAGCTGGAGTTAGAATCTGACCCTTGTGATGGGTGGGAAATCAATACAGCTTTCTCTTCCCTCACCTTCTAATGTGGCGTGCATGTGGGGGCGGGTGGAAAAGGATAGTACGGGGTAAACAAAGCTCCTTCAAAGGGAGGGAAGACTTGGGAATTGTTGCTAAACAGGAGTCATGCTGAACTAAGTATTAATTAGCAATACTCGTTAATTAATACAAGTACTGTATTAATGCTGGAGAAAACTAACTTTTATCATCTCCGCACAAACTGTTGTTGATATTGGCGGATAAACATAGAAAATAGGTGGAGTAGGCCATTCTGCCCGTCGAGCCAGCACTGCCATTCGATATGATCATGGCAGTACTCTGCTCCTGCTTTCTTCTCATATCCCTTGATTCTGTAGCCCCAGGAGCTAAATCTAACTCAAGTTCCGTTAGGTAAATGGGGAAAGGTAGCCCAACCCGACAAAAGTGTTCTAACTGAAAGGTCCATATGGAAACCGCCAACTAGCTTCTCCAACGGTGCCCACCACGGTCAGCAACATGTGCTAGTCACCTGGCTGTCAGTGACAGTCTGCCTGCTGCCCGCACTGGGAAATGACCCAGTCCCCCGCAGAACCAGGCTCAATGCTACTAGGCACACATCATCTGAGGAGCAAAGCAAGCTTGAAATTGAGCTTCAGGATTGCACATCAAACAATGCTGCTATCAACTCAGCGGGACACGCAGCATCACTGGAGAGAAGGAATGGGTGATGTTTCGGGTAAGAAGGATCTCATCCCCAAAACATCACCCATGCCTTCTCTCCAGAGATGCTGCCTGTCCCTGATGGATGTGTTATATCTAGACTTTCAGAAGGCTTTCGACAAGGTCCCGCATAGGAGATTAGCATACAAACTTAAAGCATACGGTATTGGGGGTTCAGTATTGATGTGGATAGAGAACTGGCTAGCAGACAGGAGGCAAAGGGTAGGAGTAAACGGGTCCTTTTCAGAATGGCAGGCAGTGACTAGTGGGGTGCCGCAAGGCTCAGTGCTGGGACCCCAGCTATTTACAATATATATTGATTTGGACCAGGGAATTCAATGCAACATCTCCAAATTTGCAGATGATACCAAGCTGGGGGGTATAGTTAGGTGTGAGGAGGATGCTTGGAGGCTGCAGGGTGATTTGGATAGGCTGAGTGAATGGGCAGATGCATGGCAGATGCAGTATAATGTGGATAAATGTGAGGTTATCCACTTCGGTGGCAAAAACATGAGGGTAGACTATTATCTGAATGGTGGCAGATTAGGAAAGGGGGAGATGCAACGAGACCTGGGTGTCATGGTACACCAGTCATTGAAAGTAGGCATGCAGGTGCAGCAGGCAGTGAAGAAAGCAAATGGTATGTTAGCATTCATAGCGAAAGGATTTGAGTATAGGAGCAGGGAGGTTCTACTGCAGTTGTACAGGGTTTTGGTGAGGCCACACCTGGAGTATTGCGTACAGTTTTGGTCTCCAAATCTGAGGAAAGACATCCTTGCCATAGAGGGGGTACAGAGAAGATTCACCAGACTGATTCCTGGGATGTCAGGACTTTCATATGAGGAAAGATTGGATAGACTCGGCTTGTACTCGCTGGAATTTAGAAGATTGAGGGGGGATCTTATAGAAACTTACAAAATTCTTAAGGGGTTGGACAAGCTAGATGCTGGAAGATTGTTCCCGATGTTGGGGGAGTCCAGAACAAGGGGTCACAGTCTAAGGATAAGGGGGAATTCCTTTAGGACCGAAATGAGGAAAACATTCTTTACACAGAGAGTGGTGAGTCTGTGGAATTCTCTGCCACAGAAGGTAGTTGAGGCCAGTTCATTGGCTATATTTAAGAGGGCGTTAGATGTGGCACTTGTGGCTAAAGGGATTAGGGGGTATGGAGAGAAGGCAGGTACGGGATACTGAGTTGGATGATCAGCCATGATCACATTGAATGGCGGTGCAGGCTCGAAGGGCCGAATGGCCTACTCCTGCACCTATTTTCTATTTTCTATGTTTCTATGTCCCGCTGAGTTACTCCAGCATTTTGTGTCTATCTTCGGTTTAAACCAACATCTGCTGTTCCTTCCTACACAATGCTGGTTAATATCACGGTATGATACAGTGAAATATCTGAAAGAACCAGGGTGGATCAACAACACCAAAACACATCATTGCCACTATCAACTGGGACTTGTGCATGCTGGCTCAGACAAAGCCATTGCCCACAGTCCACAACTATACAAACTGAATACTTCCAGGGTTTCATTCTGATCTAGTGTCTGTAACTTTGACACTAAGGTGATGTATGGTGTCCAACTATTCTTATCCAAAGAGCTTGTGGGAGGGCGTGTTCTCGACCTATTCCTTCTCTCCAGAGATGAAGTCTGACCCGCTGAGTTACTCCAGCTTTGTGTCTATCTTCAGCTTGTGGGAAGACACTGCATTCAAACCTTGCCCTGCACCTGAGCAACATGGTTCTTCTCTGTGTGAACACAAGGGACTGCAAATGTGTTGGAGCAACCCTGCGGGTCAGACAGCTTCTGTGGAGTGAGAGGGACAGACATTTTGTGTTGGGTCCCTTCTTCAGGCGCGACTATTCCCTCCACAGATGCTGCCTGACCTGCTGAGCACCTCCAGCGTTTGTGTTTTGCTCTCTGTCTGTCTTGTTGTTTTCGTCAACTTCACTATATCTGGAAATCTGCCAAGGATTGCAGTCAGTATAAGTAATTAGACTGAATTACTTATATATGTAATTAGTGGTATAAACAGATAACCCAGTGTAATTCATTCGCTTCAGATTTTCCTACCTAAGACTGGAATGCTCCAAGTTGGCAATGAAGACCACTTCTGTGAATAGCAAGCTGCCCAAGAACATTAAGCTCAAAACTACACTCTCATTAACGTGCAAGCATCTCACGCTGCTGCAACTATGAAGGAACAGATCACAACATCCCTTTCCAAATCTCTGGGGTCAAAAGTATTACACAAATTAACAAGTCTTGTGCATTGTATTTTAAACCAGACTGGTCTGCAACATGAAAAAAAAAAGTTCACCTGGCAGGTTTCAGTGAAACGTGCCAGTGAAGCTGGGAATTTTAATATCGGCCTTCCAGAGAGATTGCTACACCATCTTAGACCCTCATTTAGTGGGTATTGGAGTTATTTGGAAAATTCAGTCGGGCTCTACCAGGCCTAGTAAAACATCAGGGGCAAATTTGCAGCTAACATAGCTTTTTTTGTTGTCAGTACAAGGCAAATAGTATAAAAGGCAGTTTAGGAATGATGCACATCCATGTTGTAGGGTCACTCGCTGGGGGGTGGGGGACGGGGGACATAATAGGTCTTGATGCTACACCATGCCAAAAATGCTTCATTTGACCTCAAGCTTGGCTCTGCTGATTAAAACTGACGTTATCATAAATTGGCAAAAGAAACCGGCACTGCAGTCTGCTCCTTCACCAACCAGTGTGGGAAAGATGAGCCCAAATGGTTGGTGTTGGACCAGTAGGTTTAGAGTCCACTGTACCACGGTAGTTGGCAGATATGGCACAGGGGACTTCTCAAGCCCTAGACCTGCTTTGTTCCCAAGACCCATCATGGTCAAACTTCTGGGAGTGCTTCTTGAGCTTTTAGAGATATTTTTCCCACAATGATGAGGTCTCCCTGGGCTCACTCATGGCATGTCATGTTGGTGCTGAACAGGCTGGCATTCCTCAATATCTCTGTGTCGATGCCTGACATCCAATCTTCTACAGTCTCTTTCCAAGTTCTCAGTCTTTCTTTCTAGGTTCTCCCTGAAAAGTTGGCAGTGGGTACAGGATGATAAATTGAGTCCGGTGAGAAAGCAGACGGGACAGCGGTCATAGTGGCCAGAAATCAGGAAGGTCCAGTGACACGTACAGCACATTAAGTCACATAAAGCTGACTTGAGTGTCTTGCAATACATTAGGGTGCAGAGGGAAGACCCCAAAATCAGTGGATCTACTGATCTAGTATCCAAGGATAATAGAGCACGTGGCCAACTACTGTTTTGCCAGGATGCAGCACCCATGGTCAGTCTACTACTGGTCAACTACTGTAACAATGGCACTTCCACATAAAGAGAATAAAGGATAGTGTGTCACCGGAACATCACAGACATCTTCTGCCCCCTGCCGCACTTTGTCCCCACCACATGTACATAACGGCCATCTTCACAACATTACATAGGAAATTAAAATTTCACATTCTCTGTATAAACTTTGTAATATGTCTTGATGCCACCAGATCCTATGGTTATACTAGCGGACTGGTTGACACCAGGTGAGCAGTAGAAGCTGACTGGATACCGGCTATGTCCAATGCGGTACTGAGACGGGCTCAGTGAATTTGGCTTGTGTAGAATTTTGCGATTTATTGCTTTCCCATCAGTTTTAGAAAGGCAAAATGATACAACCTCTTTGTTGGACTTTTGTGCAACTTTTGGAAACACTTCACATGTGAATATTATTACTTTTAAACAGTTGTATCACACTGAACAGTTGAAGTAATGAAGCTCCAATCTTTGTAATTAATATAAATGATCCCTATTCTTGTATATTGTTCCTGTGCTCAGACACTGACATAACCTGTATCTGCAGACAGCAGTTCAAGAGCAAGAACAAGTTCATCATACATCCGAACAGCAAGTCACCACTACTTTACCATACGGGATGTCCAGCTCCACGCGATCATGCAGGAGCCAGCAAGTGGACTTGTGTCACCCATTCCCAACACCACCGTGAGATGGATCAGATCCTGGTCATGGGTAGGACTACAACAGCAATGTCAATACACATTAGGGGTGGCACAGTGACACAGCTAGTAGAGCTGCATGCATCCGGTCTTGCACGTCCTCCCTGTGACCGCGTGGGTTTCCTCTGGTTTCCTCCCACATCCCAAAGATGTGTGGGTTTGCAGGTTAGTTGCCCCCAGTATGAAGGGGGAGGATAACATAGAACTAGCGTGAACAGGTGATTCATGGATAGCAGGGACTCAATGGGCAGAATGGCCCGTCTCTATGTTGTATAACTAAACGAAACAAGGATGGGTCATAACTATTAACCAACGGCAAGATTTTCACATTATGTCTATACGTTCCAGCTTTCTTTTGGTAATGAAACTTCTAAAAAAAACTATGGTGTAAATACAATTTTAAAATAAATAAACGTATTATTGATTATTCAGTAATTTTCATTTTTCAGTCTAAAAAACGTTTGACAATATGGGCCATCAATGTTTATATTTAATTCAGGAAAGCAGTCTTGCCAACAACACACATTGTGTGTCAGTTATCTTGTAGTATCCACTGTCAAGCTGTTTACCCCTGGGACAATGTTTAATCGTGTGGAAAGCAAGGGCTCTGATGTTTAACACTGGTTGGTGGCAAGCTAAATGCTGCTGACACGGGTAATGTTACATTCGCTCCCAGTTCCCAGCAGCAGATGAAGCAATGCCACTTCAGGGAGGAACAGCTAGGTGTCTGCTGTTGGGAGGAACAAAGGCAACAATAAGAAGCACGCTACTTAATAATGTACCATACAGGAGCCATATTGGATATATAATGTTCATACAGTCTCAACACCCAAACCAAACCATGCAACAGTGCTAGAGAATACAGATCAACTCAGCCGACTGAGAGGCCAGACCACGGCAAGAGAGCTGGACACACTATGTTGAGGTGACAGACTCAAGGCCGGCCCCATGTTTCCAACGTCCGTCCCTTTACTTTCTAACCACACTTTTCCAGAGCAGCTGAATGCAATCTCTAGGAACACACACACCACCATATCTTCCGACTGGGCCCAGTGCAGCCAATTGACCTCAACAGCAAGTTCAACAACTGAAGTTCACAGCTCTTTCCCCTTCTCCAGTTCTGCCTCTGCCTGTGTACCTCTCCTTCATTCATTCCATGACTTTCTATTTTGCACGTGTGTGTTTTTGGGTAATTTTGAGCACTACTTTAGATACATTAGTGCTCTCACCCCCAAATCTTACAATCTGCTGATCTCAAACATGTCACAATTCTGAAGCAAGGCCATCCAGCTGCAACAGCAGCTCCCGTTCAAAGCAGGATGACTAGTCCTTTTAGACTAGTTTAATGCATTTGGCTTAACAAAATAACTTGAAACACAAAAAACTATTTTATCAAAAAGCAAATTAACTACATGGATTGGTAGATATGATTTCATCTCCATGTCATTGGCTTTGCAATGCATCAAATTAATCCTTTTTATTCCTCGAGGAACTTTGTAGTTGGTTAAAATGACATTATAATTTCTTCAGATAAATCAAATTCACAGAATGATTTTAAGAGCAAATTAAAATTTGGTTGTGAAATTGGCCACTCCACATGCAAATAGGAAAAGCATGATCACTGGCAGATCATGGATTCTTCTGGTGACAAATTAGGAATCAACAATCTAATAGTATTAAAAACGATATATCCCTTATATCAGTGGTTCTTAACCTGGGGGTCGGGACCCCCATGGGGGGGGGGGGGGGGTCGTTTGGGGCTTTACCAGGGGTCATGAAGGGGTCATAAATAACATATCCACACGTTGTTCACGTATGCGTGTAGGTATGCTTAAAGATAGCGGAGTCAGGGGATATGGGGAGAAGGCAGGAACGGGGTACTGATTGGGGATGATCAGCCATGATCACATTGAATGGCGGTGCTGGCTCGCAGGGCCAAATGGCCTACTCCTGCACCTATTGTCGATTGTCAGAAAAAGGTTAAGAACCACTAACTGCCTTGTATGATTGTCATTTGCAGCCACTCTACCAGCTTCAGTTTGTAGCTTTTAAACACCCGAAAAACTGCTTTGAAGCACAACTGTTGAGGTGTGACTAACACCGATCTTGACGGTGTGGGTAAATTATTCAGAAAGCATATTGGACATGGAAATTAGGGCACTAGTGAGCAACAGCAATAACATTATTACATTTCACTTGATCTTGGTTAATATGTTCCTGCAAAATCAATTCCAAGACCAATCAAGTGTAGCCTTAAAAGTGTTACATTTAACACTGAAATTAACTGGGGAAAAAATGCAGGGATATATGAGAGAAAACTGAGAATGTTTAAGGATGTACTCAGGCAGAAAGTGAGAATGCAATAGACACAGGTTGGTCACATTCAAGGCACACAGCTAGACACAGACTGAAGAAGGGTCCCGACCTGAAGTCACCTATCCATGTTCTCCACGGATGCTGCCTGACCTGCTGAGTTACTCCAGCACTCTGTGAAACGTCACCTATCCATGTTCTCCACAGATGCTGCCTGACCCGCTGAGTTACTCCAGCACTCTGTGAAACGTCACCTATCCATGTTCTTCACAGATGCTGCCTGACCCGCTGAGTTACTCCAGCACTCTGTGAAACGTCACCTATCCATGTTCTCCACAGATGCTGCCTGACCCGCTGAGTTACTCCAGCACTCTGTGAAAGTGCCTCTTATTCTACAGTTAAACTCAGTTACAGGTAATGTCTGTACACAAGCTCCGAGTGAGATCCGGAATCAAATACACCCTTTGCTTGCTGTAATGCAGTTGATGATTGGAGGTCCAATGACCTGGAAACAATCGGACATATTTTGTAAAGATAAAGTATGCCTGAAAATGACAGAAGGAGATGATGTGTAATCATCCCCTTGATCCCAATGTTACTGAAAACATGTAATATTTTCTTCAATGAACATTCTGACTCATGATTCTGGTCCACTGATGATGTGGGAGTATGTTAGAGATGGATATGTACAAGTTGGGAGAGTAAAATGTCGATGAAAGGTAATCCACATGAAATGCTAACTCCATTTCTCTCTGCACAGTTTGCCCAACCCACTGAGTACAGTGGCCTTTTGTGTTTTAAATTCAGTTTTCTGCCAGGGATGCGTTTAGCAAAGTATTGAACATTAATTATGGGCATTCTATGAAATTCTAATCTACATAAGCAACCTAAATTCGGGTGTGCACTACATGTTGATCACATTTGCAATCAACACTGAACAAGGTTGGACAAATTTGATGAAGCAGCCAAGCATTTGGAGCAAATATGTACTCCAGTGAGTGGAAAAACAATAGCTTGATTCCAAACTATAGAGGCAAGGAGCTGAATATGCTGGTTTACAAAATAAAAGATACAAAGTGCTGGAGTCAGTGGGTCAGACAGCATCTCTAGAGAACATGGATAGGCGATGTTTCGGATCGTGACCCTTCCCAATACGTCCCTATCCACATTTTCCACAGCTGCTTCCTGACTCGCTGAGTCACCCCAACATTGGGGGTGTATTTGAACTAGATTTCGAGGCTTTACAAGGATTGTCTGGGCCAGACTGCATGACACAGTGCTGAACCCGATTGGGGACAGCCAAAGAATGAAGACTCTGACAGTACAAAATAATGATTAAACTTGTATTTTATGGACCCAATCTGCTCTTTCAGAACAGGCAGAGCTGCTCAGCTGTGCCAGCTTTAACCCAATTAACTGGGTGGAAGCGTGGGTCCCCTGAGCACGGATTGCATCCACTCCAGTTAAATGTCTGACAGTGGATGCCTGCGCTGGACTCTGTTAATAGGGGAGCACCAAGAACAATTCTCAGGAGCCCAACAAATCAATGGGAAGAAACACTCAACGCACACAGTAAATTGGGGTCACTTTCTTCTTTATTTGATTCATTCAGTTGATTCAAATACAGTGAACTGTTCTGAATTGTATACATTTTTTTCAAGTGCTTAGATTTTTATTTTAGCCCCGAAAATCCTTTTTTTTCAAATTCTGTTTTAGCAGGCTTGGTGATCGATCAAATGATGAGATGGGCAGAGCATTGGCAGATGGAATTTAATTGTAATAACTGCCAGGTGATGTCGTTTGGAAGCACTGCCACACACACACACACAATTAACGGTTGTGGGGAGTTGAGGATCGTGCTGAACAAGTCCAAGGTTCCCTCTAGCTGGCGGAGCAGGTAGATGGGGCAGCATGGTGGCGCAGTGGTACACTTGCTGCCTGACAGTGCTGCTTACAGCGCCAGAGACCCGGGTTCCAACCTGGCTACTGCGGTGTGTCTATACTGAGTTTGTGTGTTCTCCCCGTAACCTGCGTAAGTTTTCTCCGAGAACCTTGGTTTCCTCCCTCACTCCAAAGATGTACAAGTTTGTGGCTTGGTGTCAATGTTAAAACTGTCCCTAGTGTAGGATAGTGTTAATGTGCAGGGATCGCTGGTCAGCGCGGACTCGGTGGGTCAAAGGGCCTGTTACCATGCTGTGTCTCTAAACTCTAAATAAGGTAGCGGAACAGGTAGATCAAGTGGTGGAATAGGTAGATAAGGTGGTGTAAGTAGCATACAGTTTACCTGCCGCTTTCATTAGTCAGAGCACAGCATATACGAGCAGGAGGAATGATTATGGTACAACTTCAAACAAAAATGAGTTTGGCTCACTGCTAGAGTATTGTACACAGAGCGGTCACTGCACTAAAGGGAGGACTTGATTACACTGGAGAGAGGTCAGAAATTAAGAGCAGCATTGTTAGGGGAGGCAATAAGAAACCTTACTCGATAGCAGAAGTACCCAAAACCAGAGGGCATAGGTTTTGGGTTAGGGAGGGGTAAAGGGATTTGAGGAAGATTACGTTCACCCAGGTGATTTGATCTGGAGACAGACACAACGACATAGACACAAAAAGCTGAGGTAACTCGGCAGGTCTGACAGCATCTTTGGAGGATGTTTCGGGTCGAGATCCTTCTTCTGGTTGGTGGAAGCAGGGACTCACAGAATATTCATGAACTACCTCGAGCACAATTTGAGGTGCCATGGAACTGAAGCTACAGACCATGTGATGGGAACTGGCATTAGTACAGATAGGCACCTGACTGGGGGTATGGACTTGGTGGGCTAGCTACAGGACCAGCATCTGTTCCACGAGGCTCTGTCACTTTCTAAAATGTTCCATTTAAAAAATTGTTTTAAGTGAATGGAGCACAGAGCAGGGTCTTTAAAACCATTTTGTAAGTAGGACATGTTAACCTGGCTCAGAAAGGACATGCACTGGCCCCTCGGATCAGACAGGAGCCAACCCGTGGTGGAAGGATGGCAGCTGGGAGCAGGAAAGAGCAGTCCAATGGCTGACCCCTGGCAAGCTCGGACATCTCACCGGCACATGCACACATCATTCATTAGTACAATGGCTACAGCATCACAGGAACAATGTTGGCTTGTGAGGGACCACCACAGACAAGTAAAGTAGACAAAGTCATTCCTCAGATAGAAGTTAGTACACAGGAAAGGCTGCCACTGCATGTTTTTTGAAATAGAGTTTGGTTCTAATTTAAAATTTGACAGACTCTAGAAAGATGGAAACATTGAAAGTTGAAGGGATGAATGGGAATGTGCAATGGATCAGTGTCAGAGCTAGAACAGCATGGAAACGGCCTAACTCTTCTCTGCTGAACGAGCTACTCCCAATTGCTTTTCCTTCCAATCCTTTCCATGAACTTGTCCAAATGTCTTGTTATAGTACCTGCCTCAACTAGCCCCATCCACGCACCACCACCCTGTGTGGAAAAAGTTGCCCCTCACATCCGTTTTAATCGCCTTTCCCCTCTCACCAGGTGTGGCATGTGGAGAAAAACAACATTTCAAGAGCTTATAATTTTTGTATAATAGACAATAGGTGCAGGAGGAGGCCATTCGGCCCTTCGAGCCAGCACTGCCATTCTCTGTGGTCATGGCTGATCATCCACAATAAGTACCCCGTTCCTGCCTTCTCCCCATATCCCTTGACTCCACTATCTTTAAGAGCTCTCTCTAAATCTCTCTTGAAACCATCCAGAGAATTGGCCTCCACTACCTTCTGTGGCAGAGAATTCCATAGATTCACAACTCTCTGGGTGAAAATGTTTTTCCTCATCTCCGTTCTAAATGGCCTAACTCTTATTCTTAAACTGTGACCCCCCCCAGTTCGGGATTGTTAAGTACTGTGTGTTCAATAAAACTCATGTTCTTTAACCTTGAAGCAGTCGGTGCATTGCTAGAAACACTTCAATATTACAAGACAAATAATATTACAAAGAACTGGTCCTTGAAGAACTCACAAACAAGATAATTCAAGACCAGATGCTGACACTGCCAACCAAGGATAAACCAAGTACTGTGACAACGGATGCCAAATTCAACCAATGCACATAAATACCAGAATACCCAAGCTTTGGTATCTGGATATAAAATCCTTTAAACTTTAACCAGTTTTATTAACTTTGTAATCACGCTGGGCTAGAAACAATGAAGATTAAATGTTAGCTTGTCAGAAAAAGATAGAAACTATTTCCAGCCTGACAAAAAGACAATTTCACGACAAGGCTCCAGGTGCAACAGAGACATGGACCACATCATTAATAGGACTCCTGTATGGCACCAGACCCCAAGGACCCATATTCTTGTGCTTCCTTCCTTTGGTTTTTTAAAGAAACAATTTATTATTTTATACCTAGAGAGTTATCACTCAGGAATATTCAAAGTATTAAAATAAATTTAAACCCATCTCATGGAAATGATGAAAATGGTCAATGTGGTTAATTGGGGAATCAATTCTGATTTAGTTTTCATCCTCATCAACCAGATGGAAGAATACCGTCAGCTTTCCGTGTAGCCCGCCCACCTGTGAAGCACTGACAGGTCTACTTGTCCACATCAGGTGCTTTAACAAGTGACAGAAAGAACATCAGGCCCGTTTACTTTGTACATTGTTTGCGATTCATCAGCTGCGACACTTACAAAAATATCTAAAGTAATATGGCTAAATTAATATGCAGCTTATGCATAACAAGACTATGAAAGGACATTACCTTGAATGATCCTGACTGGAATCTCTGCTTTCTGCTGGTGACAAACTAGTAGAATGTGCAGAACTTCTTGTTGAAGACTTCATGCTGGATTTTTTTGGTGATAAAGACCTCGAACGTGAACGTAAAGGTTTTTCTTTTAACTTCGGATGAGATTTTGAACTCTTTTTCTTCTTCTTCTCATATGGAGACCTTTCAAGATGTATTTTAGTAAAGACATTCATGAGTAAGGCGTATTTGAAATAAAAAGTCTTCTGCACAGTTCATTAAAAAGTTATCATTTTGAATTAATTGTTAAGTTTATCCCTAACATTCAAACTTTCCTCGCCATTATTCAGAGAATGCTTTGTATTCTAAAGTTTCTTTCTCTCCTGCCCCGACAACTTGAATCTGTTTAAGTGAATACTTGCCAAAAGGCCACTGTTGGGAGACTCAAGAACCTCTACATTAATAGTCTAAACATCCACGTTTGTTACAAGGAATCATGTTAGTAATGAAGAAGAGTACTAGATTATTATCAGCGCTCTCTAGCCTGAAGGAAGCGAGTCGTATTTAGATGTGAACCATGCTTCAAGGTGTGGGTTTGTGGCCCAATCCAGAGAGCTTCATCATGGGTACCTCCCCCACTGTGCCACTTTTCAGTTGAGGTATAACTGAGGCCCCAGTGCTCTCTTGGGTTGACATAATCTTTGCTGTTTAAAGAGGACGTGAGCATATTTACTTGTGCAGCAAAATCAATAATCACATTGACTGGTGCGCACTCCTGTATATCGGCGAGACCAAGCGCAGGCTCGCCGATCGTTTCGCTGAACACCTCCACTCAGTCCGCCTAAACCTACCTGATCTCCCGGTTGCTCAACGCTAACTCCTCTTCCCATTCCCACACTAGCATTTTTTCTGATCCAGGCCTCCTCCATTGTCAGAGCAAATTGGAGGAACAGCACCTCATATTTTGCTTGGGTAGCCCTACAGCCCAGCGATATGAACATTGACTTATCTAACTTCAAGTACCCCTTGCTTTCCCTCTCTCTCCATCCCCTCCCCTTCCCTGTTCTCCCACCAGTCTTGTTGTCTCAGACTACATTTTATCTCTGTACCGCCCAGTCCCCTGACATCAGTCTGAAGAAGGGTCTTGACCCGAAACGTCACCCATTCCTTCTCCAGAGATGCTGCCTGTCCCACTGAGTTACTCCAGCATTTAGTGTCTATCTTCGATTTAAACCAGCATCTGCAGTTCCTTCCTCCACACTTTGACTGCTTGTTTGTCTGATAGCTGTTGGTAGCACCCGGCTGAGTTCTGAGAAAGTCTTACTTCAATGCAACTTGTTCTTTCTAATGGTCCCAGTCAGATTTATTCAGAAGACAGAAATGAAGATTCCTGAAGATTGCCGAGTATTGCAAGCGTCATAGAACTTATCTAAAAAAACAACTGGCTGCAGTCAACAAAGCACCAGCCACTAACCGACATGTTTACAGTGGAGTTGAGCTCTGACTGTATGACCCAGTGGAAACATGAAAATCAACGAGCAGGACAATAGAGAACAGCCCATGACCCATCCAGAAGAGCAACCAATCATTGGACTTTCTTCCACATTTAATTTCTATCATCTATGCTTTTCACAGACCACACTTCGCAAGCCGTCTCTTCCTCCTATCGCTCCTCCTCCTTCCATGTCTCGGTATTTGCTTATAAACCCATGAATCTTTAATTAATTACCGCTCTCTTGAGAGGTCTTCAACCTTACATAGGGTGGCACAGCGGTAGAGTTGCTGCCTCCCAGCGCCAGAGACCCGGGTTCCATCCTGAAAATGGGTGCTGTCTGTACGGAGTTTGCACATTCTCTCCGTGACCTGCGTGGGTTTTCTCCAGGTGCTCCGGTTTCCTCCTACACTCCAAAGACCTACAGGTCTATAGACTAATTGGTCTAGTATAAGTGTAAATTGTCCTTAGTGTGCATGTAGGATTACTCTGGGTGATTTGAAGAGTCTGTTTCTGCACTGTAACTCGAAGCTATACTAAAAATATTTTCTTTCTCCACAGCTCATTCCCTGCAACATTCCTTTTTTGGAATAACCAAACACACTCACCTCATGAAGAATTAATTCAAAACCAAAATGATTAAAAGTGCTGAATGCATCAAGGCCATCTCAATCATATGAACTCATGTTAACTGTGAACTGATTTACAAGGGGCCATTTAAATACAGATCTCAACTTAGTGCTTAATGTGAGCAGTGTTGTGTTTCAATACATTGGTGTATAAATATATCCGTGCAGGTTTTTTTCTCAGTTCTTTCGTACAAATATTTGTGGTCAGGTTTTTTAAAAAGTGTTAAATGTTACATTATTTACTATCTTGATTTTGTAACTCATGCTGCTCTTTAAGTAGTTCAAGGATTTTCTTTTAAGACTGCAGGTATAAAGCACTAAGCTGAAGCGATTGAGAGACGGTTAGATATAAACTTCTTCCCAAAATAAATCTGAGGGCAACTGGAAAGAATGTGATGGAAGTACAAATGTGAATTGAAATTGATAAAAGCAAAAGAACTAGAGATATCCCTTCAAAGCCTTCATTATAGGTAAGGTGGAAAAGTGATTATATCGATGATCAGCAGTTGTACTTGCATTACTATTCGTACATTCTTGACAGCTTAACAAAAAAAATGTTATTTTCTTACACAAACGATGAATAAGATGACTTTTCATACAGATTAGCTCATGAAGAATAGGAAAAATATTAAATTTACATTTCAAGAGGTCTGATATATCTGAATTATCTCATAGAACACCCACATTTGGCTTCATTGAATATGGGGAGAAGGCAGGAACGGAGTACTAATTTTGGATGATCAGCCATGATCCTACTGAATGGCGGTGCTGGTTCGAAGGGCCAAATTGTCTACTCCTGCACCTGTTTTCATGTTTCATACTCCATCATTCATATCATCTCCTGAATCAAACTTGATCATTGCAAAGGCATTGTTCAGATATTCACGTTGTTAAACTCCACAAGGGAATGCTTTACTTTGGGAACTAAAGAATAAACTTGACAGTATCAATGAAATGTACAACATGAATATATGTGGCTCCAATTAGTACTTATTGCAGACAATGGCTATGGGCTTGAAGAAGGGAGGCAACATAGCCCTGTAGTCTTGTCAGTGAGGGCTACTACATCAAAAACATTTAAAAGCATCCTTTCCAGGAGATGTTCACTCAAGGCAGAGTAACACCTAGATAGAGAGGAGCAACAGTGATCACTCCCAATGGAAATCCCCCATCTCCAATGTTTCCTGAACTCTTCCCACGACCACACTGCCTCATGCCAAGCTATGACCAGATTGTCCATCTCCCAACAACTTTTCTGCGCCTGATGTCTTTGGTTGGATACATGGTTCACATAGAACTGCACAATTTACCAATTAAAACATAGCCCACTGTCTTTCTACAAAGCTGAATATATACTAAATCTGGCAACTTTTGTCAATGTCTCTATGATTTAGACGTTTCACTTTTAACAGGTTATCACCTGACCAGATCACTGTGCAAGTCAAGTACTGCTACTTCACATCTTCTGACTATGAAATTCCATTATTTTTCTCATTCAGCTTACTGAAGTCAACATCCAAATTGATACTTCAATCCATTTCAGGATAATTATGTTGCCTGTTTTATTGCCACATGCAGAACTCTAAGTTACGATATCTTTTCACTTGTTGGCATACAAACCATGCATTAACAGCCTTTATTGTCTATCTATAATTGTGTGGGCTATTAGGATTTAAGAATAGAACTAGTCTTCTTCTTGCGTATGGCGTGCACAGCCTAACGTTGTAGGACAACTTGTTCTATTTGATCTTATTTGATTGTGCACAGGGTTTATTGCATTCGTCAAAACAGGTTGCCACGTGAAGGTTGCAATCTCCCACCCCATTAGAACAAGTTAGTCCAGGGAGATGTGACAGATTCCACACAAACACAGAGTGCTAGAGTAACTCAGCGGGTCAGGCAGCGTCTGTGGAGAACATGGATAGGTGACGTTTCACAGAGTGCTGGAGTAACTCAGCGGGTCAGGCAGCATCTGTGGAGAACATGGATAGGTGACGTTTCACAGAGTGCTGGAGTAACTCAGCGGGTCAGGCAGCATCTGTGGAGAACATGGATACGTGACGTTTCACAGAGTGCTGGAGTAACTCAGCGGGTCAGGCAGCATCTGTGGAGAACATGGATAGGTGACGTTTCACAGAGTGCTGGAGTAACTCAGCGGGTCAGGCAGCATCTGTGGAGAACATGGATAGGTGACGTTTCACAGAGTGCTGGAGTAACTCAGCGGGTCAGGCAGCATCTGTGGAGAAAGTAAACAGATGACTTTTCGGGTTTGTACCCACTCGGATTCCATAGTTGCACTTCTTCAGTCTGAAGAAGGATCTCGACCCGAAAGGTCACCCGTTCCTTCTCTCCAGAGATGCTGCGTCCTGCTGAGTTACTCCAGCATTTTGTGTCTACCTTCAGAGTTGCACTAATCGTTAATCCCTTTGTCCTGTATTTGTACACTGTGGACAGCTTGACTGTAATCATGTGGTCTTTCTGCTCACTGCCCAGCATGCAACAAACAAGCATGAAACAAAAAAACTGTGACAATAAACTAAATGAAGTTGCTGTAGAGGTGATGTTCAAACCCTTAATCTTCAAATATGGATATTATGCATTCAACTGAGCTGTAAATGATTATCATTCCAATAAACCACCTGCATACAAATGCCCCTTTTAAATGCTGATTATGCCTATTCACTTCCAATTATAACGAAGTTCAGCTTTTTAAGCTAAACCTTGCAATTTAATTCCAAAAATTTGGTGTTGTTAAAAGGCAAAAAGCAAAGGTTATCCTTGTATTACATGTTGATTAGTGTGGGTGTCACTGGCAAAGCCATCATATATCGTCAATCTCAAACCGGTATTGATCTGTGGCTTGCGGGGCCATTTCAGAGGGCAGTTAATTGCCCACCCTGTTACTGTACATCAAGAGGCATACAAAATACAAGAATGAGCAAGGCTGGCAGGTCCCCATCTCCAAAGGATATTAGTAAATTGGTTTCACAAGTTCTCAAATTATAGGAGTCGAAATCGGCCATTCGGCCCATCGTGTCTGCTCTGCCATTCAATCATGGCTGATCTCTGCCTCCTAATCCAATTTTTCTGCCTTTTCATCATAACCATTGACACATGTTCTAATCAAGAATGTGTCTCTTGAAATATCCACTGACTTGGCTTCCACTGCCCTCTGTGGCGATGAGTTCCACAGATTAATTAATCCTGTGACTAAAGAAGTTCCTCCTTACCTCCTTTCTAAAAGCGCGCCCTTTAATTGTGAGGCTGTGGCCGCTGGTCCTAGACTCTCCCACCAGTGGAAACATCCTCTCCACATCCACTCTATCCAGGCCTTTCACTATTCTGTAAGTTTCAATGAGGTCCCCCCTCAACCTTCTAAACTCCAGCGAGTACAGGCCCAGTGCATTCAAACGCTCATCATAGGCTAACCCACTCATTCCTGGGATCATTCTTGTAAACCTCCTCTGGACCCTCTCCAGAGCCAGCACATCCTTCCTCAGATATGGGGCCCAAATGTGCCTTGCCAGCGCCTAATAGAGCCTCAGCTCTACACAATCCCATGAGCTCACACAATCCTGCAAGTTTATGGCTACCATTACTGATATTAAATTGAATCTCCGCAGCTTCTCTGGTTGGACTGAAACCAGCATCCCTGATCAGTGGGCTTTGGAACTGCCAACTCAGTAGTATATACAGCGTGCCACCATGCCCCACTTGCAAGCTAAATTCACACGGGCCTTGCAAACACTACCAGCAGGCTTATTCATCTGAAGGGACTGAGATTAGAAGCTTTTACAAGTAGCTTAATGGAGTGCATTGCCATAATTGTGGCGATGCAACTAATGCTATTAATAGACATGCTCTCAAATAAAATTATAAAGTGATCTCTCTAGACAGCACCTCAGGGGAATAAGGACGGGCCATAAATACTGACATGGCCAGCAATGCACAGAACATCAATACATTTTCCTTCATCAGAACAGAAAGTCTTTTCATTGAACTGAAATGTAATTGTTTCCCCAAACGTGAATGCTGCCTGATCCATTGAGAACATCCAAGATTATTATCTTTACATTCTCAGTATCCACAGTATTACAGTATGGACGGGTCTGCCATGTGGAAAACATACCTTGATCGCTTCCTGGCACCTATATCTGAACTGTTACCGACTCGATAAGCTGTAGGGACGTTTCGGTCTCTATCCCTCTCCTCGCGTCGTCTTTCTGATGACTGAACTCTTCGCCCATGAGGCGATCTTGATCTACAACCAAAGAAAACAAAGATTTATTCAGTAAAGAGGTGCTTAGTTAATTACATCTCCATCTTTGGCTTGCAGCTTTCTGAGCCGTCTCGAGTGTTTAATGGCATGGACAGACTGGAGAAGCCGCTGTTGTTGTTTACTGCTACACTGAGGGTAGAAAGGGAGACAACGCCTACAGCATCAGCATTGTAGTCACAGTTGCTCAGCCCATCATGTCCTTGTTGACCACTGCACCAGCCTGAATTAATGCCTTTTACCCATCTTTTATTCACAGCTTTGAAATCATGAGGATAATTGGGTAGGGAGTGGATGTGTCCCAGGATGGAAGGGGCAGAAACCAGAGGAAATATAATCAAAATAACAGGCAAAAGGACTGAAAGCATCAGTAATAAGTGGGGAGTGATGGAAGGAGATTCACTTGTGGCACCTGGATAAAAATGTGAAAACATTTGCAGCATCGGGAAGGGTTAGAGTGATATGGGCCAAACGTAGTTTAGCTGGGCATCTTGGGTCAGCAGGGATGAGATGGGCCGAAGGGCCTGTTCTGTGTTTTATGACTGTAAGGTGGGGGAAAAGGAGAGGTAAAAGAAGAGCTCAGTGTTAGAGGTCTAACCAGAAATGAATAAAAAGGATCTGCTTTCACAGGAGGACCAGAGGTCAGATTCAAAAAACAATTGGTGAGGAGCTAAACGTGACCCAATGAAAAGGTCTGACAGACAGCAAGTAATTATAAAGTGGAATTCATATCCTGAACTACCATAAGCTGAATAGTCTCCTTCCAAGCTGTAACAATGCCAAAGATTCAGATAACTATAGAACACATTAACATTACACAGAAAGCACCCAATCTAAGCACCAAAAACAAGAGCCCTGGCTGCTTTTAACGTCGGGCAGAAAGCGAGAATGGGCCTCAGCGAGCAGTCTTTCTTTCACACAAAAGACAGAGGAAACCTGGAAAGCTCTCCCTCAATAAACTGTTGAAACCAGAAATCAAATAGAAAACATGTTAAATTGAGATCAATGCTGCATTGATATGAAAGTATAGTAAAGGTTACAATTGCCTCTAGGAACAAGTGAAGCAGGCAAATCAATAATATTCTAATTGAATGGTGGGAAAGGCTCGAGGAGCTGAATGGCCTTTCTATATCCCTGTATGTGCCTACAGCTACTAGACTTTTAATATACTGTGGCTGTAGTACAAATAAAATTAATGCCTGCACAGCATACCACATAATTTGTCTAAATGACTGTGCCTTATAGCATGCCCGATATCCATCCAAAAAAAAACACAACCAATAGGTAAAAACTGATGAAGTGTTTAGAAAAGTATTAAACAAACACAGAAGAAAAGAATAGCTACTTGAGATTAAACAAACACAGGAGAAAGTAATGACAATTTAATTAGCGGTGCATATCCCCATGGTTTACTTGGAAGAGCTGAAACTAAATGCAATTATGCTCCAGTTACAGACACAAATTTATGGATCTCTGGTGTCTGAAGTCCATGAAACTTCATCTACCACAGTTGAATCTGGAACGGTGGTGGAAGCAGGTATCCAGGAAACATTCAAGAAGCATGCAAATAAGTAATTGGATTGCCAAACCACAGAAAGCTATGAATAAAAGATGGGTAAGGTGATTAATCTAGGCAAGTATAATGGACAGCATGGGCACGATGGCCTTGCTTTCTTCACTGAGCAACTCGGACTGAGGCTGTAAGTAACTTCAAGACAACCACACACAGAACTGCAGATGTCTCGATTAACCTCATATCCCTGCAGAATTTAATTTAAGCAAAGTAGTTCTGGTTGAGTAGATCAGTACCGCACAGAATTATCAAGGTCAGAATTATCTTCCAGGTCAATTACAGTCGAAGATGACAAATTTCTTACAAATCCAAAACAGGCAGTTTTATCTATTTGACTGATCCAAGTAGGTTTCATTATTCTGAGTGGGAGAGAGGTTGCATATATATATATATATATATATATATAATGCCTACTGCACCAGGACAGGCTGGCCAGACAGAGCAGAAGATTTTCATATAACTATCACAGCTCATGTGTGTTTGAAGGCATAGTAGGCAATGCCCAATTAAACAGTAGGTGACACAGCTCGCCATCTGACATGCAATAAATAAATAAATAGATAGATAAATAATCCGGTCATCGGCTTGAAACATATAAAATTCCTATGGCGCTTGACAGAGTAGATAAGGAGGTACTGATTAGAACGGAGTTAGACACAAAATGCTGGAGTAACTCAGCAGGACAGGCAGCATCTCTGGAGAGAAGGAATGGGTGACATTTCGGGTCGAGACCCTTCTTCAGTCTGACGCTGCCTGTCCCGCTGAGTTACACCAGCATTTTGTGTCTACCTTTGATTTAAATCAGCATCCGCAGTTCTTTCTGGAGAGAAGGAATAGGCGATGTTTCCGGACGAGACGGCGGGATGTTGCCTGAGCCGCTGAGTGACTCCGGCATTTTGTGTATATCTTTAGTACTGGAATGTTGCACTGAGGTAAAGATGGGTCATGACTTTACTGATTGAAGAATGGGATGGGAGGAGTTGAATGGCCCACTATTTCCATTCCTGGTGTTCTATTGAGGGAGAATACTTCAGTTCATTGTCACATGTACCGAGCTACAGTGAAAAGCTTTTTTGTTGCATGCTGACCACATATTAACTTTAAGAACACACCTTGAATGTCTGACACTTCTGTAGGCACTCGGCAGAGAATGTTTTGCTTTTGACCGCGACCTCGACCTCGATCTGGACCTCAGGCGATATCTGGGCCGCGATCGAGACCTTGACCGCGATTTTTTCCTGTGCTTCTTCTCTTTCTTCTTTTCTTTCTCCTTCTCCCTTTCCTTCTCCTTCTCCTTCTCCTTCTCTTTCTCCTTCTCCTTTTCTTTCTCCTTCTCCTTCTCCTTCTCTTTCTCCTTCTCTTTCTCCTTCTCCTTCTCCTTCTCTTTCTCCTTTTCCTTCTTCTCTTTCTCTTTTGAAATCCTTGCATTTTTTATTGTGGCACGACGGAATGTCTTCACTTCCATAGCTGGAACAACGCTATATGAAATCTCACTAGTGACCTAAAGGAGAGAAACAGCAGAACTTTATCATGCCCTTCAAAGACAAGGAAATGTTTTATTCCCCCATTTAGGCCCTTTGGCCCACTAAGTCTATGCCGGCCATCGTTCACACTAGATTTAAGTTCTCCCACTTCCCCATCCGCTTCATATACATTAGGGGGAAATTTAGGGGGGTAAATTAACCTACAAACCTGCACGTCTTTGGGATGTGAGAGGAAAACGGAGCACCGGGAGGAAACCAACGTGGTCACGGGGAGAACATGCAAACTCCACACAGGCAGCACCCGAGGTCAGGATTAAACCCGGGTCTCTGGCGTTGTGAAGCAGCTGCTCTGCCTGCTGTACTACTGTCAATCTAGGCAAACCACGACAGGAAAATCTATGGTTTGTTAAGTATATAACGCTCTTTGCAGGATCTTCTATTTCACATTCAAGCAATTGTTGCCACTCAGTTAGGATTGGGAGCCTGGTGCTGCAGTCAGCCACGAAGTGCAGACACTCATCACTGACTGCAGTACACAAGGGCTAGTGAGTGTATGGCAGGGACCTCGGTCTCAGTGTGAGAAGCAGAGTAACTAATCACTGGTGGCCACCAACTGTGATTACACCAAGGTGTGGTGGTGTAGCCACTTGGAAGGTTTCCCAGAGAGTAAATGTTAGCACCATTTTATAATCATCCCACAGAGCACAAACTAATATTGGAACATACAGGAGAATAAGATAAATATGAAATCACAAACAAAGCTGAATATAAAAACAATAACATTAATAATAAAGAAATATTTATCCAAGGGTATTACAAAATTCTTGCCACACATTTTAAGCTTTCACGGTATTTCAGCAGACTAGCATGTAAACTCCTGCAATTTTTATTGGATTACTGATTTCCCTTATGTATGGATGAGGACAGGACAGCCTGAAGAAGAGGAATAAATCATTGATAACTTCAGAATTTCTGCAAGTGCTGAAAACCTGCAGTTGATAGCACCTTCTCACCATCGGATCTGGCCCAGTGGACTACTGACTACTGTACTGACAAGAATAGAAACAGCATTTGAAATGTAACTTCGTTGAGATTTGCTTCAAAAATACCCACGCAGTCTGTAAATAATTTACCAATATTAAAGCAGTCAAGTATAAAAGCTATATTACAACTAAAGATATGATAGTTCCTTAGCTGACAGATATTTTTTGCTAAGACAGGTGCAATAAGTTGGATTAGCGAGCAGAACAATGCAGAAACATTTCACCACGTTTACTTCAGTCTGATGAAGGTCGACTGCGGGAGAAGTGTGACTCCTGTACAATGCATTGAGCCTTGCTAAAGAAAAGCACAAATTGAATAGAGGCTGATGCTTGTTGACCCATCCAGCGCTCGACCCTCTGTGCAGAAAGGCATTCTGCAGGGTATGCTGCTAATACCATTGCTCATAAACAGGTCACATTTTTGTTTGTGCCTATGTTTCTGCTTATTCTTCCGAGGAGGGACAAACATAATCTTTCATTGGCATGCCATCTAATATTTAGCCTTCCTACAAAGTCAACAAAATACTCTCCCATCATTATCATAAAATGCCTGTTGCGCTGGCTTCCTTCAGCTCTCAAGTGCTATGGGACATTTGTATTTATGAAAAGACATTTTGGAAATGCGAGTCTTTAAGTCAGGGGTGAAGTTGAGGCTGTAGTTGCCTCCCGGGGTTGCAGACCAATCTGGCCCATTGTTCGGCACTGAACCGCCAGTGGTCACGCATCAACGCCTCTTCCCCACTAAATACCTTCTAACAGCTGTCAATGTTCAGCCTCAAGCTTCATCAGTTAAACTATGGGTATTTAGCATCAGGGACATACAGACTCGCTTGCAATGTGCCAGCCTATAAGTGATGATTACTAATATAATTCACTCATATTATTTCAAAGTCAATTATCTCACAGTGTGCTTTTATTGGTATCTATAGTATTAATCAACATAAGACATTGTTAGGCAATGAGAGTATAGCTTTGATCCATTTACTTTCATGATAATGGGCCCCAAATGGAAGGTTGATGACTTCAGTTCTGTTAAGTGCACAACCCATTAACCATGGCATCAACTCACTTTCATTAACACAAGGGAACCAAAGCAGTCACGGGCTTTGCTTAACTAATGCAACGCGCCTGCTTGTTTTATAGATGAACAAGCCAAAACTCCCAGGGCATGATCCCTGCTGGCCCCAGGAGGCAATGCAACAGTAAATAAACCAGAGAGGCAAGGAGAAGAGCGTAGGCAAAGTCTGAAGAAGGGTCTCGACCAGAAACATCACCTATTCCTTCTCTCCATAGATGCTGCCTCACCCACTGAGTTACTCCAGCATTTTGAGTCTAGTGTAGGCAAAGATATGATACACTATGTTCAATGGAACATATCTATGAACCAGACTTTACAAATTGACAGGGATATAGGCAGGCTAGTTAGAATTCAACAGCTATCTAAAGGATGATTATCACCTTCCATTCCCACCTGCATGGTGGCGCAGTGGTAAGGTAGGCCTTACAGCGCTTAAGCACTAATCCTGACTATCTGTACGGACTTTGTAAGTTCTCCCCGTGACCAACAGGTGGTGCTGTTGTGGATATTGAGGAGGCGACAGCGGGACATGGATCCAGTGGAAAGTTGGGCCGAGCATTGGCAGATGGAATTATAACTTAGAAACATAGAACATAGGTGCAGGAGGAGGCCATTCGGCCCTTCGAGCCACCAACGCCATTCATTGTGATCATGGCTGATCGTCCGCTATCAATAACCCGTGCCTGCCTTCTCTGCATATCCCTTGACTCCACTAGCCCTTAGAGATATATCCAACTCTCTCTTAAATCCATCCAGTGATTTGGCCTCCACTGCCCTCTGTGGCAGGGAATTCCATAAATTCACAACTCTCTGCGTAAAACTTGACATATAGAAAGTCAAATAGGATAGGACTAGTAGGGGATTCAGGAAAGGACACCAAGCGTTTGAATAACTCAGTGGGTCAGGCAACATACCATGGACAGGTGACGATTCAGGTCAGGTGTTGATCAACAGTGGGATCTTGGTTCAAGTCCATCAAGTGGCATGATAGGCAGAGAGGGAGATGAAGAAGATAGATGGCAAATGGGATTAGTGTAGATGGGTAAAAAGGTTGGCATTGGTGTTTTGGGCTGCACAACTCTATAATTAACGGCACAACCTTAAACTCTGGAGCTGCTCTGCGCGAAATAACAAGGTCGATGGGCATCTGTACGTCTCTCTGCCGAGTCTTTGATGCAATTTACCACAAATCCTTCAATATCAACAACTACGGAAAATATTCTGCACTTTCATGCAAAGGTTGTTTTGTAAATTAAAAAGTCATAATGGGAATCAGTCACAGTCTTTCTCCCATGGTAGGGGAGACTAAAACTGGAGGACGTAGGTTTAAGGGGAGAGGGAACCCAAGGAGCAACTTCATCCACAGAGGATGGTGAGTATATGGAATGGGCCGTCGGAGAACGTGGCAAAGATCAATGTTTGGAAATTGGAATATTTGAAATCCACTGGAATTTAGAAGGATGAGAGGATATCTTATAGAAACATATAAAGTTCTTAAAGGATTGGACAGGCTAGATGGAGGAAACATGTTCCCGTAGTTGGGGGAGTCCAGAACCAGGGGGCACAGTTTAAGAATATGGGATAGACCACTTAGGACTGAGTTGAGGAAAAACTTCTTCAGATTCAGTTGTGGATCTGTGGAATTCTCTGTCACAGAAGACAGTAGAGGCCAATTCACTGGATGTTTTCAAGAGAGTTAGATTTAGCTCTTAGAGCTAATGGAATCAAGGGATATGGGGAAAAAGCAGGAACGTGGTACTGATTTTAGATGATCAGCCATGATAATATTGAATGGTGGTGCTGGCTCGAAGGGTGAAATGGTCTATTCCTGTACCTATGTTTCTATAATTGCAATGTTTAATACATTGGTTGGACAGTGTATGGTTAGGAATGGTTTAGTGAGATAAGGGCCAAACACAAGCAAATAGGACTATCTCGTGTAACTTGGTCGGCACGACAAGTTTTGTTGAAGGGTCTGCTTCGGAGCTATATGGTTTTATGACTCCAACAATGAAGCCTTAGTGTGTCATGTTGTCACTTGTGGGCGGAGCACCAAGGCAAATTCCTTGTATGTGAATACTTATTATGCCAATAAACTTATTCATTCCTAAACTTATTAATGAATTAATTAGTTAGTTAAAGCCATTGATATCAAGCAAAACAGGATTACTGAATTGTTAAGCACAATTTTATCTGACAAGGAGATAGCTAAACGTTATTTTCAAAAGTAAATTTATGCAAAGATGTGAAGATATTTTGGGTATCAAATGAAATTCAGCCAGTTCCATCATTGAATAGAAAGACCATACACGCAAGATCTACAGTATAATTTTAAAAAAGTCTAATGGGGAGAAACAAGTAAAAAACAGTGGGAGGAAAATACCAATAGAAAAAAGACAATAGAACAGTGGCCGTCAAATGGGAGGTGGTTTATTGGCTGAACAGATTTTTGAACAAAGTTCTAAAGAGGAGAAAACTGCTAAATAATGCACCACGGTCTGAGGCAAAATAAAGGATCTATTCAGTCTTCTGCTTGTTTCTAAAATAATGAGGACCTGTCTTCTCCAGGCCACATACTAAATCGGTTGTGGAAGTTTGCTGCAAAATGCAAATATGCTAACTGCCGATGAAAGGAAGGAATACTGAAAGACGGGACGCAGAACCACACACTTAGCTTTAAGAAAGATCTGCAGATGGTGGAAAAATCAAAGGGAGACAAAAATGCTGGAGAAACACAGCGGGTGAGGCGGCATGTATGGAGCGAAGGTGATAGGTGACATTTTTGGGTCTCGACCCAAAACGTCACCTATTCCTTCGGGGTCTCGACCCGAAACGTCACCTATTCCTTCGCTCCATAGATGCTGCCTCACCCGCTGAGTTTCTCCAGCATTTTTGTCCACACACTAAGCTAATCAGCAGGGTTTACATTTTTTGTGTGAATTTCCTATCTCTGGCAAAGAAAAGTCACACTAGGAGACAGATACAATAGTGGCATTTAAGAGGCTATTAGATGGACACCAGGATCGAGGGGAATGGAGGGATGTGGATCACATGCAAAAAGAGATTAGTTTGTGTGTATAATCTTTCTATTTAATGTCGAAGCAGGCTGAATTTCACTTTATACCCAAAGCCTTTGGCACCATGCAGAGCACAGACAATGTGGGCTGATGGGCCTGTTCCTCTTCCGTACTTTTCAATGTTCCGTGAACAATCAAAGATTGGAAGTTTAAAAAAATATTACTGTGCCATTGAAGCAGTTGATAGTTTTCTTCCAAGTACTACATTATTTAAGATCTGTGAATATGTGTATGTGAACTGCTCTTTAATAAAAATCCTCCACGTTTCTGGTAATTCATCAATCTCGCAGTTTTGGTTTGGTATTTAGTTTTCATCTTCACGGCTCTGGATGCTTTTCTGCAGGAAAGCTGCAGCGCGAGTACAAATAAAGAGTAGGGATTAACTGGTCCCTTTCAGAATGGCAGGCAGTGACTAGTGGGGTACCGCAAGGCTCGGTGCTGGGACCACAGGTATTTACAATATACATCAATGATTTGGATGAAAGGATTCAAAGTAACATTAGCAAATTTGCAGATGACACAAAGCTGGATGTCAGTGTGAACTGTGAGGTAGATGCTATCAGAATGCAGGGGGACTTGGACAGGTTGGGGGAGTGGGCAGATGGATGGCAGATGAAGTTTAATGCGGATAAATGTGAGGTCATCCACTTTGGTAGCAAAAACAGGAAGGCAGATTACTATCTAAATGGCATCAAGTTGGGAAAGGGGGAAGTACAACGGGATCTGGGGGGTCCTTGTAGATCAGTCTATGACAAGAGGAATCGAATATAGTAGCAACGAGGTCCTTCTGCAGTTGTACAGAGCCCTAGTGAGACCACACCTGGGATATTGTGTGCAGTTTTGGTCCCCTAATTTGAGGAAGGACATTCTTGCTATTGAGGGAGTGCAGCATAGGTTTACAAGGTTAATTCCCGGGATGGCGGGACTGTCATATGCTGAGAGAATGGAGCAGCTGGGCTTGTACACTCTGGAGTTTAGAAGGATGAGAGGGGATCTCATTGAAACACATAAGATTGTTAAGGGTTTGGACACGCTAGAGGCAGGAAACATGTTCCCCATGTTGGGGGAGTCCAGAACCAGGGGCCACAGTTTAAGAATAAGGAGTAAACCATTTAGAACGGAGACGAGGAAACACTTTTTGTCACAGAGAGTGGTGAGTCTGTGGAATTCTCTGCCTCAGAGGGCGGTGGAGGCAGGTTCTCTGGATGCTTTCAAGAGAGAGCTAGATAGGGCTCTTAAAAATAGTGGAGTCAGGGGATATGGGGAGAAGGCAGGAACGGGGTACTGATTGGGGATGATCGGCCATGATCACATTGAATGGCGGTGCTGGCTCGAAGGGCCGAATGGCCTACTCCAGCACATATTGTCTATTGTCTAAAATTTTAGTTTAGTTTAGAGATACAGCACGGAAACAGGCCCTTTGGCCCACCAAGACCCGCCGACAAGCGAACCCTGCACACTAACACTATCAGTCTGAAGAAGGGTCTCAACTCCAAACATCACACATTCCATCTCTCCAGCGATGCTGCCTGTCCCGCTGAGATACTCCAGCATTTTGGGTCTATCTTTGTTTTCAACCAGCATCTGCACTTCCTTCTGACACAACACTATCGTACACAGACTAGGGACAGCACCTGTAGTCAGGATCGAACGTGGGTCTGTTGTTGTCGGTGTTGCAAAAAGGAGTTTGTGGTGAGAGAAGCAGTCAGTCGGGCAGCTCCCAGTAACGTGCCTGAGACAGCTTCCACATTCAATCAGTTTGATAGCACATGCTTATTATCCAAGCCGTGCAGTAAAACAACGTCACTAACTGATAGTGCCATCAATTCCATTTGTAAGATCCCACTTTAATTTGAAGCCACCCACAAGAGTCCAAAATTAGCTGCTTTACCGTAGTTAAGATCTCAGTCTTTTCTGAGCAGACAAGGGAGCAATCTCCAGAATAATTGAGGCAAGACATTCAGGTCTGAGGATTAATTATACCATGCTATAATTTGAACCGGATAAATAGTGAAGCTGGTGGATGCATTCATGTTGAGTCTAGGCTTTAAGGGGTCGAACATTAAATGATTCTACATTCTCCAGGTAGAATTACATATAATAAAAGCAGAGACTTCCCAGCTAAACTGAGCAAAGCAGACGAGATTAGTTGATCTTGTATTGATGATCTGCACAGATATTGTGGGCCGAAGGCTTATTCCTGTGCTGTACTGTTCTATATTCTAATTTTTAATCTCTCATTTTATCCCTGTCTCGGCATTTTGAAGTGTATTTTAGCTGTAATTCTTCCCCCAGTTTTGATGCAAGCACAGCAAACCAAAACATTAACATAATGTTTCTTTCCACAGCATTGGGGCAGCATGGTGGCGCAGCGGCAGAGTTGCTGCCTTACAGGACTAGAAACACAGGCGACCCGGGTTCCATCCTGACTATGGGAGCTGTCCGTACGGAGTGTGTATGCTCCCCCCGTGACCTGCGTGGGCTTTCTCCGATGTCTTTGGTTTCTTCCCACACTCCAAAGACATATAGGTTTGTAGGTAAATTGGCTTGGTAAATGTAAAAATAGTCCCTAGTGTGTGTAGGAAAGTGTTAATATGTGGGGATCACTGGTCGCCACTGACCCGGTGGGACGAAGGGCCTGCTTCCGTGCTGTATCTCTAAAACTAAAACCATTGTCCTGATATTCTCACAGAATCTATTATTTTTCTAGTTTTATTTCCGGTAGCTTTTCCAGTTAATGCATTTTACTGGTTGCAGGGATAACAACACATACATCATGGAAATCACATTCTTGTGCAAAAGGTGTCAAATAGTATCAAATTATGCATGGAACGCCAGTTTAAAATGAATCCGTTTTGAGAGGTGGAAATTGTTTTCTAGGCTGCGATTGCTCTTCATGAAAAGGGGCATCACTGGAGAAAAACAAAGGCAGAGAATGTCAGTTCAAGAGTGAGATGTGGAAATCGAAGATTGCCCTGGAGTGCTGGTTAATTACTTTAGGGACAAGAGTACTTCTGTGTATATATTCCTGCATAAATTAAATGTAGTTGAGACAAGCTGCCCTTTGGAATGACAAGCTTCTTGGGCTAAATATTATGTTCTCATCATGTGCTTATGAATTCCTATGTAACACTATAAATATGTCAATAATATTCTGGGGCAGTCAAAAGCTAGTCCGGTAGTAAGACAATTATCAATGATTCACTAATAGTTTTAGGTATTTAATGGAGAACACGTTACTGGTTTGCATTAGTGAAGAAATAAAAGCCAAGTCGGGTCCAAGACTTGAGAACATCTTAGAGAGATGGACCAGCAGGCTTCAATGAAGTGGGGATTGTTTCCTTGAAAATAATTATTTCTGTAACATGTGATCTTCACCGACCTGCATGTTGTGGGAGGTATCGTCGGTGACTGTAGTTTCCAGTTCTCCAGAAGGCATGGGAGTTTTCAAGGTCTGCAGGAAAAGGGCAGCTCTCTTCTTGCGCTCTGCCTGCAGCTGCCTTTCTTTGCATTCTTTTGAAGCCTGCGCAAGCTTCTCCCGTGCAGCTGCTGCCAGCCTGTCCTCCAGCCTCTGCTTGGCTGCAGAGAGCAACACAAAACACTAATGATGTTACACACACTCATACAAAGGTAGACCACTCGAACATTTAGCAGGAAGCCAGGAATTCATTAGTTTTAAAATACATATTGATATAACACTTGAGCGAAGTTTGCATAGATGGCTCCACTTTGAATGGAAGAACTGGCATTGCTAGAACTAAACTAAGCTATAGGTTCAAAATATTAGTATAGTTTAACTTGTTTGCCACATAATTGGACTATAATTAAATTTAAAGCAAATATTTATGTATAACAGCAGCTTAATCACCAGAATTTGACATGCCAAATATATGTATCTTAAATTAGTTATGTACATTTGCATTTCATTAAAGACTGCTAACATTTAATAATCTTTGATTAAAAAGCTTATTGCCAGAGAACAGATTTCTACATTTCTGCGTAAAATTGCAATTGGCAAGTATTAACTTGAATAGACACAAGGAACTGCAAGTGCTGGTTTAAATGGGAAAACAAATGTGATGGATTAATGCCATGAAACTGATGAATTAGTGAGAAGACGAGGTAATAACAAGTTAGTCACAGTGAGGAATTTGGTAGAATCTACTCAACTATCAGCAAGACAATTGGGTAGTCCTCCGAGTAGCAGTCTCCAAAAGCCTTAAAACTACAAATAAAATAGCGATTCTGGATGTTTGTTAGCTTATCCAGTAGACAACATTGTGAAATATACCCCTTTACTTCAGGGAGCTTGATTTAAACCAATCTCCACTGCTGTGATAGAGAATAATTTTTATCGGCAAGTTTGAAGATCCATATTTGATGAGACTGCTCAGGTTGTTGGTCAGTGCAAACTAGTTAAAATAAATTCTGTCAACCTTCCAACACCCGTGTCTTACACATATAGTAGGGAAACAGGAGAAATAAAGAACTGCAGATGCTGGTTTACAAAAAAAAACATAAAGTGCTGGAGTAACTCGGTGGATCAGGCAGTATCTCTGGGGATTGTGGATAGGTGACGTTTTTGGTCGAGACCCTTCTTCAGATCATTTAGTGGGTAGGGGAAGAGGAAAGCTGGAAGATAGATGGGGCAGGACAAAGCCTGGTAAATGATAGCCGGTTGGCTACAGGTGAGGTTTTTTTCATATTTCATGTCGGGACCCTTTTTTGAGAAACAGCCTTTCAGCCTACCCATCTGATGCCCGTCATCGGGCATCTATCTCCATTTTCAGGCACTCAGCCTATTGTCTTCTCACACATGTGCCTCACCACTAAGTTAAGTGCCCACGTAAGAGTGAACTTTGTCAGGTGAATTCCTTGGCTGTTCCAGAAACAAAATATTCAAGGATCGACAGTAAAATGACATTGGGCAAAATTGTGCAGTTGTCTCACATATTCCTTTTATTGATTTTGTCCCCGGATCGGATTGGAACATCCAATCTTGTGCCCAGCTCAGGCTGTGGGTTGCAAACACTATCATGCTTGACTCTCAACTGGCATCCAAAATGACCATACAAGTCAAATCTACGAAAACAATGTTGATGCAACACAGCAAGAATGAAATGAAACAAATTACCCAGCATCGATTTAGGCAATGGATTCAATCATGCCGGAAATGTTGCCAAGCCCTAATGATAGACAAAGCACTCCACATGAAAGTTGTGATACTGATGTCTGCATTTGAAAAGATGTACCATCAAGTAATCAAGCAATGATGTATCAATAGTAGTACTCACTAAACTATACTATAAAGATACTACGGCAGATTCACCAATTACAACCCTTGGGAACATTAGGAGAGCAGATTCCCGGAAGTGCTGGCATCATTATATTTACAGAGAAGGAAATATCATTGGCAGTCTTCACCATTGATATCAGAGCCCTTGGGTTCAGATCAAACACAGATAAGGAACCTTCTCCTGATGATCCCATATTGTTCTCCCTCAGCAGATGACGCAATGCTCCCCATGTTAAGCAATAATTAGAAGCAGATGAGCAGCAATGTCACTAAAGTTACTTTGGATGGGGTAATTTAATTCCTATTAAATTGTGGCAATACACAATTGACTGAGCTGGCTAGGAAGATATGGAGAAAGATGCCAGAATGGTCCCGACACAAGTGATGAGAGAATTAATGAGGAAAAAAACAATTTAATCTCATTAATCTATTTGCTAAAGGTGTCTTCCTCCAGAACAACATTTGCTGGACTGACTGCCCAATGATCATAGTCAAACTGGCCCTTCAGCCCAAATGGTCCATGCTGACCCAAGATCCCATCTAAGATACTCCCATTTGCCAGCATTTAGCCCGTATCCCACTAAACCTTTCCTATTCATGTAACATATAAAATTACTCAGGTATTGGACACGCTAGAGGCAGGAAACATGTTCCCGATGTTGGGGGAGTCCAGAACCAGGGGCCACAGTTTAAGAATAAGGGGAAGGCCATTTAGAGCTGAGATGAGGAAAAGCTTTTTCACCCAGAGAGTTGTGAATCTGTAGAATTCTCTGCCTCCGATGGCAGTGGAGGCCAATTCTCTGGATGCTTTCGTGACAGTTAGATAGAATTCTTAAAGATAGCAGAGTCAAGGAATATGGTGAGAAGGTAGGAACGAGCTGCTGATTGTGGATGATCAGCCATGATCACATTGAATGGCGGTGCTGGCTCAAAGAGCCGAAGGCCTGCTCCTGCACCTAGTGTTCATTGTCTACCTGTCCAAATGACTTTTACATCCACCACCCACTGTGTGGAAAAATTTGCCCCTCAGGTTCCTCGTAAATCTGTCACCTATCATCCACCATCTGCGCCCTGGAAAATGGGCTTGTTGGAGACCAGCACACAGAGTTGTCTCCAGGATTCAGCTCATTCTGACTTGGAAACAAATCATTGTTCCTTCCGGTGACTGAGTCAAAAGCCTGGAAGATCCCACCCACAGGCAACAGAGGAACTCAAGTAGCAGAGGTTCAAGGCAGTGGCTCGTTACCACTTTAAGAACAATTATAGAGAGGTTACAAACATAGGGCTTGCGAGCAAGCAGCATTTTCTAAAACTATAAATATTAATTAGAACCACGGAGAAATCAAGATTAGATCAGGACACTTTTGTTATTTGATGGTGGCTTGCAGCACATTGCTGTATACGAGGCATGAAATAAATTGTAGCTATTCATTGATTCATAGAGATATACAGCATGGAAACTGGCCCTTCGGCCCAACTCATTCATGCTGACAAAGATGCCTATCTGAGTTAATCCTGTACGCTGGCGTTTATATCGTGTCCTTCTAAACATTCCCTATCCAAATGTCTTTTAATGCTGTAATTGTATGCAAATGTACTTCTTCTGGCAGTTCATTCCATATACCAAGCACCCTTTGATCCAAGGGATCTATTGTAGTTGCTGCCTCAAAAAGGCAGCCAACATCATCAAAGAGCAACCCCATCCTGGCCACACACTCATTTCACCATTGCCATCGGGAAGAAGGTAAAGGAGCCTGAAGACTAACGTCCAGGTTCAGGATCAGCTTCTTCCCTACCGCCATCAGGCTATTAAACACAACAACAAATAAGCTCTGAACTACAACAGACTATTATTATTATTATTATTGCACGATATCTGTTTATTTATTGAGTATATGTGCATGTGTGTATACACACACGGACCTTTTCTCTCCCGTTATGTATTATGTTTACATATTCTGGTGTGCTGCAGCAAGTAAGAATTTCATTGTCCTATCTGGGACATATGACAATAAGACACTTGAAGTGTGAAAAACATGCCCCTCGGGTCCCTGTTAAGGTGTACACATGGGCACTCACATAGGCCCCAGCTATACCTGTACTTTTGTTGGGTGGGCTGAACAGTCCAAACATACACGGGCTGATCTATTTTTCGCTCTCAGACCCATTCTCATACCGTATCCCTGTAACCTTTGTTGCTCTTATTAATCAAGACCCTGTCAATCTTTGCTTTAAAAATACATATTGATTTGGCCTCCACAGCCGTCTGTGGCAATGAATTCCACAGCTACATCACCCTCTGGCTAAAGAAATTCCTCCTCATCACCATTCTAAAGGTGCAAACTTGTATTTTGAGGCTGTCCCTTCCATTCCAGGATTCTCCTACTACTGGAAACATCCTCTCCACACCCACTCTATCCAAGCCCTCCATTGTTCAGTAAGACTCAATGAGGCCCCTACTTTGAATTCTTCTAAACTCCAGCGAGTACAGGCTCAAAGCCATCAAACGCTCCTCATCTGTTAACCGAGCATCTGTGGGATCATGACCACTACCCACATCCCTCATCATTTTGTAAACCTCAGTTGCCTTCACTCCAGGGGAGACAGTTCCAGCCAACTAGTCTCTGCTAATAACAATCCTCAAGGACAGCCTTGCAACTCTTTTCTGTACCCTCCCCAGCTTATTCACATTCTTTCTATAGTGTGGTGACCATTCAGTGTTTGCAATACTTCACATTTTCATTAGCAACAGATGTCTTTTCATTATAAATTAATGCACCATACACAACAAGAAAGGCTTGATAAATAGTTGTTGTGCACTTGCATTCTCCTATCTCATTAAGTGCATGAATGTGAAAGCAATTTCTCGAGGTCAAAATACAAAATTGGCTGCTTTCTTTCATCCCTGCTGGTGCAATGTGCAGCGATAGACAATTACCTTGAAATCGGGAAAAACCCATTGGACATACATTTCCAAACAAATCAGCTTATCAATGATCCACAGGAAGCTAATATTCAGCCTGTCTAGTCTGGCCTGGCATCTCGTAAACCAGTCCCATATTCTATTCCCCAACTCTGTCTCAACAGACCCCCCCCCCCCCCCCCCCCCCCCCCCCCCTCCCCACACCCAGTAGTTGAGCAACTTGCTTAAATGTTTTCATCATCCTTACATGTCATGAATCACATCGGATCAATGAGTGAAACATTTTTCACTTTGAATCTCCTTTGTACCCATGTTCCAATCTTCACATCTGTAAACACTAATCCTTAACTTGTCCTCAAGTCTATTTACCTTATGTAAAGCAGTCATGAGTTTGCAAACCCCTATCAAATGTCCGCTCAACCTTAGAGTCGCAGTTGTGCTGTTTCATAAAAAAGACACAGAGTGCTGGAGTAACTCAGCGGGTCAGGCAGCATCTGTGGAGAACATGGATAGGTGACGTTTCACAGAGTGCTGGAGTAACTCAGCGGGTCAGGCAGCACCTGCAAAGAACAGACAGCATCTCTGGCACACATGGATAGGTCCACTCATCCTTCTGTTCCAAACAGAATAACGTTAGCTTTTCTAATTTAACCTTTCTACCAAATATCATTCTTCCTCAGAACCATTCAGGCAAATCTTTTTTGCAACTTCTCTAAAATTGAATATAGGAATATTACAGCAAAATAAATCAATAATTATTGCCATTTCCATCTTTACTTTCTGCACCACTTAGTACCAATTCACAATATAAATAGTGTTCAATGGGAGAAATGGTTACAGCTCAATAACTTAAATGGACGCTGATGTTTTCAAACAATTAGTCTCGAAAATTTCATTTTTCAATTTGTAAACATCACAGATCAATCAGTATAATCATTTGAGTGCATAAAAATCTAATTTGCTGCAGAAAACTAATGCAGCTCCTCCATAATTCGACAACACAATAGGGTTGAGTATGTTCACACAAAGCTGGAAAAAACTGCAATTTATGTTCTACTGCATGGAACGCATAAGTAAATTAAAACAGCCGGACCATAAACCATGGGAGACCATTAGAGCCTGCAGTCACTGGCTTCCAAATGGAGATGCCATAAGTGATGTATGAACATTGACTTCTCTAACTTCAAATAGCCCTTGCTTTCTCTCTCCATCCCCTCCCATTCCCAGTTCTTCCACTAGTCCCACTGTCTCCGACTACATTCTATCTCTGTTCTGTCCCCACCCCCGACATCAGTCTAAAGAAGGGTGGAGGCCTGAAACGTTACACATCCGTTCTCTCCAGAGATGCTGCCTGTCCCGCTGAGTTACTCCTCAAGTGATACCTTCTTCCCTACAGCCATCCGGCTATTAAACATAACGATTAAGCTCTGAGCTCTGAGCTGCAAAAAAACATATTATTATTGCACTGTATTTGTTATTTATTGAACTTTTGTTTTTTTTTCCCTCTTCCCCCGTTATGTACTATGTTTACATATTGACATATTCTGTTGTGCTGCAGCAAGTATTTCATTGTGCCATGCGGGACATTTGACACTAAAACACTCTTGACTTGACTCGTAGACACAAGTGCTGGAGAAACTCAGCGGGTGCGTCAGCATCTATGGAGCGATGCGAGGGTGCGGGGGGCGGGAAGAAGAAAGGAAAAGGAGGAGCCAGAGGTCTGAGGGAGAGCTGAGAAGGGGAGGAGGCAGCAAGGACTACCTGAAATTGGAGAAGTCAATGTTCATGCCGCTAGGGTGCAAACTGCCCAAGCGGAATACGAAGTGCTGCTCCTCCAATTTCCGGTGGTGCTCACTCTGGCCGTGGAGGAGGTCCAGGACAGAAAGGTCGGATTCGGAATGGGAGGGGGAGTTGAAGTGCTGAGCCACCAGGAGGTCGGGTTGGTTATTGCGGACCGAGTGGAGGTGTTGGGCGAAACGATTGCCAAGCCTACGCTTGGTCTCACCGATGTAGATCAGCTGGCATCGGGGGCAGCGGATGCAATAGATGAGGTTGGAGGAGGTGCAGGTGAACCTCTGTCGCACCTGAAACGACTGCTTGGGTCCTTGAATGGAGTCGAGGGGGGAGGTAAAGCGACACGTGTAGCATTTCTTGCGGCTGCAAGGGAAAGTGCCCGGGGAGGGGTTGGTTCGGGTGGGAAGGGAAGAATTGACCAGGGAGTTGCGGAGGGAGCGCTCTTTGCAGAAAGCTGACAGGGGTGGAGATGGGGAGATGTGGCGAGTGATGGGGTCACGTTGGAGGTGGCGAAACTGGCGGAGGATTATTTGTTGTATGTGACGGCTAGTGGGGTGGAAGGTGAGGACTAGGGGGACTCGAGTGGGGGGGGGGGGGGGCGATGGGGAGAGAGAGCAGTGTTACGGGGTATTGAAGAGGCCCTGGTGAGAGCCTCATCTATAGTAGGGGAGGGGAACCCACATTCCCTAAAGAATGAGGACATCTCCAATGCCCTGGTATGGAACACATCATCCTGGGAGGAGATGCGGCGTAGACGGAGGAAATGGGAGTAAGGGATGGAGTCCTTACAGGAAGCAGGGTGGGAAGAAGTGTAGTCTAGATAGCAATGGGAGTCAGTGGATTTATAGTGGATGTCGGTCAGAAGTCTATCACCTGCGGTGGAGATAGTGAGGTCAAGAAATGGTAGGGAAGTGTCGAAAATGGTCCAGGCGTATTTGAGTGCTGGATGGAAGCTAGTGGTGAAGAGGATAAGTCAGTCAGTTGTGTGTGGGTACAGGAGGTGGCACCAATGCAGTCGTTGATGTAGCGGAGGTAGAGGTCGGGGATGGGGCCCTGGTACGTCGATGTACCCTACAAAGAGGCAGGCATAGCTGGGGCCCGTGCGCGTGCCCATAGCTACGCCTTGTATTGGGAGGAAATGGGAGGAGTCAAATGAAACGTTATTAAGGGTAAGGACCAGGGGATCTATCTATAGACGGGGATTGGTTGCTTCTCCGGTCGAGGAAGAAACGGAGGGCTTTGAGACCCTCCTGGTGGGGGATGGAGGTCCATGGTGAAGTTGAGGGGATGGGGGCCTAGAGACGACGGAGAGGTAGGGTGGGATTTAACCGGGGGGGTGGGGAGGAGATAGGATGGAGTCGAGGTATGTGGAAATAAGTTCGGTAGGGCACGAGCAGGCAGAGACGGTTGACTAGTTGTGGTATTTGGCATTATTCCAACAAAACATGCCTCTGCATTCTTTTTAAAAAGAACTAAAGCCTCCTCAACAGTTGAGCAGGTTGATCAGAGCCTCAGGGAGCACAATTTTGCCTGTCGATTCTGCAATAGCTGAATAAGAATACCAGTCCAATGAAACATGGATTCAATTGCTTATGTGAGCACGGTCTAATGGCTGCTATTCCTGAAACTGAAGGTACAAAACCTTTAACGCTCGAGTTCCTGGCATCAAGAGGACAAGATCAGTCGATCAAAACACAACTTGATGAATGCATCATGTCATCCGTAAATAAATCATCTGCAAACATACTTTCACTTCTCACTCTGTTATTAGATAAGTGCTGACCTGCAAGCATTTTACATTTAGCTGAAGCTAAAGCCTTAAACATTCAAACTCGGAACTCTTGGGGTTAAACATCACAAAAATAAATCAGGCTTCGGGTTGATCCAAGTTTGCAATTCAAACTGGTTTCATTTACATCAGTGGCTGCAGACATTTACATACATTTGTACAGGACAATTAGATTGCCAGAATATATTCTCAATGGAACAAAGCATGCTTTGGGCTTTCCATCTGGCTTTGCAAGCATAGTTTGATTGCGTTATCACTTACTTCCCAAAGCAGGACAAATACAAACACATACGATGGCAGCTGTTCAACTACAGATGAGTAACCTTTAAAGCAATATTCACAGACTGCTCTTGTTTAGCATTACAATTTTATAAATGATGCATATGATGTGCGCATATATCCATCATTTTCCAACATTCTTCACAACTTGAATCTGAAATGCAAGTAACCATACCAAATGCAGATGACGACACTAAAAGCAGGCAAGTGGGAGGAATATCTGCGTGTCTTGAAGATGTCATGGATCACTATATTCCGTAACATGAAGCTGCATCATCTTCATGTGCATCAAGAATTGAAGGGAAAAAAAGCTATCTTGATTTACTTAATTTGCCAAATATTCACCGAGAGTGAATTTTATTCTGTACCTCAAAATGTTGGAGTTATTGAGTTGTGAATTCTGTAAAGACGACTTGCCGTTACCACAAATAGGGGGGGGGGCTGGGGGTGGATCAGCTTGCATAGACTAATTGCCACGGACATCATCCTCAGCCTCAACAATGAGAGCAAAAAAATATTTTGCTCATTTCTCAGGTCTGATCATTTCACAAAACACAATAAAACTCTGGACCTGGTCTGTTTTATGATCGATGGTGCCATACTTAGTTCAAAACCAATCTATTGTGGCCCCCCAAAATAACACTGTCCATTCATGCAAAAAGGAAAGGGTTAAGCCAGAGGTTTGTTTTCAAATCCACATCTATTGTTGCGAGAAATCACATCTCCTGAAATGTAGCAAACGTGATGGGAGCAGAAACGAGGAACTTCAGAAGCTAGTTTACATCCACGGACACAACGTGCGGGAGTAACAGGTCAGGCAGCATCTCTGGAGAACACGAATAGGTGACATTTTAGGTCAGGATCCTTCTTCACATCCGACCAGAAAAGTCACTTATCCGTGTTCTCCAGAGATGCTGCCTGACCCGCTGAGTTACTCAAACACATTGGGAACATCGATAGGTATTTCTTACATCAGATAAAGGAAACAGACTGCCAGACATTTTTTTAAATGGTAAAAAATATATACGTTAATTTGAAAATTGAATTCAAAACCGACAAGCAGCAATTATCCAGTAGGATTTTATTTTGTTCAGATTTCCAATATCTTCTTTTCAAATTTGGCAACATAGCAATTTGGTTGTCTACATTTGAATTATTGTGAATTAGTTATGGATTTGTTAGCAGGTGTCGGAAATCCCTGCTGCAGACCATAAGAGAACAAAATCCAATTAAGATTTTAGGTTCACTTTATTAGCATTCTCTAGGAGGATCACTTTGGGAGATTGCAGTCTGTTCTGAATCGTTAGAATCGTTAGAATTTGTACTAATAATGTCAAGTACGATTCCTTTGTTCAAATAATGCCCTATCTTTAAATAATTAAGAGTTTAGAGAGGTAGATTTTTTATGTTGAGCCCCTCTTACTTGCTGGAATTGAGAATATGATCCAAATTGTTAAATATTACTCCAGCGATGTGACCAGTTTAAGGGTTTCCCCGTAAGATGTTGCAGGGACACCCTAAGAATATGATGTAAATCCCAGGGCACAAGACATATCAATCAAAATTACTTGGAAAAGCTGTGTTTCACTATCAGTTTGAAGCAGGGAGCCGAGGACAAGAATGTGGAACCATGAGGGGCCATAGCCTGCTTCTAAAGACAATCACTGGGGAATATGAACACAAGGTAATCAGCGGGCTTTTATATCAATAGAAATTAATTCCAAAATGTAATGATCCTGCCCATCTTTTTAACTTTTTAATTAATGCATAAATGTATTCACATAAAATGATCCTATGGTAAAAAATCGGTAATACATAGGTAATAGGTTCATATTTCCGGTACAAAATAAGGCTTTGAAGATCCACTTTGGAGAAGAGTAGTTAGATAAGACTGTTGTTGAGCAGAGACTTGCAGGAAGTTTGTTCATTTATGCTAGCCACAGATAGGCCAGACAGAACCTTTACTACAGGATGGAACGGTAAAGGAATATAGGATCAATGAGAGAGGAGAAAAGAATAAAGGAGGCGTGCAGGACAAGTTTGTGTGGTTTTTGCACAGAGTAGTGGGAGCCTGGAACACGCAGCCAGGGGTGGTGATGGAAGCAGATGTGATAGTGACGTGTAAGAGGCTTTTAGGCAGGCACATGAATATGCAGGGAATGGAGGGATATGGATCACGTCCGGGCAGAGGGGATTAGTTTAATTTGGCATCTTATTTGGCGCAGACATCATTGGGCAAAGGGGCCCGTTCCCGTGTTATTCTATGTTCTCAATGCTATCTCATATTTTAAACATGCAATTTATTTTATTCAATAAGGCAATGCTGAGCATCCGTGGAAACTGAAGAAAACAGTGCAAAATAAAACTGGGGGGAATAGCAACACAGACTTTTCAAATAATGTCACTTTGAAGGTCTACAATCAGTTCTTGACATTATCCTGGGGGAGGAAGAAAAATCACTTCACTGCATCCACAAGGTAAGGTTGGATTATTAAGCAATGGTTAGACTATCAAATAGACAAAGTTCACCAGTCTCAAAAACATCGTCACTTTCTGCATGGCTTGTGAGAATAGCACAGGTTAATGCCTGCTGCATGTAACAATTGTCCCTGATTACTGCAATTCAGAACCAATGGAAAACATAAAAGCCCCAGAGAGAACAGATGGAATGCCAAATCTACAATCCTGCAGACAATCAACTTGCCTCTGCTTCAGGAATTGTAAAATTCATACTGGGACAAAACAGTCCAATTAATCTTATAAATAGCAAGCTAGAAAACTCCAGGAAAAAGCTGCAGCGATTTGCAGAGTATACTGACAATTACAGTTTCAAATTGGGCAAAATCATTGAATAAAATTCGAGTAATACCAATTATTTATCAGCAAAGAACTACATTCCAAACACCAAGCCTGAAACTTAAATATATTGCATGCAAAGGCAGAGTCTGCAGAAAGCACAGCATAGCAGCACAGCCATCTTGATAAGCTAAAGGCCTGTACACTTACACCATGGATGCAACGGTTCTCATTTCAGTTCTCATCGCCCTTCAATGTGCAAACTGCTCGAGGAAAAACTTGTACTGGTTTGGAAAAGTCAGTGTGCATAGCAGCCCTCACTAACAGCATTACTGCAAAAAATGCCTTTTGTACAACACTACCTGGCAGCACAGTGGTAGAGTTGCTGCCTCACAACGCCAGAGACCCGGGTTCGATTCCGACTACGGGTGCTGTCTGTACGGAGTTTGTATGTTCTCCCGTGACTGTGGAGGTTTTCTCCAGGTGCTCTGGTTTCCTCCCACACTCCAGAGACGTACAGGTTTGTAAGTTAATTGGCTTTGGTAAAATTGTGCCGAGTGTGTAGGGTGGCGCTAGTGTATGGGGATCACTGGTCAGCATGGACTCGGTGGGCCGAAGGGTCTGTTTCCACACTGTATCTTTAAACTAAAACTGGTTCAACTGTTTCCTCTGGCAAGTCATTCCATTTACCCAATGTTAAAAAGTTGCCCTTCAGGTTCCTATTAAAATTTTCCTATTAAATCTTTCTCCTTTCACCATAAACTTGTGTCATCTGGTGTATTTTTGAATTGAAGAAGCAGAGATCGTTCAAACCCTCGATTCCTTTAAAATCCATGAATCTGTCTCATGAACAGCCACAGAGCCTCCATAGACCTCTTGGGTAGAGAATATTTAAAGATTCAAGGAAGTTTCTCCTTATTCTGGCCAAAGTCCTGATGCAAGGTCTCGACCCAAAACATGGACTATCCCTGCCATTTGCTGAATGGCCAACTCTGTATTATGACCATGACTCCTGGTTCTAGGCACCCAAGCTGGGAGAACGTCATCTTAGCATTTACCTCAGTCAACTCTGTTTCAACAGGATTACCTTTCAATCTTCAAAAACCAAGAGAGAATAAATAGGGCCAGTCTGCCCCGAGCTCTCTCTCCTAAAGCACGAGGTGCTAGAGGAACTCAGCTGGTCAGGCAGCATCTGTGGAGGGGATGGACAGGTGAGGTTTCAGGTCCGGACACTCCTTCAGACTGACCAGATACTGCCTGACCAGCAAATGTCTCCAGCACTTTGTGGTTTACTCAAAATCCAGCATCTGCAGTCTCTTGTATTATCTCTTCTCTGAAACCAAAATTGGAGAAAACCCACATGTTCACAGGGAGAATGTACAAACTCCGTATAGACAGCATCCGTGGTCATGATCAAACCTGGGTCTCGGGTGCTGTGAGGCAGCAACTCTACCACTGTGCCATTGCAGCCTTCGTGGAATAGCCTCACCACCTGAAGATAATCCATTTATTCCTATTCTGCTTTCTGTCCATTTACCAAACCGGAATTCACATGTATTTGTCTCCCAATTCCAAGTACTCTAATTTTGTTTGATAATGCTTCTGGTCAGCACAACAATACACCAGATACTGCTGTTGCTTTTCCCAGGGCTCGATCGTGACTCTGGTGACGGATGAGTGGATGTTGCATTCTCTCCCTGGGATTGTGTGCGTTTCCCCTGGGTGCTCCGTCTTACTTTCACATCCCAAGATTGTGGTGGGAGCGTATAAAGTAGCATAAAGAATCAAAGGGAAGTGGATGAACAAGAGGAGGCATAAATTACAGGATCAAAGGGAAAATAAGTGTGGAGGGGGGGGGGGACACACATAACTGGCTGTTCTACACGGACCAGAGGATGGAATGGCCTCTGTGGTGTAATAATTAACTCATTTTATCAAAGGCTTTCTCAAAGTCCAAAAATGCATCACATCCACTTCAAGTCTGCTGGTTAAAACATCAAAAAGCTCACGTAGTTTTGCGATTTCCCTTTCATAAATCTACAATACCTCTGCACAATCCTATTATTATTTCCTAAACGTTCTGTTGCCATCTCCATAATGGCAGACTGTAGCATTTTTTTTACTGCTGTCACGCTAATTGGTTTCTAGTTCACATTTTCTCTCACCCTACTTTTTTTTAAAAACGTAGTGGAATGATATTGTTGTAAATTCTGATCTGTGGGAACTTTTCTATGGAATTCTGAAATATTCTGGAGTGTTCCTACACGCCTTGTTCTCTACTACTTCAAAGAAATGAAGTGCGAGGGGAACGAGGTGGGGGATAATCTGACCAATATTTATAGCCAGGCCTATATTTATTCAGTAAGCAGCACGGCAGAAACAAATGTCTGCGTCCCTGTGTGATTCGCTCTGCACAAATGGGTATTTTATTATAACAGTGGCTCACTGCTTCACCACGGAAGTACTTTGGATCGCTCTGAAATTAGGAGAGGTGCAATATAAATCCAAGTCATCAGGACTCGCAAATGATGCTCACCATGGTCGATATTTAGAAATTCAGATCGTTTTAAAGGTTTGTTTTCAATGTCAGCATTATAATGCATTTGCCTGCTACCTGTTCAAGTGAGCCACTCTGAGGGACAAAGTAGTATTTCAATGCTTCTACATAAAGCAGAAGCCAACTTGGTCCTCTGCCCACCTTTGGTAAATCCATTCACCTCATTTCAGTCTACAGGCTCTGGGCCCCCTCCAGTGGCCAGTATTTAGGAGTGAACCTTTTGAGAATTAATCCTGCCTAGTTTAGAAGGGATTAGCTGCAAGGAGAGGCTGGACAAACTTCAATTTTTATTTCCTCTGGAACAGTAGAAGTGAGTCCTGTTAAAGGTCTATGAAACTTGTTGAGGCGTAGATAGGGAACACAGTCCGAACATGTTTTCCCCCCAGGGTGAAAATGTCAAAGGCTAGGGGGAATAACATTAAGGTAAGGAAGGGGGGGGGGGGGGGGGGGAGTTTAAAAGACATGAGCGCTGCAACGGTGGTGGGCTCCTGGAAGGTGCTGCCAGGAGAGGTGGTGGAAGTGCTGGGAACAGCGGGATGTGGGGAGGACATGGATCATATGCAGGCAGACGAGATTAGTTTGTCTTGGCATCATGTTCAGCATGGACAATGTGGGCTGAAGGGCCCTTTTCTATGTGCTATGATCTTTTATCTGCTATCTACATGGACATATTGAACGGGAGTGAATGATCAGCCACTGCAACTCCTCGTCACAATGCCAGTTGACATCAGATTGTACACGCGCCACGCGAGATGGAAGTGAGGGACACAGTGGCACAATGGGTAGAGCCGCTGCCTAGAAGCGCTAGAGACCCGGGTCGATCCTAGCCTCGCGTGGTGTCTGTGTGGCGTTTGCACGTTCCCCAGCCCCACCCCCCCACGACAACATGGGGTTCCTCCGGGTGCTCTGGTTTCCTCCCAAAGATGTACAGGTCTGTATGCTAATTGGCATCTGTAAATTAACCCTAGTGTGTGTGGAGTGGATGAGAAAGTGGTTTAACATAGAACAAGTGGGGACAGGCGATCGGTGGTCAGCGTAGACTCAGTGGGCTGAAGGACCGTTCCTACACTGTATCTCTAAACTAATCTTGAAGCTGTACAATGGGAGCATATATACGAGCGCAAGCAAGCACTGCTTAAATACAGAAGGACAAAAGGAGTGCCCCACCTCACACACCACCTACCTACCTGCCTACCTGCCTGCCTGCCTTCCCCAGCAGCCCCTTGCTGCAAGTCTATGCTGCCCATTAGGCATGGCAAACCCACACAGGGTGGATGGTTGTCTTTGATCCAGAGGGAAGGTTCCAGTATAATAGACTTCTCTACCTTCACTGTTTGGTACCCAGGCAATACTTCAATATTTACACATCACCTCTAGCATAAATAACGTCTTGAACAATACTTCAGACTGAGCCACACAAGAGTAGTAAGATAGGTCTTTCAAAGAGAATAGTATTACACACAAGTTAAAATGATAACAGAGCGAAAAGGCTTCGGGCAAGAATAGAAGAGTTTAGAACACAGTCAGAGAGTACTGCTACCAATTGTGGAATAAAGATGCACAGAACTTGAGCAGTCCAGGGACCTTGGAGAACACGGGGGCCAGAGGGATATTAAAATATATTTTGCCGAGAATCACCTTTTATTACATGTCAAATCAATCACTAACATCCCCTTTACAGGTTCACATGTAAAACCCTTTTCTGGCCCGGTATATTGGGTTTGAAAATACACCTCAAGTTGTCCTTTCAAACCCCATGAGTATAAATGACAAGCACACATTCAAATGCTGCATTTTTTGTGGATTAATATAACTCAACTGAACCTCAGCCATTACTTAAATTTCAAAGATAGTGGTTTTAGGGCATTACTTAAAACGTCAGTCACTTTTGCCACAAGCACACGCTCAATCAATTGACACGACAGCAGTTCCATCATGTGAAGTCTAAACTGCACTGTTGATTTAATTAATACATTACCAGCCTGACATCTTACTAATAAATCCACCACTTTTTAACTTTTAAAGATTCCTTTACATTTTTACTTGCACTTTTACAGATTGTATTCTACAATTCCACCAAGAAGAACGAGGCCCTCTGGTTTTCTAGTGAAAGAGTCAAAGTCAATTTTTATTACAGGGTTACTGTGCTTTGGGGACCACATTCCATGATTCTATTAATTGTCTGTGGAAGTCATAAATCACCGGTCTTAGTCAAAAGGCAGTCCCACTATTCAACTCATGATGAATCGAGCAACGGCAATTCCATCTTATCAAAACATGTTTAGGATTATAGCAGATGGCATTAAAAAATACATCAGTATAGCTAAACATCAACATTCAGTACAATTGTGTTGCAACTTCCAGCCTGCTACTCAGAGATGCATCGACTGAAATACTGGAAAATATTTGATGGCATAAAATTCATGGAGTTTTGGATAGTGAGGAAGGTTGTTAAAATATACAGCAGGGTAGAGATGAGTTAGAAATTAGCAGAGAGAATTGCAGATAGAGTTTAATCTACAGTGCATTCACAAAGTATTCACACCCCTTCACTTTTTCCACTTTCTGTTACGTTATAGCCTTATTCTAAAATGGATTCACTTCATTTTTTTTTTATCAGCAATCGACACACAATACCCCATAATAAAAAGCGAAAACAGGTGTTTAGAAATGTTTGCAAACTGAAATATCACATTGACATAAGCATTCAGACCCTTTACTCAATACTTTGTTGAGGCACCTTTGGCAGCAATTACAGCCTCAAGTCTTCTTGGGAATGACGCTACAAGCTTGGCACACCTGTATTTATAGGGTGCAAGTTTGTAACTCCCTGAAATTGGCAGGTGGGTAGGTAGTAAAGAAGGTACACGGTATGATTGCCTTCCTTGGTTAGGATATCAAATGTGGTGTCAAATGAGATAGTCGAGGATGGAGTTAAAGGGAAAGAGAGTAAAGGGATGGTTAATGACCCCAGAATTAACGGGAAAGGAAGCTCACAAAGGGATAGGAGAGTATGGCCAAGTGTAATAGGGATCGATGTGAAAGGTGAGATGCGTAAGGAATTAACAATATTGTATATGAATGCGTGAAGTATAAGATGTAAAGTAGATGAGCTTGAGGCTCAGTTAGCGGTTGGTAGATATGACATTGTGGGGATTACTGAGACGTGGCTGCAGGAGGATCGGGCCTGGGAACTTAATATTCAGGGTTATACATCCTATAGAAAGGACAGGCAGGTGGGCAGAGGAGGGGGGTAGCTCTGCTGGTGAGGGATGGAATTCAGACCCTTGCGAGGGAAGACATAGGGACTGACGAGGTAGAGTCACTGTGGATTGAGTTGAGGAATTGTAAAGGCAAGAAGACACTAATTGGTGTTATCTACAGACCCCCAAATAGTAGCCCGGATGTAGGGTGTAAGTTGCAACAGGAGATAAAACTGGCATGTAACAAAGGTAATGCCACTGTGGTGATGGGGGATTTCAATATGCAGGTAGACTGGGAAAATCACGTTGGTTCAGGACCCCAAGAAAGAGAGTTTGTAGAATGCCTCCGAGATGGTTTCTTAGAGCAGCTTGTAATGTAGCCGACCAGAGAAAAGGCAGTTCTGGATTTAGTGTTGTCCAATCAACCAGATATGATAAGAGAACTCGAGGTAAAAGAACCGCTTGGAGGTAGTGATCATAATATGATTAGTTTTAATCTTCAATTTGAGAAGGAGAACGTTAAATCGGAAGTGGCAGTGATGCAGTTGAACAAAGGGGACTATGAAGGCATGAGAGGGGAGCTGGCCAAGATAGACTGGAAAGGGATCCTAGCAGGAATGACGGTGGAACAACAATGGCAGGAATTTCTGGGCATAATCCGGAAGATGCAGGATCATTTCATTCCAAAAAGGAAGATTCTAAGGGGAGTAGGAGGCAACCGTGGCTGACAAGAGAAGTTAGGGATAGAATAAAACTAAAAGAAAAGATGTATAACACAGCAAAGAGTAGCCGGAAGCCAGAGGATTGGGAAACTTTCATAGGACAACGGAAGGAAACAAAATGGGCAATACGGGCTGAAAAGATGAAGTATGAGGGGAAACTGGCCAGGAATATAAAGAAGGACAGTAAAAGCTTCTTTAGATATGTTAAGGGACAAAGAGTAGCAAAGTCAAATGTGGGTCCCTTGAAGGCAGACACGGGTGAAATTATTATGGGCAACAAGTAAATGGCAGAAGAGTTGAATAGGTACTTCGGATCCGTCTTCACTAAGGAGGACACAAACAATCTCCCAGATGTACTGGAGGACAGAGGATCTAAGGGGGTAGAGGAACTGAAATTTTAGCTAGGCGAGAAATAGTATTGGGTAGGCCAATGGGACTGAAGGATGATAAATCCCCTGGGCCTGATGGTCTGCATCCCAGGGTCCTCAGGGAGGTGGCTCTGGAAATAGTGGGCGCATTGGTGATCATTTTCCAATGTTCAATAGATTCAGGATCAGTTCCTGTGGATTGGAGGATAGCTAATGTTATCCCACTTTTCAAGAAAGGAGCGAGAGAGGAAATGGGGAATTACAGACCAGTTAGCCTGACTTCGGTGGTGGGAAAGATGCTGGAGTCAATTATTAAAGAGGTAATAATGGAGCATTTGGATAGCAGTAAAAGGATTAGTCCAAGTCAACATGGATTTATGAAAGGGAAATCATGCTTGACTAATCTTCTGGAATTTTTTGAGGATGTGACAAGTAAAATGGATGAAGGGGTGCCAGTGGATGTAGTGTATCTAGACTTTCAGAAAGCCTTTGATAAGGTCCCACACGGGAGACTGGTGACTAAAATTAGAGCACATGGTATTGGGGGTAGGGTGTTGACATGGATAGAAAATTGGTTAGCAGGCCGGAAGCAAAGAGTAGGAGTGAACGGGTCCTTTTCAGAATGGCAGGCAGTGGCAAGTGGAGTGCCGCAAGGCTCAGTGTTGGGGCCGCAACTGTTTACCATATATATTAATGATTTGGAAGAGGGAATTAGGAGCAACACTAGCAAGTTTGCGGATGACACAAAGCTGGGTGGCAGTGTGAACTGTGAAGAGGATGTTATGAGGTTGCAGGGGGACCTGGACAGGTTGAGTGAGTGGGCAGATGCGTGGCAGATGCAGTATAATATAGATAAATGTGAGGTTATCCACTTTGGCGGCAAAAACAAGGGGGCAGATTATTATCTCAATGGGGTTGGGTTAGGTAAGGGGGAGGTGCAGCGAGACCTGGGTGTCCTTGTACACCAGTCACTGGAAGTTGGCGTGCAGGTACAGCAGGCAGTGAAGAAAGCCAATGGAATGTTGGCCTTCATAACAAGAGGATTTCAGTACAGGAGTAAAGAGGTTCTTCTGCAGTTGTATAGGGCTCTGTTGAGACCACATCTGGAGTATTGTGTACAGTTTTGGTCTCCTAATTTGAGGAAGGACATCCTTGTGATTGAGGCAGTGCAGCGTAGGTTCACGAGATTGATCACTGGGATGGCGGGACTGTCATATGAGGAAAGATTGAAAAGACTAGGCTTGTATTCACTGGAGTTTAGAAGGATGAGGGAGTATCTTATAGAAACATATAAAATTATAAAAGGACTGGACAAGATAGATGCAGGAAAAATGTTCCCAATGTTGGGCGAGTCCAGAACCAGGGGCCACTGTCTTAGAATAAAGGGGGAGGTCATTTAAGACTGAGGTGAGAAAAAACTTTTTTACCCAGAGAGTTGTGAATTTATGGAATTCCCTGCCACAGAGGGCAGTGAGGCCCAATCACTGGATGGATTTAAGAGAGAGTTGGATAGAGCTCTAGGGGCTAGTGGAGTCAAGGGATATGGGGAGAAGGCAGGCATGGGTTATTGATAGCGGACGATCAGCCATAATCACAATGAATGGCGGTGCTGGCTCGAAGGGCCATATGGCCTCCTCCTGCACGTATTTTCTATGTTTCTATGATATAGAGTGTATTGGTTGGGAAGTCAAGTTGCCGTTGTATAAAACATTGGTTAGTTGAGATTTGGAGTATTGTGTGCAGTTCTAGTATTCACACCATAGGCAGGATTGAAAGGCTTTGGAGACGGTGCAGAGTTTCTTGCCAGTAATGTTGCCTGGATTGGAGGTTATGGCCATAAGGAGAGGTTGGACAAACTTGGATTGTTTTCTCTTGAGCATTAGAGGCTGCTCGGGGGCCAGATTGAAGTATATAAAATGATGAGCGGTATAGATAGGGTCAATACACTTCAATCTGGTCACCCTCTGGTAATTGACATTTCCATCCGGGGGGGAAGACAGACTATATAGAGAGAGGGAAATTTTAAAAGATATGTGCAAAGCACAGCATGTGTTTTTTTTTTTACAGAGAGAACGGTAGTTGCATGGAACACGTGCTGAGGGAGGTGATAGATGCGCATAGAATAGTTTAAGAGACATTCAGACGCACACATGAACGGGCAGAGAATAAAGAAATAGGGACCACATGCAGGCAAATGAATTTAGTTAAATTGGCATCATGGTGGGCCAATGTAGTGTTCCACTTCTGCACTGCACTCAATACTGCTCAATGTGGAACATTCTAGGAGAAACTACGCATGCTTAAATTCTCAAAAAAATTATACAAAATATTAACAGTGTAACACCTGATTTAAAAGCAGAGACCAAATTACATGTCACCTCCAATAAAAATGCTTTCAACACTTAGCAATGTGCCCAGTTTCTAGAGAGTTATAGAAATCTTATTTATGTAATGCAGTGGTTCTTGGCTGCAGACTCATCTGGGGAAATGATGATGGAACTGCGTAGATAAAGCCTGGGACAAGTGGATTCTTACTTCTAATAAAAGGTGGAGCATGATGGAAAAGATCAGTCGTCCCAGTGCACAACCCGATTAGAACTACCAAACAAGAGCGTTAACCAGTGCACAACCCGATTAGAACTACCAAACAAAGCACTAACCAGCGCACAACCCGATTAGAACTACCAAACAAGAGCGTTAACCAGTGCACAACCCGATTAGAACTACCAAACAAAGCGCTAACCAGTGCACAACCCGATTAGAACTACCAAACAAAGCACTAACCAGCGCACAACCCGATTAGAACTACCAAACAAGAGCGTTAACCAGTGCACAACCCGATTAGAACTACCAAACAAGAGCGTTAACCAGTGCACAACCCGATTAGAACTACCAACAAGAGGGTTAACCAGTGCACAACCAGATTAGAACTACCAAACAAGAGGGTTAACCAGTGCACAACCCGATTAGAACTACCAAACAAGAGGGTTAACCAGTGCACAACCCGATTAGAACTACCAAACAAGAGGGTTAATCAGTGCACAACCCGATTAGAACTACCAAACAAGAGCGTTAACCAGTGCACAACCCGATTAGAACTACCAAACAAGAGCGTTAACCAGTGCACAACCCGATTAGAACTACCAAACAAGAGCGTTAATCAGCGCACAACCCGATTAGAACTACCAAACAAAGCGCTAACCAAAGGCATGATCAAAAAGGCAGGGAAGAATTGAAATGCATAAACTGATGTCAGTTTTTTTTTGCACACGGAGCAAGCAAGGGTGGGTAAACAAAGCTATGGTTGATGTCAACAAGGGTGTAATTGAATGATCAAACAGGCTCATGGGGCCATCACGCCTGTTCCTATACCCATGTCAGAAATCATTCATTTCCAAAGATTTCTGGCCTTAGTTTAATAGGAAACCAATGAAAGCGCTGAATGACAAGGCCCAGTATTTTGCAATCAGTGGTGAAACAAAAACCCAGTGCTGATCAATGATTTGGGGTGTAAACTTAGATTGGATGGACGCCCCATTTTAATGTTGGTTGCTATTTAGGGGTGAGCTTCAAATGATTTAAATGACACAATCAAGGCGGTTGAGCAGGAACATCAATTCACAATGTAAAAACCTTGACTTTAACCAATATTTTAAACATTCTACAGAATGCCAAATAAGGGTGACATTAAAAATCATTAAAAGTACAATTTTAGAATCTGCCATATTTATCTGATCAAGTCAAATTCCATAAACAAAACAGATACACTGTAGGAAGTATTTAGACTGGTTGCATCGTGGCCTGGTTTAGTCCAAGGCAAGAGGCTGCAGGGAATGGTGGACTCAGCTTGGTCCATCATCAAAAGCATCTACATGAGGCTCTGCCTCAAGGTGGCGGCATTACCATCAAAGATCCCCACAAGCTGGAGCACACCCTTTTCTTGCTGCTACCATCAGACTAGAGGTACAGAAACCTGAAGTCCCACACAAGTGGCTCAGAGACAACTACCGTACTATCAGACTCGTGAACTGGCTTGCACATCCACAATCCGACCTCAGTAAAGGAGCAATACAAAGCAACTCTTACGCTATCAACTTGTTTTCTAATTGTGTTTTTGCAATAAGGTCCTGTTTCTGCATGTTTTATTTCCACTGCCTTGCATAATTTACACCTCGTAAATTGTCTAAGTCAATGTGCCTGTGATAAAGCTGCTAGCAAGATTTTCATTGCACCTGTACTTCATCATATTGTGCATATGATAATAAACTCATCTCAAATAGTTTTATTAAACCCACGGGAGGTTATTAAGTAGTAATAGTGGCTTGGTATATCATTAAAAAAGCTCTAATCTCAAGCAATTTGCAACATTTTCAACATCTTCGATGTAACAGAACAGCTGAAATACCAATTCACGTAGTTCTAGACAGTATGCTCACGGACGTTGCCACAGATGCACCCTATGGATAAACAGAGAATCACAAACAATTTCTGGATTTTCACATTTAAAAGCACATGCCTGCGCTCCAGTACTTTCTGTCAGCTTCACTGTGTGATGATGCCAATGCTGACAGGTTTCCCATCTTACAAAAGTAAAAAGCCTGGATCCAAATTAAATGTCAGAGGGCAGAAGAGACTTTGTCACACAGTGGTGAGAGCTTGCACAATTGTTTCTATCAGAATGAGCGACCGAGGCAGAAACGTTGTCAGCTTACAAACTAGATTGGACAGGGTAAAGGGAAATTAGTTGAGGTACAGTATAGGTAGAACTGACAGTAATTATCTCTCCCCTAAAGACGACAGATTCTGGCACTAACAATTTGTGCTAATGGATGGCTCTATGTTAGTGACCTCTTGCATTGTTTGAGACTAACTAAATCTTCACCAAGTGTGGAAGAAAATATTACAATCCTTTCTTACTATATTTTGATTGCAATTGAACAAGGTAACAAAGGATGTGTGGATCTCTTGCTAACCAGGTGCAGAAGAGGTTTGTGGGAATCGGCAAAATAAGAATCAGACGCATTAGCTCTTATCTGGGAATGTGTTGGAGGGTGGATGCTAAATGTAAACATGAAATAGTAGAAAGAGATAAGGAAGCTTGTTTTCCTTTGTGGGAAGTTACAGTAGGCCACCTGCGCCCCCTACCACTAGTAACATAGAAATGTTACTGTAGGTGGGGGGCTTATAATTGACTCGGAGAGGGGATGGTGGCGTGGTCTGTCTAAAAGGTGAGATAGAATAATGTCAAGATGCCCTTGTATTATGTTTGACTTGTATCTGTTGTTGAATAAGATTAACACAAGAGAAAAGTATGTTATGACAAATGAAATAAATGCTACCCATGTGGTAGATGGTGTATTTTCATATAGTTGTATCTAGCAAAAAACAAAAGTTGTTTCCTGCACAGTATAACTGTCGGCTAATTCTGCTGCAGAGTCTCCACTATTCATTTCCCTTCATTCCCCTCTAAATTAATTTCTTCTACGCCAATTAAGCATGATAGCATATCCAAGTAACGCCGGAAATGTAATGGATTTTAACCTTGATTATCAAAATGAACTTAAATTAAAAGAACTAAAACTTCTAACATGCTACAATTTGATCATAATCTTGCCTGTCAGTGTGATTGGAAGATTTAAATCAATAACTGATCACAAATTAAAATTTGGGGCATTGAAAGAAGGAAAGGAAGCAATATTTCAAAAGCATTTACTGTTCAAGCAATGTGGCTAGGAATCTATCAGACATTATAAAATAATATATCTCCTTTAGTAAACTGCTGCAATATGTTTTTGGCCTACTAAGATATAATTTCCTATATTTTCTGTAACAGAGGCAAGTACAGTTTGTGCTACAAGAGTCAACATTTCTCTGGCACAGTGTGAAGATAACTAAACTGGAGTGATAAGTCAACCAGTGATATGCACAGCAGTGGAATGAAATAACTACATTTCACAACTACAAAGGCGTACAGGTTTGTAGGTTCATTGGCTTGGCAAATGTAAACTCCAACGCAAAAGACACAGGCATTGGTACCATTTGGGCTACTTTGTATTTCACTTAATTTAGTCTTAGAGCGTGGAAACGGGCCATCTTGGCCCAACGTGCTCATGCTGACCAAGTTGCCAGACTCGCGCTACTTTAGTCCTACCTGCTCACGTTTGTCTCATATTCCTCTCAACCTTTCCTATCCATGGACCTCTCCAAATGTCTTTTAAATATCGTCATTGCACCAGTTATAGTATTTTGAACAATTGTAGCACTCTCACAAAGTGCAAGAGAAACTCAGCACGTCAGGCAACATCCCTGGAGGTCATGGATAGGCAATGTTTTGGGTCGGGACCCTTCAAGATGCCCATCCATGTTCCTCCAGCATTTTGTACTCTGTGCAATATTCCAGCATCTGCAGTTCCAGGTGCCTGCATTAGTACTATCACCACATTGTTGGTAACTCCTGAGTAAGGATGGCGTGATGCATTGAAGCTTACACAAACTAAAACATAGATTTACATTTACTATGATGACCAACAGATTCAACTGCAGATACCCAGCAATCCATGAAGACAAAATATATTTCTACATGTGATCAAGCAGCTATCATTAACATTTGGAACAAAAAATGAAAGGCAATTAAAGCTCTTTGTCATGTCAATAAACCAACAATATGAAGGAAAAGTATCATTCCCTATATATATAAAGCTGCAAAATCTATATTTGGCATAACATTGGAAGAATAAAGTACAGCATCTGCTATTGAAAATAGACGTACAAATGTGGAGTGGGTCCGGTAGCATCTCTGGAGAATAAGGAATTGGTGATGGTTCAGGTAAGAGACCCTTCTTCGGACAGAGTCAGGGGAAAGGGAAACGAGAGATATAGAAGCTAAATAGAACAAATGAATGAAAGATTATACTACAAGCACACAGGTACAGCACACAATGGTCCATTGTTGACTGTCAGGTGGTAGGTGATAATGAGTTACACATAGTGAAACTATTGGAATATTTTCTCCAAATGCCACACTTGTTAGCATACCGTGTTTAGCCTCAATTTCCTCTGCTGTCAGCTGAGGTTTCTTCTCCTCGGGAGGGAGGGGGGTAGGTAGGTCTTTGTTTGCTTCACTGCTGGTAGTGTCCTGTGCATCTCGCTCCTCATCACTGTCATCATCCAGTTTTACTCGCTTTTTCTCCAGAGGGAGCATGTCGTTTTCTTTCGCCTTAATTGCAAAGCTTATTGGTGCAAAAGATGCTGTGAAAGAATTGTTCAGAATGTATTCGCCATAGTCATATATTTAACACACAAAATTCTTAATTTAATCAAAACAAATTAGCTTTTAAAATGGAGCATACATTATTAATCATCTACCGTTCTATGCAACTCTAAGAAGAGTGTTGCTTTAGTGTCCAGAATATTCGGTATAACATGCAGTGTTTAGTTTGGAGATACAGCATAGAAAGAAGCCCTTCGGCCCACTGAGTCCATCCTGACCACTGATCGTCCGTTCACACTAGTTCTATGTTATCCCACTTTTTCATCCACTCCCTAAACAGTAGGGGACAACTTACAGAGGCCAATTATGCGACAAACCCACACGTCTTTGGGATGGCGGTGAAAATGGGAGCAAACCCACGTGGTCACAGGGAGAACGTGCAAACGTCTTACAGACTGCGGTCAAGGTCAGGTCTCTGATGCTGTGAGGCTGCAGCTCTACCAGCTACTGTGCCGCTCTAATCAAATTACCAGTGCATCAGATAAGCTATTTATGAATTAAGAATAGTGGCAAGTCATCATGCCCCTCGAGTCTGCTTCACTGCCCAGGATGATCATGGCTGATCCAAATGCAACTCCTCATTCTTGCCTACCCTCAAGTGTGGTCTCCACTAACAGACCCTGCTTGGTCATCAAGAATACATCCAGCTCTGCTTTAAAAATAGTCAAAGACTCAACTTTGAAATCGAGGGTTCCAAGACTTTCAACCTGATGATAGAAAATATAACCACCCCTATAACTGGTGCCTTTATAAACCATGGACAGAATACCGCACCAAATAACTTCAAAGACAAATAATGAGGGTAAAGATGGGGAATGGCCACGGTGCATTTGACGACACCATGTGATCCACATCACACGGTGGTGATTTTCATGCAAAGGGTGGCGGGTGTACTGAACAAGCTGCCAGAGGTAGTTGAGGCCGGGACTATCCCAACATTTAAGGAGCAGTTAGACAGGTACATGGGAGGGACAGGTTTGGAGGGATATGGACCAGTGGTGGCAAGTGAGACTAGTGTAGCTGGGACATGTTGGCCAGTGTGGGCAAGTTGGGCTGAAGGGCCGTTTCCACGGTTTATCACTCTATGATTGTATCGGATGCCAGGCAAATGCCGACATGTGTCAATGAATCTTCCCCAGATCAATTTCCCAACGTAGGGAAATAGCATGAAAACTGTGCTGGCAGCATCTAACGTGCGGAACTGTTTTAATGTACACGTGCCAGAATAAAATGTAGATGGATTCCATTTCTAGGTAATGTACTCATTCATTGTCATGCAGCATCTTATGAGTGTTGTGTGATAAACATGACTTGACTGAGCAACATAGGAAAGGCTGGTTACGTACAGTACATCCATCAGTGCCCCAATGCAGACAAATTAATGTCTCGCTTGGAGACGCCAGCATTTAGCCTGAACTTTCCCTTACACATTCTGACAAATACGCTGTGTGTACATCATCTGGCCAGGCCTCAGACTTTCTACAACTTGAACAACAAACAATCAGCATTGCTTGGAGGAACTCAGCAGGTCAAGCAACATCTGTGGGGGGGGGGGGGGGGGGGGGGGGGGGCGGGTAACACCCTACATCAGGACCTCATTCCCTTGAAATATCTATTGCAAAGTATCATTCTGCAAGACATGTCGACATATTTGCACACTTACCTTTTATAAGTTTTCCATCGTTAATGGCTTTATCTATAGAACTGACGCAGTCTGTTTGCGTTATCATGGCATTGGATAAACTTGTGCTCGTCACCTCCTGCTGTACTTCAAATTGCATTGCATCTGAAGTATTGGTGTCGGAACAAACAGTCACAGTACTTGATGCCGCCGTGTCCTATAAAAGAAGGTACATTACATTAATAGGTATTCGCAACCGCTGCTAAAATCTTGGAAAATAGGAGGACAGCAAAGGATTATCAACTTGTTCATATATCAGCGGTTCACAGAGCAACTGTGAGTGGTTACACAGAACATTACTATACCATGTAGGTCAGGGGTGGGCAACCTTATTCTGCATAGGGGCCGGGACGCATGTCTGTGAGCGGATGGCGGGCCACATCTATCACGTGTAAACAGAAGGTAGACAAAAATGCTGGAGAAACTCAGCAGGTGAGGCAGCCTCATGCAATCCTTGCATGTCTCACCCGCTGAGTTTCTCCAGCGTTTTTGTCTACCGTCACTTTTTCCAGCATCTGCAGTTCCTTCTTAAACGTGTTCACAGAAGGTGCCCGGCAGCTTTGCGCAGGATGCGTTACAGCCAGAGCTCGCCGCTCAACGGGCCGGATGATTACGGGGGGAAAAATCCGCCTGGTTACGGGCCGCATTCGGCCCGGGAGCCGCAGGTCGCCGACCCCTAATGTAGGTCCTCAAAGTTTCAAAGTTTCCAGCAATTGCAAACAACCATGTGCATGTTTCAGAATATCAATATCTGTCTGTACAAAAGCATACATTTCATTAGATATCGCCAAAAGAGCAACCATCCAGCAACAAATAAATTGACGTGTTAGAATGTAGTTCATGACTGAGGGCGCCATATGCAAATACACTGGTTACAAGGCTAAGCATACCAACTCATTGACTGAATTCATTAATAAAACAATTAGTGTGAGGAGAGGAAGCACATGCAGTACATTCCCCTGGAAACAGGCAAGCTAGCACGGTCAATGTTTGGCAGTCTGAGCCTAGTACCAATCAGCAATACACACAGAAGAAACTGCTGCAGGAACTTAGTGGGTCAGACAGCATCTGTGGAAGCAAAAGGATGGACAACCCTGCATCGGTAATACAGACAAGATTGAGAAGTAGACACAAGGAACTGCAGCTACCGACTTACAATAAAGGACACCAAGTGCTGGAGAAACGTAAGAGGATCAGACGGCATCTCCGGATAGGCGACGTTTCGGGCTGGACATTTCTTCAGACAGATGTTTGAAGAAGGTTCTTGACCCAAAAATCGCCTATCCACGATCTCCAGGAATGCCACGTGACCCACTGAGTTACTGCAGCACTTTGTGTCTTCAAGAGTGAGGAGTGGTTGACAAGGAGCTCCCAATATATTTTTGGAATGGTGTTCCAGAGTACAAATGGGGCTTTTGAAGAGGAACATGCAGGGGAAAATGCAGAGAGAAGGATTGTTTCAGCACTTTCTGTTTCTCTTTCATCTCGACTCCAATTTAACATCAACAATTTACCAAACGGGTTTCTTATTAGAATTGAATGGTTATTGAGCCTGATGCTTCCAACAAGATTAAACATATTACTGAAATGGCACAGTGGTACAGCTGCTGCCTGACAGCACCAGAGACTCAGTACAAACCCCATACAGACAGCACCCGCAGTCAGGATTGAACCATCCTCCTTATGACCATGTGGGTTTTCTCCAGCTGCTCAGGTTTTCTCCCACACTCCAAAGACTAGCGGATTTGTAGGTTAATTGATTTCTGAAAATTGTAAATTGTCCCTGGTGTGTAGGATAGTGCTAGTGTACGGGGTGATTGCTGGTTGGGGTGGACTCAGTGGACCGAAGGGCATGTTTCCATGCTGTATCTCTAAAGTCTAAAGTGAAGAAAATGGTAATTTGAAAATTAGCACTGCATAAACTTGAAGGTACTTTCTGATCTAAAGTTTTGTGATTGAATTATTTCAAAGTTGCACTATCAAAAGTGTTGAGACTCAAATAACTACAATCAATGAGATGGTTTTTCAATGTCTATGGCAAGAGTCAGTATGGAATCAGATCAAACAGATCAACATGTATGGCGCTAATCGAATTAAAAGAAGAAATTGCTAATTGTATAGACAAAGAAAGTCTGCAGTGGGAGTATTTATAGATCTAAATAAAGCTTTTGATACCATTGATAACAATATATTTGATAAATTGGAAAGGTACAGTATCAGTGGGGTGGTGTTGAATTGGTTGAGAAGCTATTTAAGTAACAGGCAACAGTTTGTGGAGATAGGCGAGCATAAAGCAACATGCTTGGATATTAAATTTAAACGGAGGTAAAGGTCGGGGGTGGGGCCCTGGTACGTCGAGAACAAAGAAGAAGAAGGGTCTCGACCCGAAACGTCGCCTATCTCCTTCACTCCTTAGATGCTGCTGCACCCGCTGAGTTTCTCCAGCTTTTTGTGTAATGCTTGGATATTACTTGTGGACTACCTCAGGGGTCAGTATTAGGACCAAAATTGTTCATTATGTAAATAAATTATATATGTAGAGCATCAAAAATATTGAAATGTGTTTTATTTGCAGACAATATTAATATCTTTTGTTCTGGGGAGACTTCAGAGCAGCTTTTGGAGGAGATTACATTAGAAATGAGAAAATTAAAAAGGTGGTTTGACGTAAACAAATGATCATTAAATTTGAAAACAAAGATGTTGTTTGGAAAATGTAAAATAAACACTCGGGTCCAAGTGAGGATAGATGGTGTTGATATAGAAAGAGTATATGGAAATACATTTCTAGGTATGATAATAAACCACAAAACCTGCTGGCAACCTCATACAAAACATGAGTGAGCAAAGCTGGCAAGGAGCATTGCAGTCCTGGGAAGAGCAAGGCACATTCTGTATCACAAAGTGCTGTACATTATTTATTGTTCAAGAAGGAACTGCAGATGCTGGAGAATCGGAGGTAGACAAAAGTGCTGGAGAAACTCAGCGGGTGCGGCAGCATCTATGGAGCGAAGGAGATAGGCACCGTTTCGGCCCGACATGTTGCCTATTTCTTTCAGGGTTTCGGCCCGAAACGTTGCCTATTTCCTTGGTTTCAGCCCGAAACATTGCCTATTTCCTTCACTTCATAGATGCTGCCGCACCCGCTGAGTTTCTCCGGCACTTTTGTCTACCGTACATTGGTTATTGTTCACTTGTACTGCCATATCTAAATTACTGTGTGGAGGTATGGGGTAACGTTTACAAAAGCACCCTACACCCATTAGCCAGACTGCAACAAAGGGCCATAAGGATAGTTAATAATGTAGGAGTTTGTGAACACACCAACTCTCTGTTTTTAAAGTCAAATGCCTTGAAGTTTATGGATCTAGCAGAATTTAATACAGCACAAATCATGCATAAAGCAAGAAATAATTTACTACCAGGTAATATCGAAAAAAGGATCTTTACCGGGAAGGGTGGTTATAATTTGAGAGGAAAGTCTAATTGAAAGAAACTTTATGTTCGTACAACTATGAAGGGTATGTGTATTTCAATCTGTGGGGTGAAATTGTGGAATGAATTGGATGTGGAACTCAAGCAAAACACAAACATTACTCAGTTTAAGTGAAATGTAAAAACATTATTTTGCAGAGATATAAGAATGAGGAAGGGTTGGGATGACGGTTACGTTTTAGTTTATTGACACAGTTGGAGATATTCGCCTTGTACATAGAATTTGAATAATTGTTTGTAAACTGTATATATGTATGTTTGCGTGCGTGCATATATGTGTGTGTGACTTATGTATGGATATATGTATGTGTATGTTTATGTGTATGTATATGTACGTGTACGTGTGTGTGTATATATGTATAATTGAGATATATATGAGATAAAGTTTGTGAATTAATTGATGAGTAGCAGAGAAGGGGTAGGAATAAGCAAGTATGAACTTCCTCCTACTCCTTTTCGAACATGTAAGATTTAATTAGTGGTGTTTAGGAGGTTATTTAATGAGTTGTGACTAGGTTTATTGTTCATTTCATTTTATTGTCATTTTGCTTTGTTTTTAAGCGTTTTTTGTTTTACAGGTTTGAAATAAAATATATACTACTCCGACTGTACAAAGAACAGTGCACAGGACATCAAACAATACAGTAGTGTGTGTGCTGAACATGACGCCATGTTAAAGCAATCTCCTCTACATGCCTGTGATCCATATCCTTCCATTCTCTACATATCCATGTGCCTATCTAATGCTACTATTTTATCTGCTTCCACAACCACCCCTGGCTGCATGCTCCACACGCTGTGGAAATAAAAAGCATTCAATATCCTTCAAACTTTCCTCTTCTGATCTTAAATGCTATGCCCTCTAGTATTTGATATTTTCACCCGGGTGGGGGGGGGGTTTGAAAGGTTGAATCTACTCTTTCTACACCTCACACAATTTTAAATATTTCTATCAGTTTATTCTCAAAGAAACTTGAAAACAAAGGAATAGGGGAGCAAATTATGATGCAGTTCAATTCAAAATGTTGTGTGGGTTGACAATCTAAGATCTGGATTTTTAAAATTCAAAACCTGTTAACACCTGATATTGATGTTGAAAATGTCAAACAGACGATAAGTAAAATCCTGTCCAATGCATCAAACAACAAAAAGTTCACGTGTAAAATAGCAAAGAGAGGAAAAGAGAATCCATTATCTCAAGCAGGCCGATGTTTGATGATTTTGTATGTGTGACACAACAAGCTGAAATAATGACAAGGAAAGAATCAAGATGATTATAGGCAGACCCATTTCTTCTCTCCAGAGATGCTGCCTGTCCCACTGTCCAGCATTTTGTGTCTACCCCGACTATAGGCAGAGCGGGAAATGGATGAAAAATAATGACTTCCCAATCCCTGGCTCAGCGGTTTGAAATGAAGTTATTTGATTAAGATACAAAATAAAGCTTAAAAAGTGTGGCAATTTAAGGTAGGAAGTGCAAGTGACATTCTTAATGAATAATTGCGATATCTATCCAAAATCTAGATCCTTTAATTAAAAAAAACATGTATAACTTCAGAATTTGAATGTACCTTTGGAACTGTTCACAAATCAAACACTTTCACTCCAAGCAGAGGTTGATTGTTCCTTCCGCTTATAAAAGGAGACACACACACCTTCCAAAGACTCGTCATTTGCTGCAGAAACCCCATTTATCATTCAGCCACAGTTGCTCAACTATTGAGAATCTTTCCAAGCTGAAACCCTACCCACCTTCCCATATCAATATCGCACCAATATTTCTGCTGGCTGCATCCCAAAAGCACAGCTTCCTGCTCAGATATCTTAACATTAACTCAGATACTAACTCAGAAGTCCTCATCTTTGTTGCATTATGCATGTGTACTCTCCTCCAACTCGATAACCCACTCACAAATATTTAGTAGACCCCTCTGCTACACCATTCAAAGGGATTACAGTTTGGGACCTTGCTGGCTGAAGGCACAGCTACAAGACCAAATTCTGAAGAAAGGCACAAAATACTGGAGTAACTAAGGCAGAACAGGCAGCATCGCTGGCGACAAGGAATGGGTGACATTTCAGGTCGAGACCCTTCTTCACATTTCTGAAGAAAGGCAATTGATCAGAAAATGAACTGAATTTCTCCCACTGCAGGTGCAGCTTGAGCAGCCGAGAACAGTGTACTAGGCGGGGTCCGCCGAGTAAATCCTCAAGACCACTATAAATTATTACAACTGAGGTCCCAATAGAAGCTTACACAGCTATGAAATGGCAAATCACTGGTTCAAAATCTCACCCTGCTTGCTTTTCAATCACCTGTAACATGTGGATACTGTTGAATACATGTCAACTATTAACCTTTGTATCCAATTTGGCACCATTGCATCTTAACATCTTGTAGGTTTTTGACTAACCTAAGACGTCAGCAATCATTAGAGGTAACTCATTAATATAAAGTAGGGCTCTCGCTTAACTTTTTTTCTCTGTTTCCAGCCGGGCAACCCAGGCAGCTTTTTAGGTTGCCAAATGACAGTTTAAGTGGTCATTTAAGTTGGCTTGCATGACACGTGCGATAATGTGCTCGGACGAAGTGCGTAGTTACCAGTCGGAATTATGCTCAATGAAGCATTCACATATTATTTCTGCTTCAAATAGTCACAAACTAAACATATTCACCAATCAAGACATAATATATACCACAATGACATGCTGCTAAATTATAATACAGTATCTTAACTCTTTTTACACGTTGCAATGAATGCAATTTATATTATTTCTTTCCACATCCAAACAAAAATGTGGTTGGATTATTCAGCGTAGATCAACCTCGGTGAGACCAAGTGCAGGCTTGGCGATCGCTTCGCACAACACCTCCACTCAGTTCGCAATAACCAACCTGAGCTCCCGGTGGCTCAGCACTTCAACTCCCCCTCCCATTCCGAATCTGACCTTTCTGTTCTGGGCCTCCTCCATGGCCAGAGTGAGGCCCACTGCAAATTGTAGGAACAGCACCTCATATTTCGCTTGGGTAGTTGCACCCCAGCAGTATGAACATTGGCTTCTCCAATTTCAGGTAGTCCTTGCTTTCTCCCTCCTTCCCCTCCCATTCCCAGCTCTCCCACAGCCCACTGTCTCCACCCCTTCCTTTCTTTTTCCCGCCCCCCCCCCCCCCCCCCCCGGACATCAGTCTGCAGAAGGGTCTCGACCCGAAACGTCACCTATTCCTTCGCTCCATAGATACTGCCTCACCCGCTGATTTTCTCCTGCTTTTTTGTGAACCAACGGGATCCCACCACTGGCCACATCTTCCCATCTCCTCCTCTGTTGGCTTTCCGCAGAGACCGCTCCCTCTATAATCAGTGTCTCTATAATTAGTGTCCCATTCCACCCAAACTACCCCCTCTCCTGGCACTTCCCCTTGCACCTGCAGGAAATGCTACACTTGTCGCTTTACCTCCCCCCTTGACTCCATCCATGGACCCAAGCAGTCTTTCCAGGTGCAGCAGAGGTTCACCTGCACCTCCTCCAACCTCATCTATTGCATCCGCTGCTCTAGGTGTCAGCTGCTGTACATCAGTGAAACCAAGCGTAGGCTTGGCGATCGCTTCTCCCACCACCGTAATAACCAACCTGATCTCCTAGTGGCTCAGCACTTCAACGCCCCCTCCCATTCCGAATCCCTCCCTCAGCCCACTGTGTCCGCCTCTTCCTTTCTTCTTCCCGCCCCCCCCTCCCCCACCCTGACATCAGTCTGAAGAAGGGTCTCGACCCGAAACGTCGCCTATTTCCTTCGCTCCATAGATGTTGCCTCCCCCGCTGAGTTTCTCCAGCATTGTCGTCTACCTATTCACCCAAGGTCTGTTATCCCACTATCCTCACCCACTCCCTACACATTAGGGACAAGTTAACCTACAAAGCCAATGCGTCTTTGAGATGTGAGAGGAAACCCACACACTTGCAGGGAGAATGTGCAAATTCAACACAGACAGTGCACAGACAGAATCGTGAGGCAGCAAGTCCACCAGCTGTGCCACTATACTTTGTTTTCCAACACACAGAAAATTATATGTTGATATCTTTGGTTACTAAAAAAAAAACTATTCAGTGCAAAGACTACCATTTATTAAGAATTTGTGAAGACATTTCCCTCAATATAAATACATTTCCTAAGTTGTGCAATTTCTGGTCATATGAACAGAAATGTTTCTCCCAATGCAATTGTAGCTCTTCCTGATGAAAAAATAAGCTTCCCACCAACAGGCTAAACATCAGACAATGTTTCTCATAAGGTTTGGGTAACACTCTGAGCAAAAGGTTTTGTTTAAACATTGAAGTTGCCTGAACAGATTAATTTATACTAATGAGTTAACACTAATGATTTCTTGATGGCTTAGGTTCATGTTAGATCAGTCAAAGACTTGAAAGGAGTTAGAATCCAATGGCAGCAAATTGGATACCAAATTTCAGAAGGCATAGATCGATCAACAGTTGACAGGGGTTTGGTGATGGAAAGTAACTAATATTAGGGTTCCACACAGCTCAGTACTCTGTCCCTGCCTGTTTGCAATGTGTGTATTAATAATTTTGAATTGTGCAGAAAATAAAATTTGGAAGCATGGAGAAACATGAAGAAAAACGTCAGGAAATCTAAAATAAACGCAGAAAATGCTGGAAAAGAGGTCAAAAACAGTTAATATTTCAGCTAGAGGCCCCTTCAGATACATAGACATATAGACAATAGGTGCAGTAGTAGGCCATTTGGCCCTTCGAGCCAGCCATTCAATGTGATCATGGCTGATCATCCACAATCAGTAACCCGTTCCTGCCTTCTCCCCATATCCCTTGATTTCGTAAACCCCAAGTGCTAAATCTAACAATATTTTGAATGCATCCAGTGAATCAGCCTCAACTGCCTTATAAGGCAGAGAATTCCACAAATTCACAACTCTGTGTGAAAACGCTTTTCCTCATCCCAGTTCTAAATGGCCTACCTCTTATTCTTAAACTGTGGCCCCTGGTTCTGGACTCCCCCAACATCGGGAACATGTTTCCTGCCTCTAGCGTGTCCAAACCCTTAATAATCTTATATGTTTCAATAAGATCCCCTCTCATCCTTGTTTCCAGCATTTCCAGTTTTTATTAAGGAAAGCTACAACTATGTCAATAATTACCTATATAGAAAAGGAAAGTTAGGAAAGTTTTAGATTGTGGGAAGATATCAATGGTCTGGTCCGTTGGGTAGAAAAATGGCAAATGGGATTTAATTCGGAGGCATGCAAGGTAATGCATTTGGGGAATGTACAATCAATGGGAGGATATTGAGTGATGTGGGTAAACAGAGGGATTTGGAGGACACATCTACAGACCCTTAGCAGCAGTAGGAGAGATTACTAAGGTGAATAAAAACACATAGAGGATGTTTTCCTTGGTTAGCTGAGACTCAGAGATAAAAAAAACAAGGATATTATGCTAGAATTGTGCACATTAATTGGAAAAGAATTGATGGGCCACTTATGAAAGGGTGCAGAGAACTAAAGAGCGGAACATTGAAGCTACAAGGAAAAATTGGATAAATTAGTGTCACGTTCTTGAGAAGGAGGTGAGAGGCAGTCTTAACTGAGGTGAATCAAATGATGAGAAAGCCTGAACCATGTAAACAAGGATAAACTGTTTCTCTTAATAGATGCCACAGACTTTAAAATAATGAGTAGGTGAGACGAGGCAAACATATTTTTCCCAAGGTCTGAAAGGGTTTTGTTAAGGAGAGGGAGAGTCAGAAAAATCTAATGTACATTCCCTTGCCTTTTTACTGTCCCCAAATGCAAGACCCTACATTTCTCTGGATTACCTTTACCATTGGTGCTATCACAACATTTAATACACATTTGGACAAGTACATGTATAGGAAAGGTTTATAGAGAAACAAAATGCTGGAGTAACTCAGCGGGGCCAGGCAGCATCTCTAGAGAACATGGATAGATGTGTTTCAGGTCGGGACCAATTCCAGGTAGACTCTGGCTCCTTCGTGCGGTTCAGAGGGATATGGGCCAAACGCGGACAGGTAGGACTAGTGTGGATGTGGCGTCTTGGTCAGCATGGGCAAGCTAAGCCGAAGGGCCCGTTTCCCTGCTGTACGACTCCATGACCTCCCATTTTCCATCTTTCCATCCAACAACCACATCATTCACATCTTCTCACAATCAAAAACCTTCCTATTTACTCTCAACTACTTACTAAATTATTATTGTAGTTGCAAATCTCGTTGATATATAAACAGAAAATGCCTGAAACACTGAGCGGAACAGGCCCCATCTGAAGGGCCTTTGAGCACATCACTTGGATGTGTAGTTGACCAACTGTGACCTGCAGTACCAGGGCCCCGGCACAGGAATAGGGTTGCCAGCTCCCTTTGATCGCAGGTGTTACAATGTCCTTCTCTTCCATTGTACAAGATTTCTACCAAGGTCCAGAAGTACATTTTCAATTTAAAAAATGCAGCAAACCAAATATGTTATCACCTCTCACAGAAACAATTAAGAAAAGCATATCAGAAATGTACAACAATCTGTAGTTTGTGTAATACTATGTAAATTGTAACAAAGACGGCTGCATATTTAATCCAAGGGATATATACCCATCTAATAGTGGATTTACAACATCATTACTGTCGTCATCGATGTGAAATTATTTCAAGGCTGTAAATATTTCTGTCAGTGTAATTTGCAGCCATAGAAACCATACCGATCTGTGAAAAACACTCAGTACTAACAAAATCATTTTCTATCATGTCAACTAAGTTTCATAGTCAACAGACATGAAATGAAAGGCATGGCCATCCTAGCAATGATCTTATATCCACTGCTTCTATGCCCTTTCCAACATAACAATTTCAATACTTTATTTGCAATACTTCCTGGTATGAAGGTAAGCAGAGTGTTCTGATATAGTAACAACATATTTAAAAAGCAACTTTGAAATAAACGACCCGCACAATATAATTACTTCTCTCCTTTATGCATATCTGATTTAGGGAGCTAATATATATCACACAAATTAGATTCCCGTTTGACAATAAAAACAAATTATAGGCAGCACATCTAATTATTCATGCAGCTTAAACCTCCTGAGTATATCGCAACACAAACTCAAATCGATCATCAGAAATGTTCAGCTCACTATTCAAAACCATCAGGACTAACTTGCTATCCATTTTAAATGCTAAGCCAGACTTCCAAAGATCCCACAAGCCTTCTCAATTAAATAAATGTAGACACACGGAACTGCAAGTGCTGGTTTAAGAAGAAAGTAACTCAGCGGGTCAGGCAGCATCGCTGGAGGACATGGGTAAACGATATTCGGGTCGGGACTCTTCCTCTGCCTATCCTTGTTCTCCAGGAATGCTGCCTGACCATCTGAAATGCTCCAGCATTTTGTCTTTTACATTGTACTTTTAAAAACAGTTTTCTACCCAAATTTTAATTTATGGTACACCACAGAAATGCCTGGATTGACTCCACTAAACCAAACAAATCTAATTAAATCTGTAAAAAGTAACAAATTGCTATACGGAGCAGCCATGTGCAAGTTAACTTGTGCAAGAAATTGAAAATCAGTGAGCACAGCTTTTAAACCCGTTTTGAATTTTCCCCACAAGCAAATGATCTGTGTTCTGTGCTGTTTGCACAAAATATTGCTGTTTCCTTGGAGATGTTTTTACAATTTTAAGATTCAATTTACAATTTTAAGATTCAGAACAAATAGGCCAGGAGATTGTAGACAGCTGTAGGTCAAATAAGGTTGTTGTAGTAGGGGATTTTAACTTTCCCAATATTGACTGGGAAAATCATAGTGTGAAGGGTTTAGATGGGGTGTATTCAGGATAGTTTTCTCAAGCAGTATCTAGAGCCCCCACATGAGAGGGCGACACTGGATCTAGTATTGGTAAATTGACATGGCAAGTTAATGAAGTGTTTTGTGGAGGAGCCTTCTGGGACCAGTGACCACAGTTCCATCAGGTTTAAGATAGTTATGGATAGGGCCCACGTGTTAAAATGCTCAACTAGGGTAAGGTCAACTTTGTGGGTATGAGAGAAGGTTGCGCTCAAGTTGGCTGGAGCAGGTTATTTGAGGGGAAAGGAACATCGGCCAAGTGGGATGTTTTTAAAAGTATGCTGACAAAAGCTGACATTTCTAGTACAGAGAAATGTGAGGCGTTGGATTTTGAGACGTCTAACAAGGGCAGGACCTACACAATGATTGGAAGGCCTCTGGGGAGTGTTGTAGAGCAGAGGGATCTAGGATCGCAGGATTGCAGGTGCATGGTTCATTGAAGGTCGAGTCGCATGTTGATGAGACTGCTTTTATGAGTATTGTGTTCAGTTCTGGGCACCATGTGATAGGAAAGATATTGTCAAGCTCGAAAGGGTTCAGAGATTTACGAGGATGTTGTCACGACTAGAAGGTGTGAGCTATGGAGAGAGGTTGAGCAGGCTGGGTCTCTATTCCTTTGAGCACAGGAGGATGAGGGGGGATCTTATAGAGATGTATAAAATCATGAGAGGAATAAATCGGGTAGATGCACAGAATCTCTTGCACAGATTAGGTAAATTGAGGACCAGAGGACATGGGTGCAAGGTGAAGGGGAAAAGATTTAATAGGATTCTGAGGGGTAACTTCTTCACACAAAGGGTGGTGTGTGCATGGAACAAGCTGCCAGAGGAGGTAGTTGAGGCTGGGACTATCCCAACATTTAAGAAACAGTTAGACAGGTACATGGATAGGACAAGTTTGGATATGGACCAAACACAGGCAGGTGGAACTAGTGTAGCTGGGACATGTAGGTCAGCGTGGGCAAGTTGGGCCGAAAGGCCTGTTTCCACACTGTATCACTCTGACTCTATTCAAAAATATTCCACTACACATGCCATTGATAATTCATTTCTTTAACCCAGAATCTTGAATTTACAGACAACTGAAAACTATTTAGTTACCACTTGATACTTAAAACACCACATATTTAAGGCAGAGATACATAGATTCTTGATTTGTACGGGTGTCAGGGCCTATGGGCAGGAGAATGGGGTAAAGAGGTAGAGATAGATCGGCCATGATTGAATGGGCCAAATGGCCTAATTTTGCTCCCATCACTTATGAACTTATCATTAATTATTAATTTATTTACAAAGCCAACATTTGTACGTTCTCCCTGTAACTGCGTGGGTTTCCTCCGGAAGCTCCAGTTTTCTCCCACATCCCAAAGATGTGCAAGTTTGTAGGTTAATTGTCCTGTATAACTTGCCCCAAGCGGGTAGGGAGTGGATGATAAAGTGGAACAACATAGAACTAGTGTGAACGGGTGATCAATGCACAGTGCGGACCAGTGTGGGCCCACTTCCATGCTGCATCTTTCAATCCATTTATTCACTCTGAACAACATGGCTCACGAGGCTGCTTCTGAGGACAGTTCAAAGATAACCTTATTTTTCCCAATTTCCTTCCCTGAATGGCATTACAAGTTCACAAGTTGTAAGAGTAGAATTAGGCCATTCAGCCCATCGAGCCTACTCCGTCATTCAATCATGGCTGATCTCGGCCTCCTAATCCCATTTTCCTGCCTTCTCCCCATAACCCTTGACACCCGTTCTAATCAAGATGTTAGTGAATGAGAAGGCTTTTTCATGACAATTCAGAAGTTACATGCTCAGCATTAAGGAAACTAACATTTTGATTCCATAATTATTTAATCATCTGAATGAATATTTCTTAATTCCTGCGCTGGGATTCAAACCCACGACTCCAGATCAGCAGATACTTTTTGATTTAATTTAACCACCATGGGACAGTAGGTACATAATTGCAGCTTTCAATAATGGAACTGATCAATGTCTGACCCCCAAGCTCTCTACTGTTTGTGTTCAAACCTTCTTTATTTTCAGCTTCACAGAGCATGCAATTACTTTCCCCCTTTTTCCATACCTGTTGAATACTGTAACCTTCTTTTTGCGAGAAGTATTGTTTCTTGAACTCATAATACGCATTGTATTGGTGCCAAGGCTGCAGAAACTCAAACCTAGAAGATAGGGAACAGATTCAAACTTCAGACAGTATATAAAAACGCATTTCAAACTATATATTTACACACAAATGTAAACGCCTTATAAAGTACTCAAAACTTAAAAAAGATCATGAAAATGTACTTCTGCAGTTTGTCAATGATTGTATATTTGTTCATGAAACTAGTTGTGAACAAACTGTGCCCTTTAGCTGTGCATTTGACAGGGCTCGATTGTAATCATGCAGTCTTTTCTTTGACTGCAGAGCAAGCAAACAAAAGCCTTTCACTGTACCTCAGTACACGTGACAATAAAAAACTAAACTACACTGAAAAGATTTCAACTTTCTGTCAGTGTGCAATCCACAATCAAACAAAACCGTTAAAATGTACACGTCGCCTGCAAAGGATATCATTTTTACTGTGAAAAGTTTAAATTATTAAAGGAGAAAAATTTAAAGTCCAAATGAATCTGAATAGTTTAAATTGTAAATTGAAGCACATACAAGCCTTCTAAAACCTTTCTCAGATCAATCCTTTTTTAAGTGTTGGATTCTTAGATACCTAGATGTACTAAAATTATTTGACAGTTAGTAGAAGAATTTTAAATATTCTCAGGATTCAGGGATTGCTGATAATAGACAATATGTGCAGGAGTAGGCCATTCGGCCCTTCGAGCCAGCACCGCCATCCAATGTGATCATGGCTGATCATCCACAATCAGTTCCCCGTTCCTGTCTTCTCCCCATATCCCCTGACTCCGCAAACTTTAAGAGCCCTATCTAGCTCTCTCTTGAAAGTATCCAGAGAACCGGCCTCCACCGCCCTCTGAGGCAGAGAATTCCACAGACTCACAACTTTTTCATACAAAAGTGTTTCCTCATCTCTGTTCTAAATGGCTTACCCCTTATTCTTAAACAGTGGCCCCTGGTTCTGGACTCCCCCAACATCGAGAACATGTTTCCTGCCTCTAGCGTGTCCAAACCCTTAATAGTCTTATATGTTTCAATAAGATCTCCTCTCATCCTTTTAAACTCCAGAGTATACAAGCCCAGCCGCATCATTCTCTCAGCATATGACAGTCCCGCCATCCTGGAAATTACCTTGTAAACCAACGCTGCACTCCCTCAATAGCAATAATGTCCTTCCTCAAATTAGGGGACCAAAACTGCACACAATATCCCAGGTGCGGTCTCACTAGAGCCCTGTACAACTGCAGAAGGACCTCTTTACTCCTATATTCAACTCCTCTTGTTATAAAGGCCAACATGCCATTGGCTTTCTTCACTGCCTGCTGTACCTGCATGCTTACTTTCATTGACTGATGAACAAGGACCCCCAGATCCCGTTGTACTTCCCCTTTTCCCAACTTGACACCATTCAGATAATAATCTGCCTTCCTGTTTTTGCTACCAAAGTGGATAACCTCACATTTATCCACATTAAACTGCATCTGCCACTCACCCAACCTGTCCAAGTCACCCTGCATTCTCATAGCATCCTCCTCACAGTTCACACTGCCACCCAGCTTTGTGTCATCTGCAAATTTGCTAATGTTATTTTGAATCCCTTCATCCAAATCATCGATGTATATTGTAAATAGCTGCGGTCCCAGCACCGAGCCTTGCGGTACTGCACTAGTCACTGCCTGCCATTCTGAAAAGGACCCGTTAATCCCTACTCTTTGTTTCCTGTCTGCCAACCAATTTTCTATCCATGTCAGCACTCTACCCCCAATACCATGTTGCCTAACTTTGCCCACTAATCTCCTATGTGGGACCTTATCAAAAGTTTTCTGAAAGTCCAGGTGCACTACATCCACTGGCTCTCCCTTGTCCATTTTCCTACTTACATCCTCAAAATATTCCAGAAGATTAGTCAAGCATGATTTCCCCTTCGTAAATCCATGCTGACTCGGACCGATCCTGTTACTGCTATCCAAATGTGCCGCTATTTCATCTTTTATGATTGACTCCAGCATCTTCCCCACCACCGACGTCAGGCTAACTGGGCTATAATTCCCTGTTTTCTCTCTCCCGCCTTTCTTAAAAAGTGGGATAACATTAGCTACCCTCCAATCCACAGGAACTGAACCTGAATCTATAGAACATTGGAAAATGATCACCAATACATCCATGATTTGTAGGGCCACTTCCTTAAGTACCCTGGGATGCAGACCATCAGGCCCTGGTAAGACTGGTATTTCTTGCCCAGCCCTAAGGGTCAGTGTAAAGTCAACCACAGTGCTGTTGGATTGGACTAGCAGAGATCAAATTAGGCATATTATTTGCTGAGAGAATTTGGATGAATCAAGGATTTGTATGAGAACCAACAGTTTCATAATCACTTTTTTTAATTAATACCAGCTTTTTATTAGCTGGAAAATGCATAGTGAGGTCTTAATTCGCGTCTCTGAATTATTAACCAGGCCTGAAAATAAAAAACACAGAGTATGGCAATTTGAAATAAAAATAGAGCCTACTGGAAACACATGAGTAGCAATGAAAAGATAACCAAGAGTAATCAAAAGATAAGATGAAGTAGGGTCTCCACCCAAAACGTCACCCATTCCTTCTCTCCAGAGATGCTGCCTGTGCCGCTGAGTTACTCCAGCTGTTTGTGTCTATTTTCGGTTTAAACCAGCGTCTGCAGTTCCTTCCTACACATCAAGAGTTATTATTGCAGGTTGAAGAACCCGCTGGTTACTAATTCCAGAAAATAACTGAAACTGCATCTCGCAACATTCCTAATATGTCCCCAAGAACCTGTGATTTTAACATTTTCTCCTCAGTAAAGATGAAGATTTATTTTTCTGCTTCTGCACAACTGCCAACAGCCGGGCTACCTCACGCATTTTAATATTATATTAGAATCACAGAATTGGTGTTTGCTTATCCTTCAAATTGAAGTATAAATTACATCTGACAAAATATAATTCCATTTGGGAATGGAGGAGAGGAGGAAATTCTGGTTAATTCCAAGGTTCTCCTTTGTATTCAGTCAGTTATGAGTTTCAGAGGCTCTATATTAGCCAGAATTTAATGTATTGTCTCTGTAAGTGATTCAACTGACAAGTCATACTTTGAATATGCTATCCAGTAACACACTGATGCTTATTTCATACCTGCAGCATGATAAATACCACTGCAGAAACTGCCACCTTTCGGCCCATATTGTCCTTGCCAGCCCAGGAAGAGCTACCCTGTTAGAAGCCACTTTCTACATCAGACTGCACAGCACTGCAGAATACAATATCTTGTTATTTACAATTTGATCAGCATTTTCTGCTTCCTTTGGACTTTCAGGTTGCAAGGTATCAAAATAGCAAGGTATGATAACTCTGATATGAAATGAAATGGAGAACTCCCACTCACACCTACATAACCCCACTCAGAGGCAACCCATTCATTAGGAACATATTTAGTGAGAGGAATGAAGCCATCCTATATTCAACTTCTATTTCATTTTATAGCTCTATTAATCATTCGCCTGCTGTCTCTGCTCCAATAAATAACATAACCTAGCTAATCTTTCCTCATAACTACAGATCTCCAGAACTAATCTCTTTCATAACAGCTCTGGTGGTATCACATCTTCGCTATAGTCAGCTGCAGGACTTGAGAGGTGGCTTAGGTAGTAATTGAGTGTTTCAGGGCTAGCACGGGCTCATGGGCCGAAGGGCTGGTTCCTGCAGCAAGATACCAGGTCAGAGACCCTTCAACATACCCTCCCTCTGTAGATTTTGCCTGACCTGCCAAGCGTTCCAGCATTTGCTGTTATTTCACCACATTTCCAGCGTTTGTAGTTTTGCATGAATATCATGTACCTTCAAGTAGCTGCTCCTGAAACAATTTTGCCAGATTATCTCACCCCAATTGAGAGCTTTTACTCTATCTTTGTCTCTTTTCAGAAGTAAATCAATTGATCATCAGCATCAAAATGTCCTTTTCAGCAGCTCAGCTTAAATTCCAAAAATCTCCATAATCACTGCCTGTGATATCAGGCTTGCTCTGTGCTAGCCTGCCGAGTGAATTTTAAGATTTCTGCACCATTTTTGTTGATTCTATTTAACTACTATGTCTCACACACACACACACACACACACACACACACACACACACACACACACACACACACACACACACACACTTATTTTAAAAAGGATTGTGTACTCAAATCAAATTACATTCATTATCTTTTTTTCAAATGAAATGTGTTCAAGTGAAATAACAGTTCAGCTCACATCGTTCAAATGATTTTGAATCCGATCAACTAATTTAATCCTACATATAATTGTAATTAACTTCAAATTTAGTTTTGTAATCATTTTAACTCGTGTAAGGAATATCCTACATTTGACTAAAGGAAATTTTTTAACAGAAAACACTTTATTTTATATTTCTCCTCTTTTCAGGAGTGCAAATGCTGTTATTCTACCCTAGCTGATGCAAGATTTTAGTTAAAGTTGGGAGAAATTAGGGTTTTAAGCTCTTATTATCATAACTTCAAAACCTGTTAGTGGTTGGGGGCGGTGGGGTAAAACACGGACCAATTCCAAAGCACGACTGGCAAAGAACTAATGGTAAAACGATTTTCAAAAACACATTAGGTGGTTAGGTTTTGGAATGTGGCAGTCAAAAAGCAGTTAGATAGGTGTGCAAGAGGAAAGAATCTTTCAGGAAAATGAGAGGGAGCATGATTGCAGGTGCGGAAATCGTCAAATACGTTCAGCAATGTTTATTTTTTAACCTGACCTAGCGGCATAGTAGCGGTGTACGTTGTCCCTAGCGTGGAAGGAGAGGATGAGAAAGTGGGGCATCATAGAACTAAAGGGCCTGTTTCCATGTTGTATCTCTAAAATAAAGAACTATTATAGACTTACCCCATGAAGCTGAAATGCGCTAATTTAGAGTGAGTGGACAGAGCGTATTTTTGAACAATATTAGAGGAATAAAAAGAGAAAATGCCAGAAACACTGAGGTCTCGCAGGAAAGATGGAAGGAGGAACAGAGCTAATCTTTCACGTCAATAAAGAGCCCACAGCCAAACTGATCTGGGGGAACCCTCAACCGATACACTGAGGCGGTTTCTCCTTTCACACATGCTGCCAGTGCTGCACAGTACTTGCAGCATTTTCTGTGTTTATTACGGATTTGCAGCATCAATCTATTTTACAGAAGCAGAGGATGTGGGTTTACGGTTACATAAAACTCAAAATCAGAAGCCCACCCATATGTGGTAGAGTCTCCCAACAGAACTTGCCAGTTGAAAATCAATTCTTCAAATAAATCTTAATGAATGCAAGGTTAATAATAGCACTAAGTATTAAAAAGGTCCACTCATTCTTCAAGAACACAGTTTGTTGGAGCTGGGGTAATTGTTGAAAAATTAAGATCCAAAAGCAATGAAAAGGCGGGAGGCGCTCTAAATTTACCACTGTTTTTCTCAATTATTTTCACTCTCATTTTTTTTTCATATTTCCTTACATCGTCAGAGGCCATTCAGCACCCATGGAGGTTCCCGTGGTATTCCCGCTCATTTGCTCCCCTGTAACCTGATCACTTTCTCATGTTCATCAACGCCCCCCCCCCTCATTACACTGGGGCACGAGAAAGATTGTGCTCTTAGAATGTCTTGAAATTAAACAAATTAAACTTTTCTTTTTTGAGGAAATCAAGAATTATGGAAAGCCTATTCCATGTTCCTGATTTTGTCATCTCTCCTCTTACAAAATATCTGCCCAATGAAATCAATATTTGACATTCTGCAATAAATGCATGGACAGATTAGTGTTTATTACTAATACGAGTACAACGTGTCAGCCAATAACAAATTAGTTTTCTGCAATAAGTAATCTTCAAGGACTAAAATTATCTTCAGATTAAGAGCAATTTATAAATTTGAGAAACAGAGATTTTACAGTATTAAAAATATTCATGTGGGTTTATACTAAGCTCGTATATGCATCTGGTGAATGCTGCTTCTTTTAACAATTCTCTCTGGTACTTTTCAAATACCCAAAACCTACAAATACTAAGAGAATTCATACAAATCCAATTTATATATAATGTTCTGCAAAATCCCATCATCTAAAGCACTACAAATAACTGCCTAGCTGCTGTGCATACTGATGGCAGTGAAGGTTATGCTGTATCGTTTCCATACTGCTAACCTTCCTACGGTTCCACCCTGAGGGTATTGCATCATACGGGGATCAGATAACTTAATTACTTGAACTGTCTCTATGGTCTTTTCAAATGCAGGTAGTTCTGCTATAATGCGATAGTTGTGTTCCTTAAAAAAACTCACATTATAGATAATCACACTGTAAAATCATTATGTTAATTGGCGATAAGATGTTAGGGCCTACCAGGTATCAGACTTGCAATAACAAAGTTATTATTCCTGTAGCATTAAAAAAAATAACAAAAAAATTGGGTTATTTTTATTACTGCAAGCTAAAAATACTAAAGACTTTATACGACATTGTTTAGTGGGGATCATTGCACGTGTCAATAGAAGGGATTGCTTCAGTGAGCACCTGATGTTAAAGTAGCTACTGTGTTCTTGGGCGACAATGATGTCTGATTCCTGCAGGGAAGGTACATGGAAACAGCATGAACTTATATTCCTGCTTGTCATTTTCCAAAGTAACTTTTAAATGGTTTTCTAATTCCCGATCAAATTGCATTATAACCAAGTCATCCTCAATAATACATACTGCTCCCCCAATTCATCATAAGCGATTAGGTCATAGGTGATAGGAGAAGAATTAGGCCATTCGGTCCATCAAGTCTACTCCGCCATTCAATCATGACTGATCTATCTCTCCCGCCTCACCCCATTCTCCTGCCTTCTCCCCATAACCTCTGACATCACTTGCATTATATCCAATTTGTATTATGAAAACATGCAGTCTGAAGAAGGGTCCTGCCCCAAAATGTGGCCTATCTACTTTTTCCAGAGATGCTGCCTGACCCACTAGTTCTCCAGCAATTTGTTTTTGTAAACCAGTGTCTGTAGTCCCTTGTGTCTGCATGACTGCAAAACTACTGTGTTTAGCTTTAATCTGTGGCCTTGAAAAGTGCCCATAATCTGCCTTAACTTTATAACCTTAATCATGAAGAGAGAATCAAACTAACTTATTTCTCTATCCCAAGACCATGCTTCAATTGTGCCATTGCTGGGGAACTTGTGACTGACTCACGACAGTCAAACCAGATAACACGTCTCTATGATAAAGGCCAAGGCCACACAAAAATGCTATGAATATTGGCGATCTTGATCAAGCTCCATCCAAAACACAGGCAAGGAATCAAGATTCGCTATAGAACATACCATAACCTTTTCTTGTTTCATCATTTGGGTCTAAACTTCTCTCTGTTTTACGATGTAATTTATTTCTACATAATCATTCTGCGCAACGAGGAAGATGATTGGATTTTATTGCCTTCCATCACAGTGAGGAACATGGGGAATCTGCTGTGGTGGATGTTTATGCTAATTTTTATGTGGTTGTGTGTCTTGTTGCTTTTTTTTAGTATGGCTGTATGGTAATTCGAATTTCACTCTACCTTAATTGGTACACGTGACAATAGCCTGACCTTGAGACATAAGTACAGTGCATTGGAACCAAATCTGATGCAGGTTTAAAAACATCTTTAACCTCCCACAACTGCCTCAATGGTTCAATAGTAATTTATCATTACCTGTATCTAGACAGTGAAATGGTTTGTTTTACATACAACTCATTGAGACCATACTTGATGTGAACATCTGCTGACTCACCTCACAATCAGCCCCAGGCTTGAAAGCCTACTTTCCTTAGCCCACAGCCCACCTCCCACACATCATTAAATCAAATGACGTTCCTTTTACTAATACCGTGACCTTTTCTCTTTCCTCCAGCGATTATCCCCACAATTCAGGTAAAAGTCAGACTTGTTTTATCCATTAATAATATACGGCTGAAAAAGTGTCATAGCATTTCACATCTCATATCCAGAATAATGCTTGGTAAAATTTCATCCTCTAAAGGATTTGAAATCAAAATGTCCCAGGGATTGATCCCAGCACATGATTCAACTCAAACAATTCATTCATATTCAGGGACTATTTTCAATGAACTTTCAAAAAGCTCACAGATGTTGTTGTTTGCTGCTAGTAAAGAACAAAATAAGCATTTGTTTAAAGTAAAATAAGCATTGTCTGCAAAATAAGCATTGTCTGTTTGGACAATGATCAACCCCCAACACGAGTTCACCCCCCCCCCCCCATCAACATTCCGAGGAACATCACTGACCAGTAACTTCACTGGACCATTCTAACAGAGTGAAGATAGACACAAAAATGCTGGAGTAACTCAGTGGGTCTGGAGAGAAGGAATGGATAACGTTTCAGGTCGAGACCTTTCTTCGGACTGGTTAGGGAAACGAGAGATAAAGACGGCGATGTGGAGAGATAAAGAATAATGAATGTCAGAGACTGGATACTCTGCAAGTGCATGCCTGCTGACACCCCAGAATCATTTCACCACCCATCAAAGCAATTGGCAATGGTGCAGTTACAGGAAAGAATGCCACCTTGCACTCAAAGATATCAGAAATTCCCACTCATTCCATAAGAGAAACATTGTGGTTGAAGCATATTTGATCTCCAAACGCCTCATGAATAGGACCGGCCAAAGCACAACTACTGCCACAATACAATACTGTTTATTGTCACAAACAGCAAGCATCTAGGAATGTCACTACCTCCCCAACATCTCACACCATCCCGACTTGGAAATCATATTGTTATCCTTCATTGCCATTGGGTCAAAATCCTGAGACTCCTTATCCATAAGTATCTACAATCACAGGGACTGTAACAGTTCAGAAAAATTAATGACACCTTCTCAATGACTCGTAGCAATAGGCAACAAAGGCTGGCCATAGTGTGCCATAGAAGAACACATCAATGAAAAGCCATGACCTTTCAGCAGAATGTGCTTCAGAACTATGACCTGATAACAAATTAACTCATTATTTCACTTTCACTTTCTTACCGTGTATCATTCTTGTCTCTCACACTGGTTTCAAATTTAGTTCCATTTCTGGCTACATATTCTGCCAGCTTGTCAATAACTGGTTGGATATCGGGAGGAGGAGGAATGATAACAGGAACCACAGTTGTAGCACTGAAAGATACAAGATAATTAAGTTGTACAAATGAGTAAAAATCGTGACGGTACAGCATGCTACAAATCTCTTCTCAAGCCATCCTAAAAAGAAACATCACATTTTCCTCCAATAAATTTGGTATTTCCTTCAAATTGATAAAGGGCAAGCTTGAAAGTCAATGTCCAATGACAGCACATCACGGATGGCTGTAACAAATGCATCGCATGCAATGACTGAGTGACGTGTTTGGCATTCTTCAAGGCAGTACAAAGTGCAATGGGATGTTATGAATGCTGAGCTGAAGATTCAAGAGTATTTCATAGTCATATGTACCGACAACAGAAGAATGACATGTTTACTTGCTGCAGCTTAGCTGGCCCGTAAACACAATGTGAACATTTATATGCAGCTTTCCGAGACAAAACTAGCAATGCAGTTTATCCCTCCATGATTCCTTTATTTTGGGGCACTTTTAACCCCCTATCTCTAGCAAAGAAAAGTCAAAAATGTGAAGTTTAGTTTTCACCTCTTGCTCCCCATTCAGCGAGTGGGACATGGGGCTGGAGGCACCAGGCAGAGGATGTGTTAGCTACTCTGGGGATGAGATATGTTTTGGTCATGAAAAGGTCAGAGCACAGTCTGCAAACTCTTCGTGCTTTTTGCGAGGGATGAAGGAGAGTGCAAACTGGATCAGCAATAAATTAAGATTATTTGATTAGCATACAATAGTTTGGGCTTTTACTCAGACTTAAACGAATTCACACTTTTAGTTTGAATCCCATTTAGTCTAGCCCTTGGACCAACCTATCGTGCGGGAGGTTGCCTTGGCCCTAGCTAGACATGTAGACAACATCCACCACCTTGTCCTTGACAGTACTCTTGCTCATCTCCTCCAAAAACGCAATCACATTGGTGAGACATGATCTCCGATGGGTAAAGCCCGGCTGACTATCTCCAACTAGTCCAAGCCTATCCAAATGCAAATATATCCTGTCTTTGCAGTAACTTACAGAATCTCTTACAGTAACTTACCCCACCATTGATGCAAAGCTCCTTGACCTATCCTCAGAGAACACTCAAAGAAAGGCACAACATCAGCCATCATCCAGTACCTCATTTTTGATTAATATTGTGATCTGCTGCTTTTATTTAAAATCTTAAAATGGCATTGTTCCTTAATGAATTGAAAGGATGCTCTCCAAGTAGATGTTGCATAATGGACCACGGCAGTGTAGCTGTTCAGAGTACCAGGCTTCCAAACCATTTTTTAAGGGACACGAGTTGGAATACCGCCATGCATTTAGCAATTTAAGTCTATGTATTTAAATAAATGTGGTTTGAAAGAAGTGTGAGAAGTAGTGATAGCAATACCATAGTCCATGTCAAACAGTACGGAAACAGGCCATTCAGTCCCCTGAAGCCAAGCTGACCATCGAACATAAATCCCATTAACCAGCACTTGCCCAGCAGCTCCCCATGTCTTGGCGATTCAAGTGGGCACCGAGCTACTTGTTAAATGTCATGCCTCCACCACCCATGCAGACCATCTGCTTCAGATCCCAACCACCCGCTGGGTGAAAAGGTTCTTCCTTAGATCTCCTCCAACTTCTTATCTTAAACCAACTGCCTTCAATTTGAGAGATTTCTGCTTTGGGGAAAATGTTCCGACTACCTACCTTACACATATCCCTCATAGAGAACACGGATAGGTGAGGTCTCAAACCGAAACATCACCTATCCATGTTCTCCACAGATGCTGCCTGACCCGCTGAGTTACTCCAGCACTCTGTGAAACGTCACCTATCCATGTTCTCCACAGATGCTGCCTGACCCGCTGAGTTACTCCAGCACTCTGTGAAACATCACCTATCCATGTTCTCCACAGATGCTGCCTGACCCGCTGAGTTACTCCAGCACTCTGTGAAACGTCACCTATCTATGTTCTCCACAGATGCTGCCTGACCCGCTGAATTACTGCAGCACTCTGAAACGTCACCTATCCATGTTCTCCACAGATGCACCTGACCCGCTGAGTTACTCCAGCACTCTGAAACGTCACCTATCCATGTTCTCCACAGATGCTACCTGACCAGCTGAGTTCCTCCAGCACCTTCTATATTCATCATTATTTTGTATACTATCAGATCTCACCTGTGTCACCACTCAGCCACCTTCAGATTAACATTAAAACTCCATCTGCTTCCCCAAGCCCTGCAGATAAACGTTATAAAGTGGTTGACCCTCAGGTCAGGGGAGATTAAGAGATGGGCAATAAATGCCGGCCTTGTCAGTTATATCCATACTTCCTGAGATATACTTTCGGAGTAAATATATATTTTTAAATTGAATTGAAAGATACACAATGGAAACAGGCCGGTCAGCACACCCATCAATCACCCATTCAGTAGTTCTCGCACTCATTCACTCCCTATAATCTTGGGGCAATTTACAGAGGCCAATTGACCAACCTACACATTTTGGAATGCGAGAGGAAACTGGAGAAACCATCATGGTCACAAGGAAACCGTGCAAACTCCACACAGTTTTGAACCCTGGTCTCTGGTGCTGTGAGGCTGCGGGTCTACCAGCTGTGCCACTGGGCTGCCAAACTGAAAGAAGGAAGATCATTTCGAGGTAGCTTATTTTATTACAATACCAAATTCCTCCCAAAAGTGCCGAGATAGTTTTAAGCAAATTATACATTTCATACGTGCACATTTAAATCACGGGGAAGCTAATTGTCAAGTGTAAAATGTCCCTTACCTGACTGTGGTTGTGGTAGAGGCTCCCTGGCTAGTGGTGCCGTCCCCTTCCGGGGGTGGTGGAGGTGTGGTGTCAGATGCTGGCGTCGCCACAGTCCCTGTTGTAGTTGATGTCGCTGCCTCTGAAGGCACGCTACCGTAATAACCAGCAACCTCCATCCCAGGAGGAGGCGGCGTGAGGCAGTAGGTACCATCAGGCATCATGTAATATCCATAATACATGGTTGTCACCGATGCTGTAATGGAGAAGCAATGTAATTAAGATCACGCCTTATTATTTCTACCACGTTCACAGAATCTTTCAAAACCGCTATAATGAAACTGTCAATGTTCATGTTTGTTTATACCAGCCCCTATTGGAACAGCTGCAGAGTACACCTTAAAAAATGTAACTACTGGTGTAGAAGATGGTTTTCATGTTTATCAAATTGCAATGCTAAATGATAGCATATTCTATTAGAGTCATTCTCATCAAACTTTATAAAATAAAAATTCTTACCCCAGTCCTTACTAAGTACCTGACAAACTACGTATGCATGTATTAGTATTCAATATAGCTTTTGAAACAATTGGTGCTAATTATCTGATTAAATCAATGTTGATTAACGACAAGTACTAAAACGCTTGATTGCACCTGCATTCAACTAGTCTTTTCGGCTTTAAATGAATCGCACAGAGCGCCCTGTAATAAGACAACCTGTTTGTTCATGGATTTCTGTCACTTCCATTTTTAAGTACCAATCAATTATACTGGTAATGTAAAAAAAACCCAAAGTGCTGGAGGAACTGAGTGGGTCAGGCAGCATCTGTGGAGGGGATGGGCGGGGGATGTTCCGAGCCATGTCGGGTGGAGTTGGAGGAGGGACAGCCGTGGGAGTGGGGCAAAAGATTGGCAGATGGAAGGGGGGGGGGGGGGGGAGTAAGCGACAAAGGCTAGCCCTGTCCCTCTTGTAACCAAGTGCACGTAATGACCACAGCGCCATTATGATATGCACTGACCCCGGCTCCAGTGACACATGGCCCGTCGGTTTCACCATGTCAATCCTGCTGGTCAGACTAACCTCGACCTTCCCATCATGTCCCTCCCCTCACTGACCTGCTGCTCTGGATCCAAGTATCTGAGGTCCTGCTTCCTTTACCGGCTCCCTTGCCATGATAGCTGCACTATCTTTTTACTTCTTGCCTCGCCAGCACGGCACGGACAGTAATGCTGAGATTATCACCGTGGAGCTCTTGTTTTTTAACCCGCAACCTAATTCCCTGAATTCTCTCTGCAGGACCTCATCTCCCTGCCTGTGTCATTGGGACCAATATGGACCACAAAACGCTGGCTGCTAACCCTCCCCAATTCTGAATGACCCGTGTCTGCTTAGAGACATCCATGACCCTGGCACCTGGGAGGCAACACACATCCAGTAGTCTAGCATGCGGCCACTGGAACATCTGTCTAAAGACTCCCCTACCACTCACTACTGCATGTCTAGACTTTGCCCTATCCCACTGTTCAACAGAGCCAGGCATTGTGTCACTGTTCTGAATGCTACTTCTATTTATCCGAGAAGTTATTCCTCACAACAGTATCTAAAACATTATTTTGGGCAAACATACACTAAAGAGAGCATTCCTTTGTCCTAGTGGACAGCAGAGTGGCGCAGACGGTGGTGACTGTGGCTGGCGTCTGTATGCTGTTTGACCGTGTGGGTTAACTCCAGGTGCTCGTTTCCTCCCACACTCTAAAGATGCATAGGTTTGCAGGTTAATTAGCTTCTCTAAATTGCCCCAAGTGTGTAGGATGTGAAAGTGGGATAGCATAGATCTAGTGTACTGGTGAACATTGGTCAGCGAGGAGTCAGTAGGCCAAACGGCCTGTTTCCACACTGTATCTCTACAACATAAACGTGCACTAAATGTATGTCCTCAGGATTAAAGCTGCAATTTTTTATACATACAATTTAAAAATGGGAAAATATCCAAAAGTGAGCACAGGTCCTATCATTCTATTTGAAGCATCGCTAATTGGAAGGGGTCAAAAGCAGGTCATTACTAAGGAAGGAAAACTTAATTTGCTGAGCTGTATAGATCAGATTTCATTCTGCATATCACAGCATAAATGACTCAATGCTGCTGGGCCTTGAATATATAAAATCTCAGCACAGCTTTCTCCACTCCCATTGTTCGTACATACACAAATGTAACCTTTTAACAGTTTGAAGAGTTTCTTTAAAGCCACCGTTTTTCTAAACTCAACACTTCCTAGAAACAATTCGGAGAGGTGGGTGGGGGGGGGGGGGGGGGGAGACGCACCCAGGCTTGATCCAGATTGCGGGTGCTGTTTGTATGGAGTTTGCATGTTCTCCCCATGACCGCATGGGTTTTCCCTGGGTGTTCCTGTTTCCTCCCACACTCCAGACGTACAGGTCTGTAGGTTAATTGGCCTCGGTAAAGACTATAAATTGTCCCTAGTACGTAGTATGGTGTTAGTGTATGGGGATCGCAGGATGGAGCGGACTTGATGGGCTGAAGAGTCTGTTTCCGTGCTATATCTCTTAACTAAACTAAACTCGGATAACACTTCCTCTCTCAATTCGTCACTTGCCAAACCTTGCCAGGGGTCAGTGGGGGTCATGGATTTCTATTTCTCTTTCCCCTTCCATACATCCCTTCCTCCAGTTTTACATTTAAGGCCATATGGTCAAGGAATAGGAGTAGAATTTGGCCATCGGTCCATCAAGTCTACTCCGCCATTCAATCATGTCTGATCTATCTCTCCATCCTAACTGCTCCTTTTCACTGCGTACCCAACACCCCTTTGCCTCCTTTTCACCTCTAGCCTTGTCACACACTCCACACATCTACCAGTCATCCCCTCACCTATATCCACCTATCACTCGTCACACACTCCACACATCTACCAGTCACCCCTTCACCTGATTCCACCTATCACTTGTCAGGGCTTTGTCCCACCCACGCCTCTCTTTTCCAGCTTGCTCCCCCATTCCACAAATCAGAAGGGTCTCAACTCCAAATATTGCCCATCCATTCCCTCGCTAGATGCTGACTGATTTGCTGAGTTCCTCCAGCACTTTATGCTTTTTGTTCAAGATTCCCGTTTTTGTCTGCAGTTTTTTGTGTGTTTACTGATCATGTTGGAGCCCTCATCTCATACATTACGAAAAGACTTTGTACAATATAGTAGTTAGACAATATAGTTGTTATTCTCCCACTTGTGATACAGCATCACTTTCACCATGTTTCTCGTGCTTTTCATTCACGCTTGTTCACGCTATCAAGACTTAAGATGACGGACTTTGACCGACTCATTACACTGTTTCCCTTCACTTAGATGTGACCTGACTCGAGTATTTCAGCATTTATTTAATTTAACAAAAAGCTGCATTTTTTTTGATTTTCAAGACTTCACTCTCTCCCTTCCCCACAAATATAATGTGTATAATCCCTTTAAAACCATGTCTTGATGTTGCCATGTTTGCTTTCACACAAGATAAAGCAGTTATTCAACAATAATTCACACATTAAATATTGATCCAAGATGTCAGCAAATAATAATCTTTATTACAAATCACAGATCAAACATAGCCAACAACATTGAGAAGATATGTTCAGACTTGCCTGCTTGATTACTCAGATATAGTACAATATCTACTGTGGTTTCTGAACAGTCTCGTCAGGTCAATCAATACACAAGATATATACAAAAAATAGGTGACTGATATTCATCATGTCTGCTCTTCACTGATCAAAATCTTAACTACATGTTATTAATGCCCTCTTCCAAACATCTGATCTTTTCTTCAGATAAGAGGAATGTCCTCTAGCTAACAGAAATACTTAAGAGCCTGTCCCACTTACGCAATCTTTTTGCCGACTTGCCAGCACCCGTCATAGTTGCAGGTCTCCGAACATTTCCACCGTCGACATGTGACGCCTGTATGGTCGTGAGTTGTCGCCCAAAGAGTCGTAACTTTTTCTGGTCGCTGCTGGATTTTCATCATGTTGAAAATTTTCGGAGACCTGCTGCGACTATAGATGGGTGCCAGCAAGTTGCTGGAAAAAATCGCGTAATTGGGACATGCCCTTAATATGGGACATGCCCTTAATATGCCCCTCTTGAAGCAATTGAAAACTGAATTCAGGAACAATGCAAGAAATCCACATGTGATTAAAGACCTGTGCTTGTTCTCAGATGCATTGGAGACGGCCAAATGCCACTTGACAATGCAATTAATACTATCAAAAAGAAACTGCTTGCAACTTCTTTAGGGATCATACACTCTACAAGTGTTAATATGCACCTCTTCACAATGCATAGTCTGGGTGATAAAGGCCCTTCATTTAGAGGCGTGGAACTACACAGCACAGAAACAGCCATTTCATCCCACCTTGTCTCTGCCGATCAAGTTGGAATACTGGGCTAGTCCCATTTGCCTGCATTTGGCCCACATCCATTTAAACCCATCCTATCCAAATATCCTTTAAAGATCATTGTTTATCTGCTTCGATAGCTTTCTGACAGCTCATTCCACCATCTGAGCGAGCAAAACATGATCAAAAGAGATGAACCATTAAGCAGACAATTACGCCACACAAGTGCAAGGCAATGACCCTTCACAGCAATAGCATTGAAGAATCCTCATTGATGTCGTTTCTATATTAAAGCTCAACTGGATCAAGCGACTGTTTACCCAGCCATTTCAAAAGCTGGATGTTCTGCTTTGAGTGGCTAATCCAACTAGCCACAGCCTCTTCACCTCTTGCCTGAATGAGTGCAGCTGCCATGCACTCAAGTGCATCTCTGTCCCATCCACTCAGTGAAATGTCCATATCTACCACCATCAGCTTAGCATACAGGATACTTAAGCATTTCTCCCACAACGCTACCCCTTTCCCCTTCCATCCCCCTTCCATCTCCCAGGCTTTTTGTCTTCTTTTCATCTCTTGCCGTTGTCTACATATCTGCCAAGCTAAACTCCTCACATGTATCCAATTTTCTCTTGCCAAGCCTTCTCCTGCCCCCACCATTTGTCCAGCTTTCTCCCCCCTATTACAAGCAGTTTGAAGAAAAGTCCCAAACTGAAATGTCACCCACCCATGTCTTTCGGAGATGCTGCCTGACCCTCTCATTTAATTCAGCGCTGTGTTTATTTTGTAAAGCAGCATCTGCAACTCCCTGTATCTGGATATATTATCTTATTTAACAAAGGAACAGGCACAAGTGGCTTCCTGTTCCAATAGACATGCGAATGGCCCCTTCACAGCACATCACAAAGAAAGATTGTACAATACCTGCTTCTGACAGAGCAACAAACATCAGAGCACAGCAGGGATGTTCCCACTGGTGGCAGAGTCTAGGACTAGAGGTCACAGCCACAGAATTCAAGGACGTTCTTTTAGGGAGGATATGAGGAGGAATTTCTTTAGCCAGAGGGTGGTGAATCTGTCGAATTATTTGCAATAGAAGGTTGCGGGGGCCAGGTCAGTGGATATTTTTTAAGGCAGATATAGATAGATTCTTGATTAGTACGGGTGTCAGAGGTTATAGGGAGAAGGCAGGAGAATGGGGTTAGGAGGGAGAGATAGATCAGCCATGACTGAATGGTGGAGTGGATTTGATGAGCCGAATGGCCTAATTCTGCTCCTACCTCTTATGAGCACAGCAACAACCATTCATCTGAGAATGAACATTCTTAAAGAAAAACAAAATCACCATGCTAATGCATGACATGCCTTGTAGACAGCATCAAGTGTAGCACGCACATATTGAGTTGAGCAGCAAGCGTTTGTCTGCATACTTACAATCTGAAGTGCATTCTCCAGTTGTTGTTGTTGTTGTTGTTGCTGTTGTTGTTGTTGCAGCTTCTGAGTTGTTGGCTTCTCGCAGCATTTGCTCCTTTTTGGCTTCAGCTTGTACCTTGCGCACTAAAGCGGCGAGCGGATGGTCTGGATCCATCACTTTCAGAGGCTAAACACACAATTACATCTTTCAGTAATCCCGACTCTGCTGCTAACTAGTGACGCTAAAGCTACACCCATTTACATAGACACATAGAAAATAGGTGCAGGAGTAGGCCATTCAGCCCTTCAAGCCTGCACCACCATTCAATACGATCATGGCTGATCATCCAACTCAGTATCCTGTACTTGCCTTCTCTCCATATACCCGGATCCCTTTAGCCACAAGAGCCACATCTAACTCCCTCTTAAATTTAATTTGCAAGTTATTATTAGAGGTATTGGCTATTTCACAGAACAGGGGTTCCCAACTTTTTTCGTCCCGTTTACCACTGGCAACTTTAATAGCACATAACAATGTTATTTCATTCATTTACGAATAACTAATACAGATACCACCGGTATACCAGAACCACACACAGTCAGTCAGTCAATGAGGACAAATATGTACAAATGCAGAATCAACAATTTACCCCGGGCTGGGAGAACCCTTGTCATAGAACAAACTCAAGCCTCACCTGCATTATCTGATATTTATCTAGAATTATACCCTAAATGAAAACATGGGAGAAACTGGAGATGGAGTCGTCACTCCAGGAAACAGATTTGTAGTCGGTTTAATCTGGAAGAATTTGAAGCTGTGAAATCAGATCTTTGGAGACTCACCCTTGTTAGCTCTTCCAATCTGGAGTTACTTTTAGAAGCAAAAAGACTCGGATGGAGGTAAGAACCATCATTGTCATCATCGTCTTCTTCACCAGATTCGGTTATAGATTCTGTTAAATTTATAAAATGTTTCAGTAAACAGTAATCACCGAGCCAAGAAACAATTGTTATTCCCCAGATAGACAAGCCTTACAGGATAAGGCAACATTGATACAATATTTTGCTGGAGTAATCAATCTTAATGAACCACAAGAGCGACAATTGCTAATTCTCAAATAAATAGCGAATTGATTGATGAAAAGATACAGCTCTTCGGCCCACCGAGTTCATGCCGACTGACCATCAATCATTCATTCACACTAGTTCTCTGTTATTGCATTATCCTTCTCTCCAGAGATGCTGCCTGTCACACCAAGTTACTCCAGCATTGTGTGAGTATCTTTGGTGTAAACCACATCTGCAGTTCCTTCCTGCATATTCTGTCCACTCCCAACATACTAGGGGGCAATTTACAGAGGCCAATTAACCTACGGATCCACACATCTTTGGGATGAGGGGGGACAACGTGCATACCACAGCACAGAGGTCAGGATCAAACATGGTTCTCTGGTGCCAGGTGGCAGTGAGTCAACCTGCTGTGCCGACCAGGGTTAAATTACTTCTGCACTGTACAATTCCATGACATCATAGATTAGCTCCACATATATCTTGGAGATAGAAGATTGTGTTTTGCCCAAGATCACAGCAAGAGCTGCCAGAATAGTGGATCAGCCAGCATCTGTGGAGGCAATGGATAGGCGACGTTTTGAGTTGGGACCCTTCTTTAGACTGATGGAGCAGGGGAGAGATAGCAGGAAAAGAGGTGGTGGTGGTGGTGGGGGGACAAAGCCTGGCAAGTGATAGGTAGGCTTTGCCAGAATGCCAAATCTAGTTTCTAGCTTTGCCTCCCTACTCCATTAGTCTGAAGAAGGGTCTCGACCTGAAATGTCACCCACTCCTTCTCCCCAGATATGCTGCCTGTCCCACTGAGTTATTCCAACATTTTGTGTCCATCTTCGGTTTAAACCAGCATCAACATGTGAGGTTATCCACTTTGGTGGCAAAAACATGAGGGTAGACTATTATCTGAGTGGTGGCAGATTAGGAAAAGGGGAGATGCAACGAGACCTGGGTGTCATGGTACACCAGTCATTGAAAGTAGGCATGCAGGTGCAGCAGGCAGTGAAGAAAGCAAATGGTATGTTAGCATTCATAGCGAAAGGATTTGAGTATAGAAGAGGGGAGGTTCTACTGCAGTTGTACAGGGTTTTGGTGAGAACAGACTTGGAGTATTGTGTACAGTTTTGGTCTCCAAAAATGAGGAAAGACATTCTTGCCATAGAGGGGGTTCAGAGAAGGTTCACCAGACTGATTCCTGGGATGTCGGGACTTTCATATGAAGAAAGAATGGATAGGCTCGGCTTGTACTCACTGGAATTTAGAAGATTGCGGGGGGATCTTATAGAAACTTACAAAATTCTTAAGGGGTTGGACAAGCTAGATGCAGGAAGATTGTTCCTGATGTTGGGGAAATCCAGAACAAGGGGTCACAGTCTAAGGATAAGGGGGAATTCCTTTATGACCGAGATGAGGAAAACATTCTTCACACAGACAGTGGTGAGGCTCTGGAATTCTCTGCCACAGAAGGTCGTTGAGGCCAGTTCATTGGCTATATTCAAGAGGGAGTTAGATGTGGCTCTTGTGGCTAAAGGGATCAGGGGGTATGGAGAGAGGGCAGGTACGGGATACTGAGTTGGATGATCAGCCATGATCATATTGAATGGCGGTGCAGGCTCGAAGTTTCTAACCATTCCTTCCTACAACATTTAGTCTGAAGAATGGTCCTGGCCCGAAACATCATCAGCCCATTCCCACCACAGGTGCAGCATGACCCGTTGAGTTCTCCCACCACTTTGTTTTTTTACCCCACTTGATTCTTCATGTGTTTGATGAATAATGGAATGGAGCAACACCTCAAAGTTAATCATCCCTTCATGCCCTTCATCTATTCAATGAGGTCCTGGTAGATCTGACCTCAGCTCCAAAGATCCAGTTTAACAATATAGCCTTTGATTTAATAACAAATATGGTCAGTAATTGAGCTATCCAGTGAATGTTACTCGAGGGGAACTGGACAGCACCCCTGGGCAAAATCCCCTGCATGTTTCCAAAGATCTCTTAAATTACTCCTTATTTATTCTGAGGAGAAACAAGTCCGTTTTATGTAATCTCATAACTCAAATCCCCAGACAGTGGTTAACATCTTGATGAATGTAGTGATTAAATGAAGCTTCAGCACAGATACTAGGAATGCAATAGCAGGAGGATGCCATATAATCTGTTGAGCCTCCTCCATTAATACAAGATCATGGCTGATCTGATTTTGACTGCAACTCAACTTTCCTGTATATTCCCATCACTATCAACTGCCTTGGTCCAAACATCTTTCACACAGAGAGTTGTGAGTCTGTGGAATTCTCTGCCTCAGAGGGCAGTGGAGGCCAGTTCTCTGGATACTTTCAAGGGAGAGCTAGATAGGGCTCTTAAAGATAACGGAGTCAGGGGATATGGTGAGAAGGCAGGAACGGGGTACTGATTGGGGATGATCATCCATGATCACATTGAATGGCGTGCTGGCTCGACGGGCCGAATGGCCTACTCCTGCACCTATTGTCTATCTTTCTTTCTCGGCCTTGAATGACTCTACCTCCTATAAAGAATCCTATTGATTTGGAGCAAAAATAAACAAACTACTGGTGGAACTCAGCGGGTCAGGCAGCATCTGTGGAGGCAGCCACTGAATATCATTCATTCTTCTTTTATACCTTTCACTGTTTCTAACATCAGCTCTACCACTTCACGTGAGCTTTGAAAAACTCATGCTCTGTAAAACTCCACCTTGATATCCCATTCCTGGTTTGGACAAGGCAAGATTTTGTTGGCTGGGCCTGTACACGAGTGTAGTGAAACTATAAAATGCTCATGGGGGTAATGATGCAAGGATGATGTTTCTCTGTGCAGGAGTATCTAGAAACAGGGGTAATAGTCTCAAAATAAAGGGTGCACTATGGACGTATGGTATGGGGGGAAATTATTTCACCCAGAGGCAACTGAATCTTTGGAATTCTCTGTTCAAGTGTCTGGAGAAGCACGAAGGCATGAAGGGACAAATACTCTACTTCCTATGTTGTGACATTACTTTCTAACTTTGTGTGTGCCGTCGGTAATAAGTTGTGTCCTGCCCGACAAACACTGGCAGGGATTATTAACACTAACCGAAAGCCCAAGTCACGTAGATATAAAGAAAGGGCATCAACAATCATCCCTTACACCCTGGCAGTCGAAGAATCTTTTTAAATTTATTTTATGTTTAATAGTCTAAGGATAAGGGGGAATTCCTTTAGGACCGAAATGAGGAAAACATTCTTTACACAGAGAGTGGTGAGTCTCTGGAATTCTCTGCCACAGAAGGTAGTTGAGGCCAGTTCATTGGCTATATTTAAGAGGGCGTTAGATGTGGCACTTGTGGCTAAAGGGATCAGGGGGTATGGAGAGAAGGCAGGTACGGGATACTGAGTTGGATGATCAGCCATGATCACATTGAATGGCGGTGCAGGCTCGAAGGGCCGAATGGCCTACTCCTGCACCTATTTTCTATGTTTCTATGTTTCTATATTCTTCAACCATTGAGTAATCATGGCAATCACTATCATGTGTTTTTTAAATTAAATGATATGTGGGATTTAATGAAAAAAAAATGTTTAAGCAAACATTGCAGGCCAATGTTAGTACTTTACTCCTTGTACTTGATAACATCTTCAACAGGCAAGTGCAGCCTGCCCTTCAGCAATCCTTGCTATCCAAGTCTAATTCTGCCAAGCCTTTCTAAATATACACTTGCGCTATCCTCTGTGTAAGGATGTTGCCTCTCAGTCCTTATCAGCAGGACGGAAACTCATCTAGCTGCTTCTCTTTAAGAAAGAACTGCAGATGCTGGAAAATCAAAGGTAGACAAAAATGCTGGAGAAACTCAGCGGGTGAGGCAGGATCTATGACAAAAATGCTGGAGAAACTCAGCGGGTGAGGCTGAAGAAGAGCCTGAAGAAGGGCCTCGACCCGAAACGTCACCTATTCCTTCTCTCCATAGATGCTACCTTACCCGCTGAGTTTCTCCAGCATTTTTGTCTATCTTAGCTGTTTATCTTCCTCACTTTTGTTTAAAATGAAAGACATAACATTGACCGGTTTGTTGATGAAAGTCCATTTTGCAAAATAATTTTAGAAATAATGCTTTATATCCCATATTAGTTTTCCAGAAGTGCAATTTGGTGAGCAAACCAGCGAGTTTCCAGCCTCTCCAGAGTTTCAACCCAAAATATCACCTGTCCATCTCAGAGTTCAAGGGAGTTTTATTGTCATGTGTCCCTAATAGGACAATGAAATTCTTGCTTTGCTTTAGCACACCAGAGCATAGTAGGCACGAATACTGAACAGATCAGTGTGTCCATATACCAATGCATAAATATATATGCACACACACACACACAAATAATTAAAAAATAATATTGGTTATTAATCTCCTCCACAGATGCTGCCTGACCCGCTGAGTTACTCCAGCACTCTGTGTGTGTTTTATTCAAGATTCCAGCATCTACGCTTCCTAGTGTCCCTCTAGCTTTCATTCTCATTGGGTTCTTTAGTTCACAAACATAAGGGCCTGTCCCACTTGGCGATTTTTTCGGCAACTGCCGGCGTCATTGACTGACAGTTCAGGGTCGCCGAAAGATTTCGAACACTTCAAAATCCAGCAGCGATAAAAAAAAATGTGGCGACACTGGACTTTTTCCGGTGACCTGATACATCAGTCAACGATGCCGACACTCGCCGAAAAAAATCGCCAAGTGGGACAGGCCCTATAAATGGCATATCACTTCCCTCTTTAACTTTGTTACTGAAAACTAAACAACAGCAACATTTTGCAACTTCACAGAAAGCAGCATTTATCAAAACGCAGGATCACAATAGATTCTGTAATGGAAATCCGTCACCAATAACTTACTCCTTTTCTCCTCTATCTTCTTTTCCGTTAGAGCGATATATTTTCCTTCTTTCATGGTCTTGAGAATGTGCTTATAATATGGATTCAGGTAGTGATCAAAGCGCAGAAAGTCAAATTGAGAATTCCGGGCTTGCTTAGCTTTAAGCATGATTTCAAATGGTGTTCCCTGCTTACAGACAAATTTTGCTGTGCGTTCAATGATGGCATGCATTTTGGATGTTGCGGGCTGTAGAGAGAAAATGAGAACATAAAGTTGTGGCAACCTCACAACAACTTGCATCATGGAAAAACAGCCTCAAAACTAGGGTTACACAAAAAGCTGCAGAAACTCCAGCCTCAAAACTAATTGAGTTGAGTTAAATATTCTATCCACAGCAGACTAGAGTATCAGTTATAATTTTTAGGTTAGTTTAGTTTAGAGATACAACGCAGAAACAGGCTCTTCAGCCCACCGGGTCCACACCGACCAGCGATCTCCGAACGTTAACACTATCACACACACACACACTCAGGACAATTTGGATTTATACCGAGCCAATTAACCTGTATGTCTTTGGAGTGTGGGAGGAAGATCTCGGAGAATACCCACGCGGTCACAGGGAGGACGTACAAACTCCTTAGAGACAGCACTGGTGGTCAGGATCAAACCCAGGTCTCTGGCACTGCAAGCGCTGTAAGGCAGCAACTCTGCTGCTGTGCCACCGAGGCCGCCCCACATAATGTTGCATTATAATGTCATTGGTTCATTTGAGATTTAATTCACACATTACAATCCATACTCTGAGATTGATAAACAATGACCGATTAACTGAAATATCTGCTGGCGTATGTGCTCAGATTACTGCGATACTGATGAGCGTGAAAGGCAACCTCGTTTTCAAGCACATTTTCCGATGGGTGTACGGTCCATCTGTTACTCTGTATTTGGCCAGAGTTTTATTCGTTCTGCAATTCTTTTATTTTGACAATATACAAAGTAGCTTTTACATGAGGATAGTGTCCATTACTGAAAGAATGCAGCGGCTGGGCTTGTATACTCTGAAGTTTAGAAGGATGAGAGGGGATCTTATTGAAACATATATGATTATTAAGGGTTTGGACACGCTAGAGGCAGGAAACATGCTCCCGATGTTGGGGGAGTCCAGAACCAGGGGCCACTGATTAAGAATAAGGGGCAAGCCATTTAGAACAGAGATGAGGAAACACTTTTGCACACAGAGAGTTGTGAGTCTGTGGAATTCTCTGCCTCAGAGGGCGGTGGAGGCCGGTTCTCTGGATATTTTCAAGAGAGATCTAGATAGGGCTCTTAAAGATAGCGGAGTTAGGGGATATGGGGAGAAGGCAGGAACGGGGTACTGATTGTGGATGATCAGCCATGATCACATTGAATGGCGGTGCTGGCTCGAAGGGCCGAATAGCCTACCGTTGCACCTATTGTCTATTAGTTGTGTAGACCATTATGGTTTAGTCACGGGAAGATATTACCAGCCTTCAGTTTTGTTTTAGAGTCAAGAAATATTGTATGCACAATAGGCCAAAAACACATTCCCATGGTAAATGCTTCACTTGCTTTTTCACTTGACATTTCTGTAGTATCCTGTAGTAAAATGTAAAATACAATGGTTTTTTTCTCAACATGAAAAGAAACTAACTTGAAACCACTGCTTGTGAAAATTATTGGGTGCTTTTATCACTTGCCCTCACAGGGAAACCGATTTTATAAAAAATGAATTATTCAGTACACATCTGCATGAGCTCTCCGTCAGAGATCAAATGAAAACTAATTACATCACCAGTAGATGTCTGCTGCAGCTCTGTAGTTTCACACGTTTCACTAGTGTACACGCTGAGTACCCCCATTCCTGGTCAATCCCCTGCCCCTTGTTGCTGCCACAGATCAAGATCTATCATCAGGTGAGGCAGCTATGGAGCGAAGGAATAGGTGACGTTTCAGGTCTCGACCCTGAAGGAATAGGTGACGTTTCAGGTCAAGAAACGTCACCTATTCCTTCGCTCCATAGATGCTGCCTCACCCGCTGAGTTTCTCCAACATTTTTGGCTACCTCCGATTTTCCAGTATCTGCCGTTCCTTCTTAAAGATCTATCATCACATTAGTTTGGCCAACACTGCCAGACAATTTAACAGAGGGCGATTCAGGGCGTTTGCATGGATTTTTCTCCTGGCTGAGTTTAGAAGCAAGCGTCATAATCTCAGTATAAAGGGCAGGAGTTGTACAGCATAGGATCAGGTGCTTCAGCCCACAGTGCCTATGGGAACAATCATGCCTCATCCCACTTAGCAGCATTAATTCCATATCCCTCTATGCCTTGCTCATCCACATACTTGTCCATATGCCTCCATCACCTCCACTGGCAAATGATTAGAATACCAGCTACACTGTGTTAAGGAAATGTTGTCTTCAAGAAGTTAGAGAATCGTTGTAATTCTCTATCCGATAGGTTTGTGGAGGTTCAGTCATCAAGTTCATTCAAAACATAGATTGATAATTGATGGATATTAATGGAATAGGGATAGTGCAAGTCAATGGAACTGAGATCCATCAGCAATGAATTTGACAAATGGTGAAACAAGCTCGAGAGGCCCAAAGAGCCACTCCTACCCCTAAATCTTATATTCTTATAATCAATCCTGTGGCAAAGCATAAAAATGTTGCATTAATACATTGGGATAAACAGAGTAATACATAGCCGAGACCAACAGAGAACCTTCTCAAGGGGAACAGACACACAGCCTGATTTCATGCTCTAACAATTACACTTTCCCAGATCCACTCCACCTCATATTTCACTTGGGCAGCTTACAACCCAGTGGTATGAACCCAGTCTGAAGAAGGGTCTCGACCTGAAACGTAACCCATTCCTTCTCTCCAGCATTTTGTGTCTATCTTCGGTTTAAACCAGCATCTGCAGTTCCTTCCCACACAACAAACATTGAAGTCCATTGACCAAAATAGAAGACTGATCTTCAACATACATCTCTTTGGCTAACTTAGCTCAGTATGTTTACATTCAGAAACAGTTACTTTTCCCTTCTTTTAAAATATTAGTGTTTCCCTCAACGTTCACCTTTCAACTGAAGTTCAACTTAGGTCTGAGGAATAACATCACCAACACATATTGGCCAGAATATTATATGAAGGCATTTGATCATATTTGGAAAAACCAAGGATGTAAGTTAGTAAAGATCAGAAGATTTTCATGCTCATTATATTCATTAGATAATCTTGAATGCCCTGAAGTAACTGAGAGCAGAGGAAAAATACTAGACAACTTAATGAGAATTATTAAAAAAATGGAAACTGATGCTACTCAGCCACAATGTTGGTAGAACTTGGAAGACCTTTAAAAAAAGTTCAGAAAGATGCTGTGAACATAATCTTAATTAGATTGAATCAGATCCTGTTTTTTTAAAGTCAAAACAGTCCTTCAATGAAGAGCCATTACATAGAAAAATAGGTGTAGGAGTAGGCACTTCGAGCCAGCACTACCATTCAATATGATCATGGCTGATCATCGAAGTACCACCTTCCTGCTTAGTCGCCATATCCCTTGATTCCATTAGCCCTAAGAGCTAAATCTAACTCTTGCTCGAAAACATCCAGTGAGTGAATTGGCCTCCACTGCCTTGTGTTAGAGAATTCCACAGATTCATAACTCTCTGGATGAAGAAGTTTTTCCTCATCTCAGTCCTAAATGGCCTATCCCATATTCTTTGTTACCCCTGATTCTGGACTCTCCCAACAACATTTTTTCCTGCATCTCGCCAGTCCAATCCTTTAAGAATTTTATTTGCTTCTATAAGATCCCATTCCAGTGAATACAAGCCCAGTCGACCTGACACAAGAATTGTCAACATTAGTGATATGCACAGGTTTCAACTTCTTCAATGGTGGGTAATGTGTATGTGTAAAGATACAGGCCCTTCAGCCCACTTCGACCACTAGTTCTATGATATCCCACTTTCTCATCCATTCCCTACACACCAGGAGCAAAGTACTGAAGTCAATGAAACTATGAATCCACCCACCCTTGGGATGTGGGAGGAAACCCAATCACAAGGAGAACGTGCGAACTCCACAGGCAGCACCCGAGGTCAGGATCAAACCCGGGTCTCCAGCGCTGTGAAGCACCAGCTCTACTAGCTGCACCACTGTGCCACCAAAGGGATCTCATATAAAGGACAATAAATATGGCAGTTTCTACAACAAAACACTGCTAGCTAGCTAGCTAGCTGCCCAACTGTTATCCAGCAACATTCAATTCAAGATGAGAAAATACTTACTAACATTGAGCAAGATGAAAGAATAATTACTAATAACAAGATGTGAACAAAATATTTTATTTAGCTGATATAGAATGAAGAGGCAGTCCCCCCAGTTTACAAACACCCAACTTGTGTACAGCTCGTACACACAAACAAGCATTTGGAAGGCCAGTGGGTTGGATTTGCTGACTGCAGCCATCCCGCGTTGTCTGGGAACTCAGTTTGCAGCCGCGTTTCCAGCGTGCAAACTGGATAGTAACTATTAGTAACATCCAGGTTACTAATAGTTGACAGGAATGTAACCAGAGAAGAATCAGTTGTTGCTAGAAGACCCAGGATTTTCCTCACACATACACAGCCTGTGATTAGGGTCTGGAATGCAGCCAGATTCATTGTAGCACTCAAGGGGGAGCTGAATAAGGATGTGAAGTGAAGGATTCACAGAGCATGGGGAATGCGCTGCATTGCTTTTACATGAAATAAACTCTCTTCATTATCATTCCATGATTCTATAATTTCTCCAAAAATTACAGCCAAAATGTACAGCATAATCAGGTGACAGGTCTCTTTCAATTGATAGATTCAACTCCAGATCACATTTTCAGGTGAGAATTAAACACGTTTATATACTATGATCAATGACATTAAATAATTGGAAGAAACTTTAGATGCTTACAACTTCGACATCAGAAGGCACAAGCAGCCCACTGGGAGCAGTGTATGGCTCCTCATTCTCTTCCATCGCATTATCTTCCATCGCTGCTGCTGCTACAAAGAAGATCAAAAGAATATGCTGTCAATGACATCAATCAATATGCATATAACCAAAATGTAACATCTTAAGTAAAAATTGCCTGTCAGTTATCAATAGCCAACATTTTTGTTAAACAAGCAGTCAGCAGTTACTAGAAATGTTTTTTAAAAAATTGCAATTTGTTAAATCGGTATCTCTGAGCAGATGTTGATTGATGAATTTAGTATTACAAACACTTTCATTTTTTTGTAATTCAATTACTGAACATTCTATATTTTAACACATGGTTTAATTTTGGGCGTCCATTTTGCAAATCATGTGTGTTTAAAATGTGTGGGTTAATTACTATGAATGTAGAATATCTATGAAAATAGTAAGTCATTCAATATCTGCAGGAAGGAACTGCAGATGCTGGTTTAAACCGAAGATAGACACAAAACGTTGGAGTAACTCAGTGGGGCAGGCAACATCTCAAGAGCGAAGGAATGGGCAACCGTTCGGGTCGAGACCCTTCTTCAGACCGGACTGGGTAGTGGAAGATGCAGAGATAAGGAAGTGTAAGGTGTGAGAACGAGACATCAAAGGGGGGTGGAGATGTAGAATAGATCGTTAGCTAGAAGGTAACAATAAAGCTAACAATAATCTATTCTCCATTTTCCTTCATCTCCACCCCTTTGATGTCTCGTTCTCACAGCTTACACTTCCTTATCTCTGCATCTTCCACTCCCCAATCCTGTCTGAAGAAGGGTCTCGACCCGAAACGTCGCCCATTCCTTCGCTCCAGAGATGCTGCGTCCCGCTGAGTTACTCCAACGTTTTGTGTCTATCTTCGGTATCTGTCTGTATCTCCCCTCTCGACTCAGTCTGAAGAAGGGTCTCGACCTGAAACGTCCCCCATTCCTTCTCTCCCGAGATGCTGCTTATCCCCCTTCCTTCTGGGGGCACCGTCCTGTACGGGTATGGCTGCCCAGTCTGCAGCTGTCCATTTTTTCTCTCTTTTTTTATTTTTAGTTAGTTGAGTTTTTTTGTTTTCTAAATCCTAGCCTTTTTTATGTGGGGGTGGGGGGAGGGGGAAACCAAACCGCTTTCTAGGGTCCCTACCTGGTCGGAGAGGCAGCTTTTCTCCGGGCTGCACCGTCGACCCGTCCTCGCGGCCTACCAGCGGGCCTGGAGCAGCGTTTCCTAGGGGGACCGCCCAGAACCACAGCTTCGGCTGCAGCGCAACGCTGGAGCGCCATCGCGGAGAGCGGAGCGGGCGATGCCTTGCCTGGGTCGCCGCGCTGGAGCTCCGGTGAGCTGAAGACCGCAGGTGAACATCACGGAGCTGCGGGACTGTGGGGCGGCAGCGCTGAACTTTAACATCGGGAGCCCGGGATCTCTCGGCGAGATCGCCAGTTGTGGAGCTCCATTCGGCGCGGCCTGTTGGCGTCGGAAGCCACAGTCTCCAGCAAGGAAGCAGCCGTTACAGGCACCCCGAGCCGCTGAGAGGGTTCTCCCGACGTCGGAGCACCATCACCCGGCGAAGAAGGGCCTGGAACACTGGCCCCCGTAGCGCTGACTGTGGAGGCCTCAATAGGCCCGACTATGGGTGGACAGGGGATGGGGTCTGGACTTTGTGTCTTCCCTCATAATGGGAACCATTGTGGGGGGATATTTTTTATGTTTATGTTAAATTCTTTAATGTTATGTCCTATCTTTATCTGTGTGCTGCATGGCAAGACAAATTTCACTACACCATTTTGTGCCTATCTTCTAATTCATTCAAAACTTACCTTCTGATTTCGCAAGCTCCTCTTCTTCTGTGGGCTGAGATGGGTCATAATAATCACTTTTGTAAGCAAACCCGACTGCATTGTAGATGCCATCCTCTGCCAGTGCCTCACTCAGACGTCTATATTCCTCCTCTTAAAAGCAGGTGATTATGGAGAGGAAAGCAATGCATTAGACACATATGGCACCAAACACCACTTTAAAAATCGGACGTGAACTTAAAGCTAATAATTAAATTGTGATATTCAATACCTGCTTTACAGACTAAATTACTGGCGAGATTTGAAAAATAATCTACAATCAGATTTAATGTGAACTAGGAAAAAGGCCTCAATATATATTATAAGATATCAGTTTTCCCATTGAAGAGAGAAAAAAAAAAAAAGAATTCTTAGTTTCCACTCTGCCCTACAAGTTGCGAACAATTTTCTTTTGCAGGCTAATTTAACTACTCCTGAGATCCTTTTTGATAAGGAAGGATTCCTTTTCCAATCCCCAGGGTACTGTCAAATAAGGAATATCAAAAAAATGAGTGCATGGTCAAATTGCAGACAGTTGTAAAATTTGCAGAAATTCACATAAATTTGGTTAAAAAGATAAAGTTGTTTGACAAAAAGTACCTTGCCTTGCCTCTTCCTCAAGCAAGTCCGTATGCAAGGCTAAATACCTCTCTTCATCGCAAAGAGCATCGATCCTTGCTTCTTCTTCTGACAACTGGTAATCTCTGTTCCAGGTGTACTCAGCATCACATTCTGAGAGGTCGTGTAAATGACCCCGGCAATCGTACCTGCAAGGTGAAGACACTGGTCAACGGTACAGAAATAGAACCAATTACAAAAATAACATACTTACCACACTAGGCAACCTGAAAGGGATATTTATAAAAGTAAACATTACCAATGACATAAAATTATGAAAGATATCTTAACGTAGTATATATTTAAAATTTAAACGTTTCTCTTTGCATATGTAGCAAGTACTTTGAGAAAAGTTAACTCGGATCTTCACCATAATACTGCATGGTTAACAAATTGTAAACAAACGCCCGTTTGCCAACACTGAAGAAAAAAGAATCTTACCGTTCACGTTTCAGTCAAGCAGCACCCGCTCTGCTATCTGTCAATGACACGCTTGCTTGAAAACATTTCATCTGCAAAAACCAGTTTTAACAGACGCACAAACCTGAGGACATAAATACCTATCAGCAAGAACCAAATGGGCCGAAAATGTCCTTGCTTCACATTGCTCCGAGTTTTCCTGGAGGACGAGCAGCAGGTGAGGGCTCTTCATCAGAAGACAGTCTGTCCTTTGGAGGCAAAATCATGACTAGGCCTGTTTTTATCCTAGCCATTCTACTACCTGTCAAATTCACTGGGGAAAGAAGCTTTGGATTATGTGACAGAGAAAGACATACACACACACACACACACACACACACACATATCATACACACACACATATCATACATACAGTAATGGGGGAAAATAAATAAAACACCGCATGCATGTTTACATTCATCAAGCAGGTAAATGACTGAAAATTCACGATAATTAAATACATTGTTTTTAAAATACAAGTTAAATATCTGAAATAAAAACAGAAAATGCTGGAAAAGGGCAGGTCTGGCAGAGAAGGGAAATTAACACTCCAGAGCTGTGATTTTTCCAAAGAACTGGATAAAGTTGAAGTTTGGGGTGAGAAGAAGGGAACGGAAATCCAGTTCTGATGAAAGATCACTGACCCGAGACATCATTTCTGTTTTTGTTTCGGAAGGCTACGGGTTTATGCCACACTCCAGGGACTTGTGCACACAGTTCAGGCTGATGTACCCAATGAAGTGCTGAGGGTGTGCAGTGCTGCTACACTGAAGGTGCTAATATACCAATATTTCATCTGCGCTTTCAGGTAGCTAAAACAATCCTTTGGAATTATTACACAAACCAGAATATTTCTCTGCGGTGCCTAGGCCTTTATTTAACCCTTGAACAACAATATATGAAACAAGGGTCTCGACCCAAAACATTACCCATTCCTTCTCTCCAGAGATGCTGTCTGTCCCGCTGAGTTACTCCGGCATTTTGTGTCATCTTCAGTAAATAAAATAGAATGCCTGATAATGATCACGTTTGTGGAAGCTTACCATGTGCACACTTCTTGCCACGTTGCCAACATTACATTGAAACTTGAAAAATACTTAATTGGCTAAAGAACAAAGTCCTGAAATGCTAACCCTTTTCTAAAGTGAAATACATCTGTGGATGGTGATGTGGATATTACACAAGTTTGATGTTTTAATATTTTAAATCAGAAGATGGACAACAGAGAAAATAACAAAATAGGGAATGAATTAAAAGGCACTTGAGAACTATTATTTCATCTCCATAGATTCATTGAAAGTTATTCAAAAAACTGAAAATAGACAGATCTCCTACAGATCATTTCATTTAAAGACATCCCAAACCATTTGGCAGACAATAAATATCTCTGAGCTGAAGGAACTCTGCCGTTCAGGCAGCATCTGTGGAGGGAATGGACTGATGACATTTTCAGTTGAGACTCTTCTTCAGCAGATTGATGGAGTAGGGGACACTGGGATAAGGGGTAAGGGGGGGGAGCACTTGTTTGAAATTGGAGAATTCAGTGTTCATACCATTGGATAGTAAGCTACCTAAGCAGAATATGATGTGATGTACCTCCAGCTTGCGTGTGGTCTCACTCTGGCTATGGGGGGGGGGGGGAGGCCCAATACAAAAAGATCAATGTGGGAATGGGAAAGGGAGTTAAAAAGGGAGATCCAGTAGGCCTTGGTGGACTCTGAGGTGCAGTCACTGTGATAGGATGGCAAAAGCAGCAGGCAATTTGCACACAGCAACACTCATAAATAATTGAGATCATTGAATGTCATTTCACTGATGTGGATTGAGGGATGTCAAGCAGCGCGTTGGGTGATGTTTGCTGCTCTTCTTCAGTGTTATAGGACACACAGATATATCCTGCACGACATACAGCTCCCGGGTCAGTTCCACGAGGAGCACAAAGACACCTGGTTCACAGATTCCACTATCTGCACTTAACTTGCATGAATATTCGAGGCCTATTCCTACAAAAGCTCAGGTGGCAAGTTAAGCCACGTTCCCAATGTCACGATATTCAAAAAATTGTGAAAGGAGACAAAATGCTGGAGTAACTCAGCGGGATAGACAACATCTCTGGAGAAAATGAATAGGTGACTGTGATAGTTTGATATTTATAAACAGTTTTTAAAAATAATTGCAAGCAATGTTGAATATTAAACTAATTATATAAGAGTAATTATGGCTTTTGGACACAAAGAATTAAACGGATTTAAGTTCACAGTTGAACATTTTAAGGGTATTTCAATGAATTCAATTATTTAAGTATGAACTTAAATAATTAACTGAAATTATTTATACTTAATTTTTTTAAGTATGATACCTGGAAGGTACACATGCCCCTTTTCAGGTGTTCCTTGCCACTGAAATGAATGGACTCACAGATCATCCATGATCACATTGAATGGCGCTGCTGGCTCGAAGGGCCAAATGGCCTACTCCTGCACCTATTGTCTATTGGATAGAGCTCTAGTGGCTAGTGGAGTCAAGGGATATGAGGAGAAGGCAGGCACGGGTTTTATTGATAGGGGGCGATCAGCCATGATCACAATGAATGGCGGTGCTGGCTCGAAGGGCCGAATGGCCTCCTCCTGCACCTATTGTTCTATGTTTCTATGACCCCTGGAATTACCGAAACACATTCAGTAGCAACATCTTCCAATGTACCCCTGGGAGACTCCAGATAGTTGCAGGTCAACACTAGGCCTGGAGCCCAGTGTTAGGATGTGTGACAGTGGCGAAGATGTTCTCTGGAAATTCAGGACTTCCACAATCCAATGAAGATCCCTATGAGCAACCCCAAACTATCTGCCTGGCTCAACCAAGGGTGCAGTTGTACAGGGCCTTGGTGAGACCACACCTGGAGTGTTGCGTACAGTTTTGGTCTCCTAATTTGAGGAAAGACATTCTTGCCAGAGAGAGGGTACAGAGAAGGTTCACCAGACTGATTCCTGGGATGGCAGGACTTTCATATGAAGAAAGATTGGATAGACTCGGCTTGTACTTGCTAGAATTTAGAAGATTGAGGGGGGGAATCTTATAGAAACGTACAAAATTCTTAAGAGGTTGGACAGGCCAGATGCAAGAAGATTGTTCATTATGTTGGGGAAGTCCAGAACAAGGGGTCACAGTTTAAGGATAAGGACCGAGATGAGATAAAAAAATTCACACAGAGTGTTAAATCTGTGGAATTCTCTGCCACAAAAAGTAGTTGAGGCCAGTTCATTGGCTATATTTAAGAGGGAGTTAGATGTGGCCCTTGTGGCGAGAGGAATCAGGGGGTATGGAACGAAGGCAGATACAGGATACTGAGTTGGATGATCAGCCATGATCATATTGAATGGCGGTGCAGGCTCGAAGGGCCGAATGGCCTACTCCTGCACCTATTTTCTATGTTTCTAAGGGTGGTGGGCATCTACTCCGTGTCCATCTGATTGGGCAGAAGGCGCCACACTCCAACATCCAGTAACAACATAGTGTGTTCAGCACCCCTCCCACTCTCCCTCACAGAGACACAAAATGCTGGAGTAACTCAGCGGGACAGGCAGCATCTCTGGAGAGAAGGAATGGGTGAGGTTTCAAGTCGAGACCCTTCTTCAGACCCTGAAGAAGGGTCTGGTCCCGGAATATCACCTATTTATTCTACCCAGAGATGCTGCCTGTCCCGCCTGCTGAGTTACTCCAGCATTCTGTGTCCATCTTTGTTTTAAAGCAGCATCTGCAGTTCCTTCCTACATGCTCCCTCAGAGAGCATGGCTTTCCCTCCAAGCTATGCTCTCAGCACTGCAGTGCTGTCTCAACATTACAAGGCAATGTTCCCTCAACTCTATGATGCTCCCTCACTCAATGTGGAGCTCCCTCAGGCAGCACGGCGCTCCCTCACTCAGCGTGGCGCTCCCTCACTCAATGTGGAGCTCCCTCACTCAGCGTGGCGCTCCCTCACTCAGCGTGGCGCTCCCTCACTCAGCGTGGCGCTCCCTCACTCAGCGTGGCGCTCCCTCACTCAGCGTGGAGCTCCCTCACTCAGCGTGGCGCTCCCTCACTCAGCGTGGCGCTCCCTCACTCAGCGTGGAGCTCCCTCACTCAGCGTGGCGCTCCCTCACTCAGCGTGGCGCTCCCTCACTCAGCGTGGCGCTCCCTCACTCAGCGTGGCGCTCCCTCACTCAGCGTGGCGCTCCCTCACTCAGCGTGGCGCTCCCTCACTCAGCGTGGAGCTCCCTCACTCAGCGTGGACTGTGTGCGGGCTGGAGTGGGGCTGACCCGGGGCCGCAGTAGTGCGGGGGTGGCCGGCAGACAGACGGGCTGACTGACTGACTGAGGGAGGTAGGTTGGCAGGGAGGGAGGGAGGGAGGGAGCGGCGCGGTGCGGCGGGCGGGCACCGACCTGTCGATTAGCAGCCCCTTGTCCCCCATCCAGGGGATGAGATGCCGGCCCTGCTCCATGAAGCGCGCCCGCTCGTCCTCACGGAACAGCTTGCAGGCGTAGCCGAAAACCAGCAGCTCCGTGCCGGCCCCGGGGCCCCCCGCCCCCGCCGCCGCCGCCGGCCCGTCCTCCTGCTTGCGCTGCCGGTGACTCGGGTAGGCCCGGGCCTGGGCCATGGTCCGCTGCTGCTGCCGCTCCGCCTGGGCCTGAGCTCCGTAGACTGTCCGCCACTACACTACTCCCGGCCCCGCTCCGCCTGGGCCTGGGCCTGGTCCGGTGCTGTGAGGCGGTGCCGCCGCCGCCGCCGCTCCTTCCCGCAGGGCCGGCCCGTGCTGTGCTTCGGTGCCGCCGCCGCCGCCGCTCCTTCCCGCAGGGCCGGCCCGTGCTGTGCTTCGGTGCCGCCGCCGCTGCCGCCGCTGCTGCTGGGCCCGGCCTGCTGTCCGGTGCCGGTTCCGCCGCTCCTCCTGAGCCAGTGTCTGTGCCGGTGCTCGGCCTGTACTGTGGGCCGGTTCCTGTGTGCCGGTGCTCGGTGCCTGCCCTGCCCTGTGGGCCCGGTGCTGTCCGCCGCCGCCCCTCCTCCTCCTCCTCCTCCCGTAGGCCCGCGGCCGACAAAATGGCGGCGCCTGCCTCCCTCCCGCCCGCGCTCACCCCGCACCGCACTTTCCACACAAACCCAACACACGCAAACCCTCGCACTCGGCTCGTTTCATCCCATTTTATTACATGCACTTTTTCAAACATTCTCATTCACGCCTCCCGCCTTCAGACATAGACTGACGAATCTGCGGGCGCGGGCCAGCAGGCGGCCGATGGGCAGAGCGGCCGAGCAGAAGAGAGCTGCATCATTCACTGTCTATCTATCTCTGCCTTCAAAATATATGTCCACTGAGACTGGCGTCCGCAGCCGTCTGTGGCAAAGAATTCCACAGATTCACCACCCTCTGACTAAAGAACTGAACAACCAAGCGAGGGAGTACATGGCAGCATCTCCAGGGTGATTGGGACATGGGACAGAACAGGGGCAGGCCCTTCGGCCCACAATGTCCGTGCTGAACATGATGCCAAGTTATAAGGTCATAGAAATTGGAGGAGAATTATTAGGCCATTCGGCCCATTGAGTCTACTCCACCAGTCAATCATGGCTGATCTATCTCTCACTCCTAACCCCATTCTCCCGCCTTCTCCCCATAACCTCTGACATCACCGCCCACAATATTTAATATGTAAAAGAACATGTGATTCTGTCCCATTCTGTTTGTAGTTTGTTGGTTGTTTCTTTTTTTGCACAAAGTCCACGAGTATCGCCACTTTTCATTTCACTGCACATCCCGTATGTGTATGTGACGAATAAACTTGACTTGATGCAAGTGGTGTGTGCAGCGGTAAAGTCATTGCCTCACAGCGCTGCAGACCCGGGTTCGATCCTGACTGCAGGTGCTGTCTGTGCGGAGTTTGTAGGAATGTTACAAAATTTTGAGATTTTAAAAATCAAGCCTGTAATTTATCCCATCAGATAAAGCATAAAATAAACCTTTAATATTTACCTAATTCATTTTCATATCTTCAGTATTAATTAAGGTATGGTAATTTTCATACTAGGAAATGAGCATCTTGTTCCCTATAGTTTTTCTATTGACAACTCAAAAGCTGTGATCGAGGACAAGCCTTGTCACAAGGGCCGTTTTACACAGACATACATACATACATACAGACAGGTCATGGCTGCCAACATGGCGGCGGCCACTATCCAATCTGTGTGTACTTGATAGTTTTTACTCAGATATTTAGCATGAAAATTGTGACCACGGATAGACAATTACACAATGCGGATAATGATCATGTTGCCGATATCGGGGCCTAATTAACTTATTTTGCATCATCAGATTAAAATGAAATTACACCAATAACTAGGTAAAATGTTAAATAAACGTCCTATATACCTTTTGTTTTAGCGTGAACGTGATCCCTGATTTTGAAGGCCTTGAATTTGAGCCCTGACTTTCAAATCCAGCGATTCAATAGACCAGCAATGTGTTGGAACAAAAACCGCGAGGTGACAGAACGGGATTTCCTTTATGTCATAAGCTTGTTGTACGAGGAAATGCCTCCCTGACAACAATGAAAAACTTTCAGTTTACTCAGCCCCCCCACCCCCCCCCCCCCCCCCCTCAACAGCCTCTCGACAGTCCCACGCACAACAGTCGGCAGATCTGGAGCGCCACTGATGGCAGGGATTGTAACAACGCTAGAGTTTGTACGTTCTCCCCGTGACTGCGTGGGTTTTCTCAGAGATCTTCGGGTTCCTCCCACACTCCTAAGACGTACAGGTATGTAGGTTAATTGGCTTGGTAGATGTTTAAATAAATTGTCCCTGGTGCGTGTAGGATAGTGTTAATATGTGGAGATCGCTGGTTGGCGCGGACCCGGTGGGCCGAAGAGCCTGTTTCCACACTGTATCTCTAAACTAAACCTTTACTAATCAAGAATCTATCTATGCCTTAAAAATATCCACTGACTTGGCTTCCACAACCTTCTGTGTCTGAATTCCACAGATTCACCACCCTCTGACGAAATAAATTTATCCTCATCCCCTTCCTAAAAGAACATCCTTTAATTCTGAGGCTGTGACCTCGTTCTAGGCTCTTCCACTAGTGGAAACATCCTCTCCACATCCACTCTATCCAAGAATTTCAATGTGCTAGTTAAACTAATCTACTGCTCCTGCACTAGATCCATATCCATGTGCCTATTAAATGTCTCTTAAACACCACTATCATATCTGCCTCCACCACCATCCCTGGCAGCGCGTTCCAGGCACCCACCACACTCTGTGTAAAAAAAAACCTGCCCAGCACATCTCCTTTAAACTTTGCCCCTCTCACCTTAAAGCTGCGCCCTCTAGCCTTTGACACGCGGTCTAGGCATAAGCTCAGGGACGACCGCGCCGCAGCTCCTAGACTGTGGAACAGCATCCCTCTTCCCATCAGAACTGCCCCCTCCATCGACTAAAGTCGAGACTAAAAACTCATCTCTATTCTCAAGCCTTTCTTGATGTCCTCTTCGGGAGGGCTTTATGTATGTATTTATGTATGTACTTAATCTATGAACCAATGTTGTATAACGTTAGTACCTCCACCAATGTAAAGCACTTTGGCCAACGAGAGTTGTTTTTTAAATGTGTTATAGAAATAAAAGTGACTTGACTTGACATTTCCACCCTGGGGGAATAAGGTTCTGAATGTCTACCACATCTCTTCCTCTCAGCAGAAAGACAGCAGTCTTCACATCAGTGGCAGACATCTTTGGCCACGATTTCAATAACACTGAAGATTTGAATAGTTCACAGACAAACATAATGGAGGAGCATTGTTGAAAATGTTGGGCAGAAACAATGTTTTGGTGACATGATTTGGGAACGATGCCAGGGTCACATTGACAGGAGCGAGCGAGAGGATTTAGGCAGCTTCTCCATCCCAGGTTTATGTAATTCCAATACTGTTCAACTAATCCTTCTTTGTACCATTCCTGTAAACTGCACTTGATATGGTACGAGTTAGCATAGAACACAGACAGTCCAGCACAGGAACAGGCCCTTCGGCCCACAATGTCCGTGCCGAATGTGATGCCAATATAAACTAATCTCCTCTACCTATCCCTCCATTCCCTGCATATCCATGTGCCTGTCTAAAAGCCTCCTATCGTATCTGGCTCCACCACCACCCCTGGCAGCACACATCTCCTTTAAACTTTGCCCCTCTCACCTTTCTGCCCTTCTGGCCTTTGACATTTACACCCTGGAGAATAAGGTTCTGAATGTTTACCCCATCTCTGCCTGTCATCTTCTTATCAAGTCCAAATCACAGGATTAGAAATTGTTCAGCTGGAGCTGAACACACTTCTCGGCATCTGCATACAATGGCGTCTTGCATCTCTTGTGCGTGATGGCGGAAAGATTGGTGGAAACAGGGCCGCAACGTGAACGCTCTTTCCTTGACCCCTCTGCCACTCATAATCTTACATCCCATGGTTCCCTTCAGCCTCCAGCGTTCTGGAGAAAAGAATAAAAATGTGTCCAACTTCTCCTTATAACTAATACCTCCTAATCCAGGCGTTCTGGTAAATCGCTTGTGCATCTTCATCAAAGTCTTGACATCGTTCCTGTAATGAGGCAACCAGAACTGCACTCTGTACTGCAAATGCAGCCGACCCAAAGTTTTAAAGGGCTGGATCATTACTTCCTGACTCTAATACTCAATGCCTTGATCAATCAAGCTGAGCAATCATGTCTTCTATCTATTTAATGCCACTTTCTGGGAGTTATGGATTTGGATCCCAAGATCCCTCTGTACATCAATGCTGTTCAGGATCTTGCCATCAACTGCATTCCTTCCCCTTACATGACACCTCACACTTTTTTTAAAATATTTTTTTTATTAGAAGCATATACATATCGTAACCATAACAGAGTTTGCTTATCAATTACATATTGTAAATAGCTGGGGTCCCAGCTATCAGAATAGTTGGGGCCCTCGTTTATCAATTACATATTAACTCAGCATCTATTTGTTTATTTTTGTTAATAGATTTTTTGAAAGATAGAGCTATAGAAAGAAGGGGGGGGGGGGAGAAAGAGAAGAGAAAATAAGATAAATTCCCAATAACACAATTTTGGAGATAGGTCCGTAGATTATAAAGTGTAACTATTCATCCAATCCTGGATTCAAGTTTCAGTCAAGTTTTCGTGCTGGACCAATTTATCCTTTCAGAAAATTAATAAATGGAGACCATATTCTAGCAAATAATTCTGGTTTGTCAATTAAGACAAGTCTAATTTTTTCCAAGTGTAGGGTCTCAGACATCTCCATAATCCACATTTTAATTGTGGGGGTTGTTGGGTTTTTCCAAAATTGTAATATTAATTTTTTCCCAATTATTATACTATAATTAAGGAAATTTCTTTGGCTTGTTGTAAGTTTTAGGCTTTGTTCCAATATTCCTAATGTTAATCGATCGACCTAATGGATCGATTTTAACATTTAAAAGTAAAGTGGATAGGTATATGGATGGGAAGGGAATGGATCGGTATGGTCTGAGTGCAGGTAGATGGGACTAGGGGAAAATGAATGGTCGGCACGGACTGGAAGGGCCGAGAGGGCCTGTTTCCGTGCTGTAATTGTTATATGGTTATTAGTTTTGGATCAGGAACCAATTGGATATGAACAACTTCAGAAATAATTTTAAAAATATCCGTCCAGAAAATTTTAATTTCTCACCTCACACTTGCTTGGATTAAACTACATCTGCCATTTCTCCACCCATTTCTGTCGTTGATTTATATCGCGCTGCATTCTTTGACAGCCTTCCACCTAGTCCGTGACCCCAGCAATCTGGATATTGACTGCAAACTTACTTACTCAGCTTGTCTTCATTCACGTCCAAGTCATTTATATACTTCACAAACAACAGAAGTCCCAGCACAGATCCCTGCGGAGGTCCACTGGTCACAGATCGCCAGCCAGAGTAATGCTCTTCCACCACCATCCTTTTTTCTGAATCCGCACAACCAAGTCGCCATGAATCCCATGCCTGTTAACCAAAGAATGGTCTCGACCTGAAAAGTCACCCATTCGTTTTCTCCAGAGATGCTGCCTGTCCCGCCGAGTTACTCCAGCTGTTTGTGTCCATCTCCTGCGAATCTGCTGGATCAGTCTACCATGGCTGACTTTATCAAAAATCCATATGGACCACATCCAAGGCCCAACCCTCCTCGATTCCCTTTGTCACGTCCTCAAAAAGCTCAGTCATTGTCTATCTGTTGCAGGGCAGCTAACTCAGCATATCAGTTTGAACCAACCTCTGACACTAAACACAATTATAACTTCATAACACTGAATGCTGGTTCTAATTTCTGCCAAACATATCTTACTTCCAGGTTAAACATCTGCTGATCGTCCTGGAAAGTGGTTGTAAGTTCAAGATTTCTGTTTGATATCTTTGATATTTGCCCAGAAAAAAAGTTAATTGATTAACTCAGCAACTCAAGTGGATTGTGATGGGAAAAGTTCAGTGTAAATATGAATGCAATGCAAGCAGATTGTTATAGACATGTGATGAGCCAAATTTCAGATAATTAATTCCTCAACCAAGACAGAGTGGTAACTCATGACAACTTTGTGATGCTGGCTTATGCCAAATAATCAATAGACAATAGGTGCAGGAGTAACCAGCACCTCCATACAATGGATCATCCATAATCAGTACCCCGTTCCTGCCCTTCACCCCATATCTCCTGACTCCGCTATCTTTAATGAGTTAAGTATTAGTCTGATGCCCTTGATACAAATATTAATTACAGTGATTTTTACAGAACTGTGATTCTAATAGTTGCTTATATAATAAATATATTATGCATGCACCATTAAGATATGCACTGTAATCTCAAGCAAGAATGATTGTTTCAGCTCAGTGATGTCCCACGTGGCAGAATTATCTTTCGCTGATATTTCAGTGGGAAATAAAGCTATTTGGAATAGTCGCTCAAAAGTTTGGTAGTTTAAAAATGAACATTGTGTCCTTATAAGAAGCATAAAAAAACAGATTACCTAACAAGCCAATTTCAAGTCAAGAGTGCTTTATTATCATACTGTATGTACCAAAACGGAACAGTTGTGTTAATTATTACTTACAGCAGCACAACAGGTTTGTAAGCACAGCACTCATAGATAATATAATAAACAAACTTAAAAGAGTAAATTAATTTAAAAAATCAATATAGTGCAAAAAACACAAAACAAAGCCTGAAGTCCCTAGTCATAGAGTCATACATAGAGTCAGAGTCCTAGAGTCCCCTCATCCTCCTGCGAACAACCAAGGTAGTTCACAGTGTTCAATAGCCAATTGGTTGTTCTCAAACAACTTCTGAATATTTCTGAAACTATATACAATGAGATGTTACTTTGCCTGTGGATTTACTTACAGATTCATTCCTGGGATATGGGTAGTACCATTATAACCAGAATTTGGTCATTTGGCTCAAAGGGCCAAATGGCCTACCCTTGCACCTATTGTCTATTAACATGTGTACTGTTATGAACTTCATGCAAACATGAAAGTTGATTGCAGCCTAGTGTATATGACAATAAAGTAACCTGAATTTGAATCTTAAACCTCATGAAGTAGGTGGAATAATGGAGGACAAGGAAGAAAGGGCTCCACACGTTAGAAGATCAGAATGAACAGCATGGGACTGAGTTTGATGACAATACAGCAGAAAGTGATATCAATTTGGCAAGACTTGAAAGACCAAGAAGGGTGACAGATCTTTTAAATGTGCAGACAGGCTCACCGCCTGCTCTGGTTGCTCTGAGGAAAAGTGGAAACCTGCATTATCCTCAACCCTTTCATCTCAGAATCTCAAAGTTCTGCTCCCGGTACACATGACAATTAAACACTCTTGACTCTTGACTCTGGTGAAGGTGGCAGTGAATGCCACATACCATGGGCAGGGCAGTTACCCAACAAGGGCCGCGGAATGTTTTTGAAAGTGGGGTGGGGCTCAGCGATCTCAGGGGTGGAGGGAGGGAGCGGAGTGACCGAGTGCGGGGAGGGTGTGAGTGAGTGGCACAATTATTATTTTTTGTTGTTGCTCGACCTCCAAAAACTGGGAGATAATGTAGGCCATCCCCCAACTCAAAAAGTGGGGGGATATATCCGCCATCCCGCCCCCCCTCTCTCTCTCTCTCTTCCTCCCTCCCTCTCGGGGCCGACTCTCTCTCTCTCTCTCTTCCTCCCTCCCTCTCGGGGCCGACTCGCTCTCTCTCCGGGCCCACCCTCCCGCCCTTCCGCTCAGCGGCCAATCACAGCGCTTCGTTCACTGCCCCATATGTCGACTGTGAGCCGTGCGGTGTTTGGCCATTGAGGGGAGGGAGGGAGGGAGGGTTTTGGGGGTGGGGGGGGTGGTCGTGGTTTTGCCGCGTTCACTGTCCGCTTGTTCTGAGATTCTGGATGGCGGAGGTCCTCAGAAGAAGAGATAAATGCGCCTCCGGGCCGGATAATTTTGGGTTATGAAGCATGTCTCGCCGAAAAAGTGGAGAGGCTGCAGCCCCTCTGGTTCCGCGGCCCATGCCCAAGGTGCTAAATGAATCATCCCGATGGATAGAAATGTATAGATAGACACTATAGCGCTATATCGAAGATAGACACTAAATGCTGGAGTAACTCAACGGGACAGGCAGCATCTCTTGAGAGAAGGAATGGGTGACATTTCGGGTCGAGACCAGCATCTGCAATTCCTTCCTACGCATTATGTATAGATACTGTAGATATGGTACAGAAGTGTGAAATCGCACACCTCCAGATTCAGGGACAGTTTCTTCCCAGCTGTTATCAGGCAACTGAATCATCCCACCACAACCAGGGAGCAGTGCCAAACTACTATCTACCTCATTGATGACCCTAGATCATACTTTGTACTAAACGTTATTCCCTTATCATGTATCTATGCACTGTAAAATGGCTCGATTATAATCATGCGTTGTCTTTCTGTTGACTGGATAGCACGCAACAAAAGCTGTTAACTGTACCTGTGACAGTAAACTGAACGGAATTTCTATCGCCTAAACAAGTGAGGAATTTAAATACAGTTAGATAATCTGGCTGGGGGGGGGGGTTACACAAAAAGCTGGAGAAACTCAGCGGGTGCAGCAGCATCTAAGGAGCGAAGGAGATAGGCGACGTTTTGGGTCGAGACCCTTCTTCAGGCATAATCTGGCATTTGCTTTGGTGACTATGAAATATCCATGTTGTTGTTAGAATGAGTCCACACGGTTTGCTCATGCTCTTTAGTTGAAGATTTAGGGTTATTATTGTCACGTGTGCAGAGGCACAGTGAAAAGCTCTGTTTTGCGTGCTATCCAAATAGATCAGATAATTACACACACAAATACCATCAGGTCAAACTCCAGTACAACAGGTAGAGCAGAGAGAAAGATGCAGAGTGAAGAATATCGTTCTCAGCATTGTAGTGCATCAGTTCCACAGACACAGTCCAATGTCCGCAATGGGGTAGAGGTGAATCGGACAGTACCCAGAAGTTCATGACATGGGCGCAGAATTAAACCATTCGGCCCATCGAGTCTACTCCGCCATTCAATCACAGCTGATGTAACTTTCCCTTCAATCATGGTTGATGTATCTTTCCCACTCATTCCCTCCCATTCTCCTGCATGCTTCCCATAACCCTTGACACCCTTACTGGTCAAGAATCTGTCATCCTAGCTTATGGAAGGTGTAGATCAGTGTCACTCATGTTATGAGTCATTCTTTGTAGCTATGCCCACTAGTTTAACAAATAGCTTCTCTACCCTTTCTCCCTCACTTTGGAGTTACGTGCTAAGATGAAGTTACCTATGCTGTAACGTTAATAACGTCTTTGGATCTTAATCACTGTAGCAATGTTACAAACTTTTGAGATTTTAAAAATCAAGTCTGCAATTTATCCCATCGGATAAAGCATAAAAAGAAGTTTAATTTGACACCTAATTCACTTTCATATCTTCAGTATTAAGAAAGTTATGGCCATTTTCATACTCGGAAATTAGCATCTTGTTCCCCATTGCCTTTCAATTGACTTAACTCAAAAGCTGTGATCTAGAACAGTTAAAAGCCTATAACTTTCTTAAAAATTAAGAGAACTCAATGAAATTTTCAGTTATTATAGATTGAAGCATTCTGAAACAAATATGAAACAATCTTACTTGGATGACCTGAAATTAAAGCATATAATTAGTTAGTTATCTAATTGTAGCTAATTACAAAATTCAATGAGTAGATCTAAACATCTATCCATTTCTTAAGAAAATATAAACTTTTTTTTAATTGCCTAAGTGTCCAAATAACATTCACACTATAATCCACAATATAACATAATTTTTAAATCTAATTTTCATTAATTTCTGGGCCAAATGGAAGGAATTTATTGTTTGATTCCTGTAAATTAATGGTCATTTAAATCAACTAGCGAGTGGGTTTTAGTGGAATGCGGTGGATTGGAACGTTGTGGTTTGCTGTGAAGTCAGGAGGAAAAATACTGTTTGTTCATACATTTTTTTGGACCCCATTTCGCAACATGAAAATATTATTAAAGCCTCCCGAAAAACCAACTTTTAATATAAAAATAAACTATTTACCTTTTTTTCTCCCCTACGCAAAATCCTTCCAGTTGTCGGCGCTCACGGCTTTTGAAGGTGATTTTTAAATTAATCTAGTTAAAAAATAATTTAGAGTAATTTAAAAATACCTTCCTTCATGAAATGTCGGAGCGTTTTGTCTTCCGCAACGAAATCGCCCGACATTGATCGATTTTCCCTGCCTGTGGAAAAACGACACTTTCAGCCCGTCCCCCTCTGAAAGGCGCCAAAGTCACGCACACGGGGAGTGGCAGAACTGCAGCGCTGCTCAAGGTAAGTTTTGTAACATACCTAATCACTGTGCGTGACTTAAGTTATTCCTACAGCGGAAGCTCCACAGAAAGACCGTTCAGAAGTCTGACAACAGAGGGGAAGAAGCTGTTCCTGAGTCTGATGGTGTGGGCTTTCAAGCTTCTGTACCTTCTGCCGGACGGGAGCGGGGAGAAGAAGGAATGACCGGGTTGGGACAAAGTGTTTGATTGTGTTGGCTGCTTTCCTGAGGCAGTGTGAAGTGTAGATGGAGTCATGTGGGGAGTCTGGTCTCTGTGATGGACTGGGCTGTTTACCCTCCAGTTTCTCTGATGACTCTGTGATCCAACTCAGTGGTTCTGCTATAATTGCCACTCAAGTGACCCAGCAAGCCACTTGTATCCCAACCACAGTTCAAAAAGAATCTGCATGGGCCTGCAACACCTTGTCGTGGGGCAGCTAGGGGTTGGTAATACATTAAATGCTGGCCTTGCCAGAGTTGCCCAGGTTCTGAAGAATGAGCAATTAAGATGCCCTGTTGTCTTGCCCCTGTCGTTAGCAGCCTCAGGTCAAGCTCTAAACTCAGAATCCTGCCGGAAAAATTCAGGGAAATATAATTTTAAAAGAAAGAATCTGGTAATTCAACAGATGAAAATTGTGGACTCTGGAGTTTAGAAGGATGAGAGGGGATCTTATTGAAACATATAAGATTATGAAGGGTTTGGACATGCTAGAGGCAGGAAACATTTTCCCGATGTTAGGGGAGCCCAGAACCAGGGGTCCACAGTTTAAGAATAAGAGGTAAGCCATTTAGAACGGAGTCGAGAGAGTTGTGAGTCTGTGGTGTTCTCTGCCTCAGAGGGCGGTGGAGGCCGGTTCTCTGGATGCTTTCAAGAGAGAGCTAGATAGGGCTCTTAAAAATAGCGGAGTCAGGGGATATGGGGAGAAGGCAAGACCGGGGTACGGATTGGGGATGATTAGCCATGATCACATTGAATGGCGGTGCTGGCTCGAAGGGCTGAATGGCCTCCTCCTGCACCTATTGCCTATTGTCTCTGGAACAGTGGCGCAACAATGCTGAGAACTATATTCTGCCTATTTTTCCCTTTATATCATAAATTGTTCCCCTCCCTGTTGTATAATTTTAACTGCGTTCATTGTTAGTATGGACATAATTTTAAATTTATTTTTAATGGCTGCTGATAAATCTGTCTGAGGTGTGTGTCAGTTAATGATGACAGGCGTTAATAGCATTTACCCAGTGGTCCCGTTCTGAGCTGATTGCGGTAACTACATCCATGCTCCTGATTTCATTATTTTATCTCATGCTCACGCTTTGTAAAGATGGCTTTCACGTTCAGAGCTAGGATACGGCCACTTGAGTTTCAAGGGAACCAGGCTGCAGTCCGTTGATAAAATTAAGAGTTCTGCTCCGTATGCTCAAATACCTCCATGGTCTTACCCCCTCTCCCAAATCCACAACTCCGGCAGTTTGTTCCATACACCCACCACCCTTTGTGGGAAAACGTTGTCTAAAATTCCAAAACTATCTATTCCCCCTCACTTTAAACCTATGTTCTCTGGTTTTTGGTCCCGCTACTCTGGGTAAATGGCTCAACGCATGCACAGAGTCTCTTGTCCAGAGTAGGTGAATTGAGGACATAGGTTTAAGGTGAAGGGAAAAAGATTTAGTAGGAATCTGAGGGGTAATTTTTCCACACAGAGGGTGGTGGGTGTAAGGAACAAGCTGCCAGAGGAGGCAGGGACTCTCCCAACGTTTAGGAAACAGACAGGTACATGGATAGGACAGGTTTGGAGGGATATGGACCCAAATGCGGGCAGGTGGGACTAGTGTAGCTGGGACATGTTTGCCGGTGTGGACAAGTTGGCTCGAAAGGCCTGTATCACTCTATGACTCTCTGTGACTTAAACTATCCCCCGGATGATTTTATCTACATCTGCAAACTTACTAATGCTGCTTTGTACATTCTCATCCATATCATTGATATAACTCACAAACAGCAATGGGCCCAGCACTGATCCTTGAGGCGAGGCACGTCACTAGTCACAGGTTTCCAGTCCACCCGCCCACTATCACCCTCAGCTTCCAGTAGACCAACTCTCCCTGAACCCCGATGTAATCTAGCCTTCCCGAGCAGCTTTCCATGCGGAATCTTGCTAAAGTCTTCGAGACGAAGATGCTACCATCTGAACGACTGCCAACTACCTAACTGAGACCTCACCAGCCCCGAGTTTCACAAGGATGTGAAGACTCTTAGTGCAACAAATAGACACAAAATGCTGGAGTAACTCAGGAGGTCGTACAACATCTCTGAAGGAAAAAGGATAGGTGACATTTCCGGTCGGGAACTTTCTCCAGAATCTCTAACACCTGTACAATTAAAGGAATCTTAGCGTCATAGGGCGATACAGTGTGGAAAAAGGCCCTTGACATATGATAAGCAAATGGATCGACTGGGCTTTTATTCACTGGAACTTAGAAGGATGATATTATAGAAACATATAAAATTATGAAGTGTTTAGACATGCTAGAGGCAGGAAACATGTTCCCCATGTTGGGGGAGTCCAGAACCAGGGGTCCCAGTTTAAGATTAAGGGTACGCCATTTAGTACTGAGATGATGAAAAACATTTTCATCCAGAGTTGTGAATCTGTGGAATTCTCTGCCACAGAAGGCAGTGGAGGCCAATTCACTGGATGTTTGCCAGAGAGAGTTAGGGACCTGTCCCACTATGGCGACCTTATTTGTGAGTTTAGGAGAGTGCCATGGTCTTGTTGTATCGTCGAAAATTTGGCATCCTTCGACTAAGTAGAACACCTCCTACGACCTCCTTCGACTATGTAGACAACCTCCTACGACTATATTAGAAACATAGAAATTAGGTGCAGGGGTAGGCCATTCAGCCCTTCGAGCCTGCACCGCCATTCAATATGATCATGGCTGATCATCCAACTCAGTATCCCGTACCTGCCTTCTCTCCATACCCTCTGATCCCCTTAGCCACAAGGGCCACATCTAACTCTCTCTTAAATATAGCCAATGAACTGGCCTCAACTACCCTCTGTGGCAGAGAGTTCCAGAGACTCACCACTCTCTGTGTGAAAAAAGTCTTTCTCATCTCGGTCTTAAAGGATTTCCCCCTTATCCTTAAGCTGTGACCCCTTGTCCTGGACCTCCCCAACATCGGGAACAATCTTCCTGCATCTAGCCAGTCCAACCCCTTAAGAATTTTGTAAGTTTCTATAAGATCCCCTCTCGAGCTCCTAAATTCTAGAGAGTATAAACCGAGCCCATGCAGTCTTTGTTCATAAGACAGTCCTGACATCCCAGGAATCAGTCTGGTGAACCTTCTCTGCACTCCCTCTATGGCAATAATGTCCTTCCTCAGATTTGGAGACCAGAACTGTACGCAATACTCCAGGTGTGGTCTCACCAAGACCCTATACAACTGAAGTAGAACCTCCCTGCTTCTATACTCAAATCCTTTTGCTATGAAAGCTAACATACCATTCGCTTTCTTCACTGCCTGCTGTACCTGCATGCCTACTTTCAATGACTGGTGTACCATGACACCTAGGTCGCACTGCATCTCCCCTTTTCCTAATCGGCCTCCATTCACGTCTCATTCCCTCAAAGTTACCTTTCTTTAAGTTCAGAACCACTGTTTCTGAATTAACAATGTCACTCTCCATCCTAATGAAGAACTCAACCATATTATGGTCACTCTTGCCCAAGGGGGCACGTACAACAAGACTGCTAACTAACCCTTCCTCATTACTCAAACCCCAGTCTAAAATAACCTGCTCCCTCGTTGGTTCCTCTACATGTTGATTTAGATAACTATCCCGCATACATTCCAAGAAATCCTCTTCCTCAGCGCCCCTGCCAATTTGATTCACCCAATCTATATGTAGATTGAAGTCACCCATTATAACTGTTTTGCCTTTGTCGCACGCATTTCTAATTTCCTGTTTTATGCCATCCCCAACTTCACTACTACTGTTAGGTGGCCTGTACACAACTCCCACTAGCGTTTTCTGCCCCTTAGTGTTTCGCAGCTCTACCCATACCGATTCCACATCCTCCAAGCTAATGTCCTTCCTTTCCATTGCGTTAATCTCCTCTCTAACCAGCAACGCTACCCCACCTCCTTTTCCTTTCTCTCTATCCCTCCTGAATATTGAATATCCCTGGATGTTCAGCTCCCAGCCTTGGTCACCCTGGAGCCATGTCTCCGTGATCCCAACTATATCATAATCATTAATAGCTATCTGCACGTTCAACTCATCCACCTTATTACGAATACTCCTTGCATTGCGACACAAAGCCTTCAGGCTTGTTTTTACAACGCTCTTACCCCTTATACAATTATGTTGAGAAGTGGCCCTTTTTGATTTTTGCCCTGGTTTTGTCTGCCTGCCACTTTTACTTTTCACCTTGCTCCCTATTGCTTCCACCATCGTTTTACACCCACCTGCCTCTCTGCTCTTGTACCCATCCCCCTGCCACATTAGTTTAAATCCTCCCCGACAGCACTAGCAAACACTCCCCCAAGGACATTGGTTCCATTCCAGCCCAGGTGCAGACTGTCCTGTTTGTACTGGTCCCACCTCCCCCAGAACTGGTTCCAGTGCCCTAAAAATTTGTATCCCTCCCCCTTGCACCATTTTTCAAGCTGCAATACGTATTCATCTGCAATATCCTCCTATTTCTACTCTGACTGGCCCATGGCACTGGTAGTAATCCAGAGATTATTACCTTTGAGGTCCTACTTTTAAGTTTATCTCCTAGCTCCCTAAATTCACCTTGTAGGACCTCATCCCTTTTTTTACCTATATCGTTGGTGCCAATATGCACCACGACAGCTGGCTGTTCACCCTCCCCCTCCATAATGTTCTGCAGCCATTCAGTGACATATTGAAGACTAGCTTCTACCAGCTACGATTTAATCGCCGATGCTCTCGGGAAAATTGGACACCCAATTTTGGAGATTGAAGACGACCACCTTCGACTTCAGACGACTACACCAGGAACAAATGACTACAAGCTACGAGTGGCTACAGCTCAAAATGCTCACCTGAAAAAATGATGTCATGTTTTTCTTTACATTGTTATTTCACTATAAAATGGCTTGCAGGTTGTGGTTTAAAATCATCTGGAGCCACGTGTGCAGGGGGAGGAACTCGTGAGGAAAATGCTCGCAGTAAAAATACAATCTCTGCTTCTTGCAGCAGCCTTTTTGCTGATGCAGCCAGAAGGCAGAAGTTCTTTGGATCCATGTCTAAACCACGTCCGATGCTCCTACAGAAAACCCTCGCAATGACCGTGCCCTGCAATGACAGCGCATCACTAACTCTATCTATGACTACTTCGACTACCTTCAGTTACCTACGATAACATGCTGACGTACTACGACCTACTTCGACTAAACCTACGAGTAAAAAAGTATCGATTTTCTCCATGCCGACCAATTTTTACTCGCAGAAAAATGTTCAGCTTGTTGGAAAATGTTCCTCAACAAAACTGAGGCCGCGAGCAGTGACCACTATGCGGGAACTCCTCTCGACCATGAAGGAGACTTGCTAGAGGCCACCTACGACCATGTGTCAACCATGCTGCAAGCTTGTGGCGAGCGCAGACTCTCCTAAACATGCCAATAAGGTCGCCATAGTGGTTCAGGCCCTTTAGATTTAGCTCTTAGGGCTAGCAGAACCGGGATATGGGATGAAAGCAAGAACTGGGTACTGATTCTGGATGATCAGCCATGATCATATTGATTGATGGTGCTGGCTCGAAGGGCTGAATGGCCTACTCCTGCACCTATTTCCTATATTTCTGTGGCCCACCTTGCCCACTCCAGCCAACATGTCCCAGCTACACTAGTCCCACCTGCCTGCGTTTGGTCCTTGAGTATTAGTGCTGTTCATTGCAGCTTCTTGTGCACGGATTTGTTCCACCTCATGCCACAGTGCAGCTGTGATCGCACCTCCTCAAAGTTCTTCAGAACATTGCGATGTTCAAAAGACGCTGGGAAAACTAAGTTCTTTTAAGATGGTGAATTAATGGTCAAATCTAAACATCAAAGCCAAAACATCAATAAATAGGAGAAAAATGAAGTGACAATTCTAAGATTGATATCTAAACATAATTAATGGCAATAGGATTGTGGACAAATGGATGGTAAATCTTTTTATTATCTGTTGTCTGCCTGGTCAATATTCCATTTCTCTTTCTCAAACAGATATTAATGGTCCTTTTGAATTCATAATCTCTTTCCGTCTGTAGGCAGTCTGGAAATCAAAGCCGCTGGTGTCTGGGGATTCCACCCCGTTTCATATCAGGTTCATTGCTCTCACTGCAAGTTAGCAGTGAGTTTTAGTTTGTTTTCTTTATTTTAGTTTATTTAGCTGAGTTTATTATTATGGTCAAGTGTAGTGAGGTACAGCAAAAAGCTTTTTTAGATGTGTGCTATCCAGTCAGCGGAAAGTCTATACATGATTACAATCGAGCCAAAGATAGAAACAAAATAACTGACCTGCAGTAACTCAGCGGGTCAGACAGCATCTCTGGGAAAAAGGAATAGGGACTGTAAAGGGACTGTAAACTCAAATCTCACCAGGGACTAATTTACTGTTGTGTTGTGTCTTCTTTATTTTTTTCTAAAATGTAAATACTGGTTCCGTTCTGTTCTGTAGTTTGTGCACAATCCCGCAGGCATTGCCACTTCCATTTCACCGCACATCTTGTATGTGTATGTGACAAATAAAGTTGACTTGACTTGAAACTGATGAGAGGGTAGGATGGACATTCAGAACCCAGGACCAGAGGGCATGGATCTAAGGTGAGAGGGGCAAAGTTTAAAGAAGAGGTGTGAGTCAAGCTTTTTTGTCACTGAGAGTGGTGGGTGCCTGGAACTCGCTGCCAGGGGTGGGGGTGGAGGCAGATACCATAGTGGTATGTAGGAGGCTTTTAGACAGGCACATGGATATGGAGGGATATGGATTGCATGCAGGCAGAGGAGATTAGTCTAACTTGGCATCGTGATCAGCATTGATACTGTGGGCCGAAGGGGCAGCTCCTGTTCTATATTCTAATACAGGTAGTTGACTTGTTGTTCCTGTGCCGCACCATTTTGTTTTCTGCCAAGTTCTGAGATAAAACAGAAAATGTGAAACTCTCTGGAAGTCTGGTAGTGTCTGTGGAGCGAGATGTACAGTGAATATTTCAGGAGAGTGACTTTTCACCTGAATGCTATTGACCAGAAATATCAACACTATTGCTCCATCTGCAAAGGCACAAGTTTTTCGTAAATCGTGCGTGAAGCAAGGAATGATAGTGATGGACAGACCATTTTAACAAACTTTGCACCCTAAATGCCACACGTTGTCCTCCAATTCCAATCTATCTCTTAGAGTGTTCAGCCGGTGCACACAGTCCATTTATCTTTTGAAATCATATTGGGCTGCGCAGTGTTACTGACCCAACAATAAGTGCTGCCCATTCAGTGCCTAATACCGAGTGCACATCCTAAAACCTGGCAGTGTGCCGACAATTTTTGATGGTTTTTGAACAAAGATGTGTAGAAGAGCTTTTATCCCATTGCTTTTCCTGCCAGACAGTTTTTTCCCCATTAATTGCGCTGTATTCCTTTGTTAGACTGCTGTTAGCTCACATCTATCAGCATAAATGATTGTAGTGGCGCAAGAGGGTTAATGGTAACACCAGTCATTTCTCGAAAGGGTTGTTACGCGATGACCATCAAGCATTCGTTTTGTGAGGGTGTTGGCTCTTACTGGCTGAAGGAACTACAAACCACTTACTACATCAGGCAGCAGTGACAGGCACCAATGAGTTGCCATTATACAATCTCATCCTTGAGTGGCAGTCATACTCATATTGGCACCGATATTAACATATCATCACAGTTCAACTACAGAGATCGTGGAAAACCAATCCATGCAAAATAATTTAAAAAGCAAATGGAGAAACGACCTTTATCTCAACGGAACTGGAATACAACGTGATGGGGCTACTTCACTGTTACTTAGGGCTCGGGATGGATGTCCCACCTCCATGTTGCCCCTGTCCCACCTCCATGTTGCCCCTGTCCCACCTCCATGTTGCCCCTGTCCCACCTCCATGTTCCCCCTGTCCCACCACCATGTTGCCCCTGTCCCACCTCCATGTTGCCCCTGTCCCACCTCCATGTTCCCCCTGTCCCACCTCCATGTTCCCCCTGTCCCACCTCCATGTTGCCCCTGTCCCACCTCCATGTTCCCCCTGTCCCACCTCCATGTTGCCCCTGTCCCACCTCCATGTTCCCCCTGTCCCACCTCCATGTTGCCCCTGTCCCACCTCCATGTTGCCCCTGTCCCACCTCCATGTTGCCCCTGTCCCACCTCCATGTTGCCCCTGTCCCACCTCCATGTTGCCCCTGTCCCACCTCCATGTTGCCCCTGTCCCACCTCCATGTTGCCCCTGTCCCACCTCCATGTTGCCCCTGTCCCACCTCCATGTTCCCCCTGTCCCACCTCCATGTTGCCCCTGTCCCACCTCCATGTTGCCCCTGTCCCACCTCCATGTTGCCCCTGTCCCACCTCCATGTTCCCCCTGTCCCACCTCCATGTTGCCCCTGTCCCACCTCCATGTTGCCCCTGTCCCACCTCCATGTTGCCCCTGTCCCACCTCCATGTTGCCCCTGTCCCACCTCCATGTTGCCCCTGTCCCACCTCCATGTTCCCCCTGTCCCACCTCCATGTTGCCCCTGTCCCACCTCCATGTTGCCCCTGTCCCACCTCCATGTTGCCCCTGTCCCACCTCCATGTTGCCCCTGTCCCACCTCCATGTTGCCCCTGTCCCACCTCCATGTTCCCCCTGTCCCACCTCCATGTTCCCCCTGTCCCACCTCCATGTTGCCCCTGTCCCACCTCCATGTTGCCCCTGTCCCACCTCCATGTTGCCCCTGTCCCACCTCCATGTTCCCCCTGTCCCACCTCCATGTTGCCCCTGTCCCACCTCCATGTTGCCCCTGTCCCACCTCCATGTTGCCCCTGTCCCACCTCCATGTTGCCCCTGTCCCACCTCCATGTTGCCCCTGTCCCACCTCCATGTTGCCCCTGTCCCACCTCCATGTTGCCCCTGTCCCACCTCCATGTTGCCCCTGTCCCACCTCCATGTTCCCCCTGTCCCACCTCCATGTTGCCCCTGTCCCACCTCCATGTTGCCCCTGTCCCACCTCCATGTTGCCCCTGTCCCACCTCCATGTTGCCCCTGTCCCACCTCCATGTTCCCCCTGTCCCACCTCCATGTTGCCCCTGTCCCACCTCCATGTTGCCCCTGTCCCACCTCCATGTTGCCCCTGTCCCACCTCCATGTTGCCCCTGTCCCACCTCCATGTTGCCCCTGTCCCACCATCAGGTTCACCCTGGCCACACTCTCATCTCACTCCTGCCAACGAGTGTCTGGGTATAGGGAGATTAGAGCAGGGAAACATGGGCAGGTGGGTCTAGTGTGGATGGCATGGGTGTTGGGCCAAAGGGCCATGCTGTGTGACGCGGTGACTATATTAAATCAAAAGGCAAGAAACACAAAGAACTGTAGATGTTGCATTCTTGAGTGAAATGTTAACATGGCTCTATGTCTCATTTTTTCAGATCTAGATCGCTGGTCATTCGTTGAGACAGGTGCTAGACAATATATGGGTTTTGAGGTGCCTTTATTGAGCTGAAGAAAGCCTTCGTAAAGGATCATGCCTGCAAAGTTGTTCCCGCCGGGAGAAACTTGACAGACAGTCTCCAGAGATCAATCTGTGCTAAAAAACAAGAAACAGAGAGTCTCCAAACGCCATGGAAGAAGGTACAGGAGCCTGAAAACTGTAACGTCCAGCTTCAGGAAGAGCTTCATCCCTGCAACAATTAGGCTAGTGTACACTACCTACTGCAAATAAGCTCCAAACTACATCGACCTGCGGCCATTATTAGTGTCTTTGCACTGCTACTGTTGGTTCTGTTGTGATGCTGCGAGTGAGAAATTCATCTTTCTGTTTGTCTCTTGACTCTCTAGAATCGACCTGCACAAGGGCGGCAAGGTGCCGCAGCGGGTAGAGCTGCTGCCGCACAGCGCCAGAGACCCGGGTTTGATCCTGACTACGGACGCTGTCTGTACAGAGTTTTACCTTGACCCCTTGACCTGCGTGGGTTTTCTCCAAGATCTTCAGTTTCCTCCCAAGACAAACAGGTTTGCAGGTAAATTGGCTTGGTAAAATTGTATGAATGTAAAATGGTCCCTAGTGTGTGTAGGGTAGTGTTAATGTGCGGTGATCGCTGGTCGGCTGAAGGGCCTGTTTCCGTGCTGTATCTCTAAACTGCTTGCACCACCACGGACTGCTTTTGTACGTGTTTCACACTCAGGTCTTGTTTTTTGCACATTCATTCTCTTCACTGTGTTGTGGAATTCATGTATCATGTATGGTTGTGTGTTGTCAGAGTGCGCGTGTCTGAGGGGCTGCAGGTACACAACAGATCAACAAGAGATGCCATCTCGCTGGCTCTCCACTCTTCTCTGGTCCACGTGGACAACAAGAACACGTACGTGGACTACAGCTTGGCATTCAAATACCATCATCCTCTTCCAACTTACTATCAGCTCCTGGAACCGCATCTTTGCTGGTCCCCATGCAACTGGATCCTCACCTTCCTCATTGGCAGATCACAATCAGTATAAGGTCATACGGAATAGGAGCAAAATTAGGCCATTTGGCCCATCAAGTCTGCTCTGCCATTTAATCATGGCTGATCTATCTCTGCCTCCTAACCCCATTCTCCTGCCTTCTCCCCATAACCCCCTGACACCCGCACTAATCAAGAATCTGTCGCTCGCATAATGGCCTGTCCCACTTTCCCCAGTTTTTCCCCTTGATTCAAACTCGGAGATGCCGGCTGTAGGTACTCGGGGCTATTTTTTTTACTCGTGGACATGTTTCAACATGCTGAAAAAACGTCCCGACTTACCTGATGCCTCGAGTACCTACGGCTGGCATTACGAGCCGCTACGTTATATGTACTGACTCCTACGGACTCACTACGGACATTCTCCGAGTTTGAATCAAGGGGACAACTCGGGTGAATACGTGAGTAACTCGGGAAAGTGGGACAGGCCCTTTAACAATAACCATTGACTTGGCCACCACAGCCTTCTGTGGCAACCGTTATGAGGAAACCAACAGGCTATTTAAAACTTCCAAATAGGTTCTGACTTGGGGGCGTTATTTGTTGTCTTTGCACTCCTATTGACTGTTCCTGTACTGAGCCATGATCACAGTGAATGGCGGTGCTGTCTCGAGGGGCAGAATGGCCTATTCCTGCACCTTTGGTCTATTGCTGCTGCAAGTAAGAATTCCGTTTTAGGACATCCGACAATAAAACACTTTTTAATCACTCTCTTTAAGCTGCAGATGCTGGTTTATCAAGGACTGACACAGAGTGCTGGAGTAACTCAGCGGGTCAGGCAGCATCTGTGGAGAACATGGATAGGTGACGTTTCACAGAGTGCTGGAGTAACTCAGCGGGTCAGGCAGCATCTGTGGAGAACATGGATAGATGATGATTAGGGTAATGATCAGAGAGAGTACACGAGGGCGATAAATAATCTCATTGCATGGTGACAACATAGGGAACATAAGAGACCTGATAGAGGTTTATAAAATGATGAGAGGCGTAGAGAGGGTAGACAGTCAGAACCTTTTCCCCAGGGTGGGAATGTCAAAGACTAGAGGGCGCAGCTTTAAGGTGAGAGGGGCAAAGTTTAAAGGAGATGTGTGGGGCAGGTTTTTTTTACACAGAGGGGGGTGGGTGCCTGGAACGCGCTGCCAGGGGTGGGGGTGGAGGCAGATATGATAGTGGTGTTTAAGAGGCTTTTAGACAAGCACATGGAAATGCAGGGAATGGAGGGATACGGATCACGTGCAGGGGTTTGGTCTTGGCATCATGTCCAGCACGGACATTGTGGGCTGAATGGCCTATTCTTGAGCTCTACTATGTTCTAGAACACCAGTGCATAAATATGGTGAGGTGCAGGAACAATCAAAATCTTGCCCAACCTCTCCTAGCTGATGCCCTCTCATCCAGACATCATTCTGGTAAAGATAGACACAAAATGCTGGAGCAACTCAGCGGGACGGGCAGCATCTCTGGAGAGAAGGAATGGGTGACCTTTTCGGATCGAGACCCTTCTTCATAATGGTCTACCCATTCCTTCTCCCCAGAGATGCTGCCTGTCCCGCTGAGTTACTCCAGCATTTTGTGACTATCTTCGGTTTAAACCAGCATCTGCAGTTCCTTCCTACATCATTCTGGTAAACCTCTTCTGCAGCCTCTCCTGATTCATGTCCTTCCTGTAACACGGCAACAAGAACTGCTCGACCTCGTCCAGAAGCGACCTGACCAAAGCTGTACAGAGCGGCAACATGACTTGCTGACACTAACACCCAGTGCGACACAGATTCACCCGACTGCTTCCTCTCAACCAGAGATCACGGAGTAAAGGTGGGAGTTTCGGCCCGAAACATTGCCTATGTCCTTCGCTTCATAGATGTTGCTGCACCCGCTGAGTTTGTCCAGCATAGAAGTGGGAGTCTAGTTAGGACTGAGATGGGGAGAGATTTCTTCAGGGACCAGTCAATCTTTGTAACTGTACATTGGAAGGCTGTGGAGACTCAGTTATTGATTGTGTTCAAACGTAAGATCAATATTTTGCTGGATATGATAGAATTGTGCTGTGATCTATGTTGATGTACATCTCCTCAACGTCTCAAGCACTTGCACACAATGCAGTCCGTTTTGAAATATTGTTGTTGTTGAACTACAGACTTGCCAGAGCCAAACTCTTAACAGCATGGTCTTCGTGATAACAACACATCCACGATAAATGAATCCTCTATGCAAGCACTTTAGAGTGGGGAAAGAGCCTCCAGCTGTGTTTGTAGGAGTGTTGTCAAACAGAATATTCAGGCACGTGAAAGAGATATTGGAGAAGGCAACTAAACACTGGATCAAGCAGGTGGCACGGTGGCACAGCGGTAGAGTCGCTGCCTCACAGCGCCAGAGACCCGGGTTCGATCCCGACTACGGGAGCTGTCTGTACGGAGTTTGTACGTTCTATCCATGACTGCGTGGGCTTTCTCCGAGATCTACAGTTTCCTCCCACACTCCAAAGACGTGCAGGTATATACAGTAGGTAAATTGGCTTGGCATCAATGTAAAAACTGTCCCTAATGTGTGTAGGATAGTGTAAATATGAGGGGATCGCCGGTCGGCGCAGACCCGATGGGCCGAAGGGCCTGTTTCCGCGCTGTATCTATAAACTAAACTAAACCCTCACTCTCTGAGAGGAGCACTGTTGTCGGGAGCTCCCACAGCTAAAGGCACGGCTGCCATTGGCGGAATGAGCAGATTCACAAGTGGCCAAGAAGTCAGAACTGAAGGAGCTGGCAGTGCTCAGACAGTTGTGTAAGAAGGAACTGCAGATGCTGGTTTAAATCGAAGATAGGCACAAAGTGCTGGAGTAACTCAGCGGAACAGGCAGCGTCTCTGGAGAGAAGGAATGGGTGACGTTTCAGAAGAAGGGCCTCGACTCGAAACACCACCCAGAGATGCTCCAGAGATGCTGCCTGTCCCGCTGAGTTACTGCAGATTTTGTGTGCTCAGAGAGTTGCTGGGCTGGAGATTACAGGGCAATGCAAGGAGGTGGAAACGGGTGAGAATTTTCAATTTGAGGTCAGTTTAGTTTACTGATACAGAGCGGAAACAGGCCCTTCGGCCCACCGGGTCCGTGCTGACCAGCAATCACGGTGTGGGTGAGGGGTGTGGGTGGGGGTGGGGGTGTGGGTGTGGGTGAGGGGTGGGGGTGGGGGTGTGGGTGTGGGTGAGGGGTGGGTGGGGGTGTGGGTGAGGGGTGTGGGTGTGGGTGTGGGTGTGGGTGGGGGTGGGGGTGTGGGTGTGGGTGAGGGGTGTGGGTGTGGGTGTGGGTGTGGGTGAGGGGTGTGGGTGTGGGTGAGGGGTGTGGGTGTGGGTGAGGGGTGTGGGTGTGGGTGAGGGGTGGGTGGGGGTGTGGGTGAGGGGTGTGGGTGTGGGTGAGGGGTGGGTGGGGGTGTGGGTGAGGGGTGTGGGTGTGGGTGGGGGTGGGGGTGAGGGGTGTGGGTGTGGGTGTGGGTGAGGGGTGGGGGTGTGGGTGTGGGTGTGGGTGTGGGTGAGGGGTGGGGGTGTGGGTGTGGGTGTGGGTGAGGGGTGTGGGTGTGGGTGAGGGGTGGGGGTGTGGGTGTGGGTGTGGGTGAGGGGTGTGGGTGTGGGTGAGGGGTGGGGGTGTGGGTGGGGGTGTGGGTGGGGGTGTGGGTGTGGGTGGGGGTGAGGTGTGGGTGTGGGTGTGGGTGTGGGTGAGGGGTGGGGGTGGGGGTGTGGGTGTGGGTGGGGGTGTGGGTGTGGGTGTGGGTGGGGGTGTGGGTGGGGGTGGGGGTGTGGGTGGGGGTGTGGGTGAGGGGTGGGAGTGGGGGGTGGGTGCGGGGTGTGGGTGTGGGTGGGGGTGTGGGTGAGGGGTGGGTGTGGGTGAGGGGTGGGTGGGGGGGGTGGGTGGGGGGGTGGGTGCGGGGTGTGGGTGAGGGGTGGGTGGGGGGGTGGGTGCGGGGTGTGGGTGTGGGTGAGGGGTGGGTGTGGGTGTGGGTGAGGGGTGGGTGGGGGTGTGGATGAGGGGTGGGTGGGGGGATGGGTGCGGGGTGTGGGTGTGGGTGTGGGTGTGGGTGAGGGGTGGGTGTGGGTGTGGGTGAGGGGTGGGTGGGGGGGTGGGTGAGGGGTGGGGGGGTGGGTGCGGGGTGTGGGTGTGGGTGTGGGTGTGGGTGTGGGTGAGGGGTTGGTGTGGGTGTGGGTGTGGGTGAGGGGTGGGGGTGTGGGTGGGGGTGTGGGTGTGGGTGTGGGTGAGGGGTGGGTGTGGGTGGGGGTGGGTGTGGGTGGGGGTGTGGGTGTGGGTGAGGGGTGGGTGGGGGGGTGGGTGGGGGGGTGGGTGAGGGGTGGGGGGGTGGGTGCGGGGTGTGGGTGTGGGTGTGGGTGAGGGGTGGGTGTGGGTGTGGGTGAGGGGTGGGTGTGGGTGGGGGTGTGGGTGGGGGTGTGGGTGTGGGTGGGGGTGTGGGTGGGGGTGTGGGTGTGGGTGTGGGTGAGGGGTGGGTGTGGGTGGGGGTGGGTGTGGGTGGGGGTGTGGGTGTGGGTGAGGGGTGGGTGTGGGTGTGGGTGAGGGGTGGGTGGTGGTGTGGGTGAGGGGTGGGTGTGGGTGTGGGTGAGGGGTGGGTGTGGGTGTGGGTGAGGGGTGGGTGGGGGTGTGGGTGGGGGTGGGGGTGTGGGTGAGGGGTGGGTGTGGGTGTGGGTGAGGGGTGGGTGTGGGTGTGGGTGAGGGGTGGGTGGGGGTGTGGGTGAGGGGTGGGTGGGGGTGTGGGTGAGGGGTGGGTGGGGGTGTGGGTGAGGGGTGTGGGTGAGTGGTGTGGGTGGGGGTGTGGGTGGGGGTGTGGGTGAGGGGTGGGTGGGGGTGTGGGTGAGGGGTGGGTGGGGGTGTGGGTGAGGGGTGGGTGTGGGTGAGGGGTGGGTGTGGGTGTGGGTGTGGGTGGGGGTGTGGGTGTGTGTGAGGGGTGGGTGTGGGTGTGGGTGTGGGTGAGGGGTGGGTGTGGGTGTGGGTGAGGGGTGGGTGGGGGTGTGGGTGAGGGGTGTGGGTGAGGGGTGTGGGTGAGGGGTGGGTGAGGGGTGGGTGGGGGTTTGGGTGAGGGGTGTGGGTGAGGGGTGGGTGTGGGGGTGGGTGGGGGTGTGGGTGAGGGGTGTGGGTGAGGGGTGTGGGTGTGGGTGTGGGGTGGGTGGGGGTGTGGGTGAGGGGTGGGTGGGGGTGTGGGTGTGGGTGAGGGGTGGGTGTGGGTGGGGGTGTGGGTGTGGGTGAGGGGTGGGTGTGGGTGGGGGTGTGGGTGTGGGTGAGGGGTGGGTGGGGGTGGGGGTGTGGGTGTGGGTGAGGGGTGGGTGTGGGGGTGGGTGTGGGTGGGGGTGGGTGTGGGTGGGGGTGTGGGTGTGGGTGAGGGGTGGGTGTGGGGGTGGGTGTGGGTGGGGGTGGGTGTGGGTGGGGGTGTGGGTGTGGGTGAGGGGTGGGTGTGGGTGTGGGTGTGGGTGTGGGTGAGGGGTGGGTGTGGGTGTGGGTGTGGGTGTGGGTGAGGGGTGGGTGTGGGTGGGGGTGTGGGTGTGGGTGAGGGGTGGGTGTGGGTGGGGGTGTGGGTGTGGGTGAGGGGTGGGTGGGGGTGGGGGTGTGGGTGTGGGTGAGGGGTGGGTGTGGGGGTGGGTGTGGGGGTGGGTGTGGGTGGGGGTGTGGGTGTGGGTGAGGGGTGGGTGGGGGTGGGTGTGGGTGGGGGTGTGGGTGAGGGGTGGGTGGGGGTGTGGGTGAGGGGTGGGTGTGGGTGTGGGTGGGGGTGTGGGTGGGGGTGTGGGTGAGGGGTGGGTGGGGGTGTGGGTGAGGGGTGGGTGGGGGTGGGTGAGGTGTGGGTAGGGGTGTGGGTAGGGGTGTGGGTGAGGGGTGTGGGTGAGGGGTGTGGGTGGGGGTGGGTGGGGGTGGGGGTGTGGGTGAGGGTGGGTGTGGGTGGGGGTGGGTGGGGGTGGGGGTGGGGGGGAAACTGCTTTTCCTGGTCCTTACCTGGTCGGAGTGGCAGCTTTTCTCCAGGATGCATCTTCGACCCGTCCTCGCGGCCTACCAGCGGGTCTGGAGCGGCGTTTCCTGATGGTACTGCCCAAAACCTCGGCTTCGACGGCGGCACATGCTGGAGCGCCATCGTGGAGCGGAACGGAGCGGGCGATGCCTTGCCCGGGTTGCCGCGCTGGAACTCCGGTGAGCTGAAGACCACCGATGAAACATCGCGGAGCTGTGGGTCTGTGGAACGGCCAGCTGCGGGCGGCGGCGCTGAACATTACATCAGGAGCCTCCATCCGGCGCGGCCTTGTTGACTTCGGAAGCCGCGGACTCCAGTACGGAAGCGGCCGTTCCAGGTGTCCCAAGCGGCTGAGAGGATTCTCCCGACGCCGGAGCACCATCACCCAGCGAGAACGGCCTGGAACATCGGGCCCCATAGCAGCAACTGCGGAGGCCTCAATAGGCCCGACTATGGGTGGACATGGGGATGGGGACTGGACTTTGTGCCTTCCCTCATAATGGCAACCATTGTGGGGGGATGTTTCTATGGTTATTGTTAAATTCTTTAATGTTGTGTCTTATCTTTATCTGTGTGTTGCAATGGCAAGTCGAATTTCACTACACCATTTGGTGTATGTGACAATATATGTCCCTTGTCCTTTGTACCTTTGAACAGATACCGGTATACCAGAACCAAACTGTCAGTCAATGAGAAAATATGTACAAATCCAGAATCAATAAATTTACCCCCTGGGGAGGCAAAGTTTACCCCCTGGGGATAAATTGACCCCAGGTTGTGAACCCTTGTACTAGGGACAGTTTGTTCTTGCCAAGATATTGATGAAATGGGAAAGAAGATTGTTCAACAGGTCCACTCCCTCCGCAGGTGCTGCATGGCTTGCTGAGTTCCTGCTGCACATTCCTTATTGGTTAACAAGCCCAGGCGGTCTGGGTATACAGGACTGTGCAGCTATGGACGGGCAGCAAAGTTCTGCATTTACAGATAGTTCAACAAGTAGACACCAGGTTCGATCCTGACTAAGGGTGCTGTCTGTACGGAGTTTGTATGTTCTCCCCGTGACCATGTGGGTTTTTTCCGGGTGCTCCGGTTTCCTCCCACACTCCATAGACGTGCAGGTTTGTAGGTTAATTGTCTCCAGTAAAAATTGTAAATTGCTCCTAGTGTGTAGGATAGTGCTGGTGTACGGGGTGATCGCTGGTCGGCACGGACTCGGTGGGCCGAAAGTAAAGTCTAGATCAGTCAGGAGTGGGTTGGAGTAACCCGATGTGGTGGACAAGGGCAGGGTTGGTCTGAAGAAGGCTCTCGACCGGAAACGTCACCCATTCCTTCTCTCCAGAGATGCTGCCTGTCCCGCTGAGTTACCCCAGCTTTTTGTGTCTACGGTTTAAACCAGCATCTGCAGTTCCTTCTTACACAGGTCTGATGTGCTGGGGCAGGGTCAGTGAGTGACAATACCACAGAGGTGGAAATGCAGTCGCAGTGTAGATTGGGAATCTGCAATCCAAAGAGAACTGATTTACTGTAAATGTGATAACAACTTTTCACATCCAGATGGTTACCAGGGAGATGGTGAGCTTGACGAGCCAGGAGCTGAACACGTAACGTGTTTCAAGGCTTAGTTTTGACCTTCTGATATTCATTGGGATGAAATGCCTGCTGCTCAGGTGTCGGATGTCAGAGAACAGGCTGGCAACTTCATCATAATCAAAATCATACTTTCTTAGCCAAGTATTTAAGAAAGAACTGCAGATGCTGGAAAAATCGAAGGTAGACAAAAATGCTGGAGAAACTCAGTGGGTGGGGCAGCATCTATGGAGCGAAGGAATAGGTGACTTTTTTTCAGACTGATGTGGGGGTGGGGGGGGGTGGGAAGAAGAAAGGAAGAGGCGGAGACAGTGGGCTGAGGGAGAGCTGGGAAGGGGAGGGGAAGAAGGGAGAAAGCAGGGACTACCTGAAATTGGAGAAGTCAATGTTCATACCGCTGGGGTGTAAACTAGCCAAGCGAAATATGAGGAAATATGAGCCAAGTATGTTTTGAAACATACGAGGAATTTGATTTGCCATATGGTCATACTAATAACAAGCAACAGAACACACAAGATACACTTTTAACATAAACATCCACCACAGTGACTCCTCCACATTCAAAATTCAATCTCTTCCCTTCTTTGCCCTCCAGCGGTCGGGGGCATCGAGCCCCCCTCTGTTGACGGGACGATCTCACTCCCATAACCGGTGGTATATTTCGAAGGTAAAGTGGACAGGGCTGGTGATGTTGAGACATAAGAATCTGCAGATGCTGGAATCAGTGCGAAAAAACCCCAAACTGCTGGTGGAACCCAGCGGGACAGGCAGCATCTGTAGTGGTAAAGGGATGCTTGGGCCCCCAAATCAGAACCTCGTGGGACGATACTGCAACCAGTGCAGAAGTGAGAGTTTCAGAGCTGAAAAGTGAAAGCTTCACTGATGTGCTAAGTCTTGGTTTAAGTTGCAGTCTGTGATAACATTCCATGATCCAACTTTTTTAATTAAATCAGAATTTAATAGCCTGTTTTGAACAGGTACGCTTGCAGGTACTTAACAGTCAATGTCCTAATTCATATTGAAGTCGGGAGCAAGTGAGAATTTTATTTGTGAAGCAAATCTGTGGTTCTTAACAATTGCTTGCTGCTTCCAACATAAACATTGACTGAATGTTTGAAGTTCCTCAAGGACTGAGTCAATAGCCTCTGGTTCAGACAATTAATGGGCAGCAGGGGAGAACATTTTCAAAAGAGCTTTGACATCAATCTAGCAAAAAATAAATTTGGTTTATCCATTCTATAATATTATTTTCTGCATTAACTTGTCCTGGAGATTATCTGTTAGAAACCATTCACAATTACAAATATTATTTAATATTATTATGTGTATTACATTTACGTGGATGAAGAAAAAACAGACAAAGCAGAAAATAAGTTAATTAAAACCAGCTGCAAGAAAGCACGACCTGTACATTAAATGAATGTACAAATAATTGCATTTATTTTAATTCATTTGAAGCTAATAAATCCAGACAAAGGATGTAGATTGTATATTTCAAATATTGAATATGTTAACATTTTAATAACCTGCCTTGTTGAGTCGGTCTGTGGCTGCTTTAGTTGGAGTATATCTTCAGTTATAGAACTACCTGTGTAAGAATACAGATCAGTACTGCACGGGAACAGGCCCTTCACCCAATGGAATCAATGCTGGACATGATGCCAAGTTAAACTGATCCCCTCTCCCTGCACGTGATCCATATCCCTCCATTCCCTGCATATCCATGTGCCTGTCTAAAAGCCTCTTAAACACCACTATCGTATCAGCCTCCACCCCCACCCCTGGCAGCGCGTTCCAGGCACCCACCCCCCTCTGTGTAAAAAAAACCTGCCCCACACATCTCCTTTAAACTTTGCCCCTCTCACCTTAAAGCTGCGCCCTCTAGTCTTGGACATTCCCACCCTGGGGAAAATGTCTACGTTGTCTATGCCTCTCATTTATATAACTAAAAGTCTCATCTTAACCACTTCCTGTCTGCGTTGTATATTGATTTTAGAAAAAACGCTACCATATATCGCTATGATTTTTGGCCATCTTACTCACAGTTCTCCTCCGCTGAGGCAGCCCAGAGGATTTTTCCGATCGATGAAAAATAAAAGATCAGCTGATTGGTCCTCTCTCATGTCAATCACCATGATGAACGTAACGCCCCTTCTCGGGGAGGCCAGGAGTATAAAACCCAAATGGTATGAAATTGAATTTGAATTTGATGGCCTGCACTCTACTTGAAATGGTATGAAATTGCATTTACATATGGTGGCCTGCACTCGGCTTGAAATGGAATAGCTGTGAGTGAACTGCCAGCTACCAGCTGTGAGTCAATCAACTGCCAGCCCAACAGCCATGAGCCAATCAACTGCCAGCCCAACAGCCATGAGCCAATCAACTGCCAGCCCAACAGCCGTGTGTCAATCAACTGCCAGCCCAACAGCCATGAGCCAATCAACTGCCAGCCCAACAGCCGTGAGCCAATCAACTGCCAGCCCACCAACCGTGAGCCAATCAACTGCCAGCCCAACAGCCATGAGCCAATCAACTGCCAGCCCACCAACCATGTGTCAATCAACTGCCAGCCCAACAGCCATGAGCCAATCAACTGCCAGCCCAACAGCCATGAGCCAATCAACTGCCAGCCCAACAGCCGTGAGCCAATCAACTGCCAGCCCAACAGCTGTGAGCCAATCAACTGCCAGCCCAACAACCGTGAGCCAATCAACTGCCAGCCCAACAGCTGTGAGCCAATCAACTGCCAGCCCACCTTTGGCCAACCTGAAACCACTCATTTTGGCCCACAAGGCCTCTATTGGCCCAGAAACCAGTCCCTTTTGCCCAAAATGCCCGTATTAGACCAGGAGGAGCATTTTGGCCCAAAAGGACCGTGCCAGGCCAGGAAAAGTCCAGACACCTGCACTAATCAAGAATCTATCTATCTCTGTCTTACATATATCCACTGACCTAGAAACATAGAAATTAGGTGCAGGAATAGGCCATTCGGCCCTTCGAGCCTGCACCGCCATTCAATATGATCATGGCTGATCATGGCTGATCATCCAACTCAGTATCCCGTACCTGCCTTCTCTCCATACCCTCTGATCCCCTGGCCTCCAAAGCCTTCTGTGGCAAAGAATTCCACAGATTCACCACCCTCTGACTAAAGAAATTCCTCCTCATCTCCTTCCTAAAAGAACATCCTTTAACTCTGAGGCCGTGCCCTCTGGTCCTAGACTCCCACTAGTGGAAACATCCTCTCCGCATCCACTCTATCCAAGCCTTTTACTATTCTGTACGTTTCAATGAGGTCCCCCCTCATTCTTCTAAACTGCAGCGAGTACAGGTGTCAGAGGTTATGGGGAGAAGGCAGGAGAATGGGGTTAGGAGGGAGAGATAGATCAGTCATGATTGAATGGAGGAATAGACTTGATGGGCCGAATGGCCTAATTCTACTCCAATCACTTATGACCTTATGACAGTGCCAGTGGCGTCACATGCTGATTTCTGTCCTGTACTGATGTAAGTTTTTATTAATACCAAGAACATTTACCAATATCTACATCCGCAGGACTATTCCCAATATTCTCAGTATTCTGAAGTTGCCCAGTGATCAACAGAAAGACTTTCATCATGAAAGATGCACCTTTCATCGTGCATGAATACTCACGAGCTGGGCGTGACTTGAAAGCAGTCTATGGTGAATGGCTTTCAAAATTTAAACTTGTTATTTGCACTGAAGAAAATTCCTTTTGCATTACTAATTTGTTTAAATTGCATGCACAAGGATTAGCAGTGTTACAAAATTTTGAGATTTTAAAAATCAAATCTGCAATTTATCCCATCAGATAAAGCATAAAAAGACGTTTAATTTGACACCTAATTCACTTTCATATCTTCAGTATTAAAAAAGTTATGACCATTTTCATACTCGGAAATTAGCATCTTGTTCCCCATTGCTTTTCCATTGACTTAATTCAAAAGCTGTGATCTAGAACCGTTAAAAGCCCAAAACTTTCTTAAAAATTAAGAGAACTCAATGAAATTTTCAGTTATTATAGATTGAAGCATTCTGAAACAAATATGAAACAATCTTACTTGGATGACCTGAAATTAAAGCATATAATTAGTTAGTTACCCAATTGTAGCTAATTACAAAATTCAATTACTAGATCTAAACATCTATCCATTTCTTAAGAAAAGATAAACATTTTTAAATTGCCTAAGTGTCCAAATAACATTCACACAATAATTCACAATATAACATGATTTTTAAATCTCATTTTCATTAATTTATAGTCCAAATGGAAGGAATTTAGTGTTTAATTCCCGTAAATTAATGGCCATTTAAATCAACTAGCGAGTGGGATTTTAGTGGAATGCGATGGATTGGAACGTTGCGATTTGCGGTAAAGTCGGTATGAAAAACACAGCCGGTTCATACATTTTTTTTGTTCCCTTTTCGCAACATGAAAATGTGATTAAATGCTTCCTAAGAACCACGTTTTAATGTAAAAATAAACTGTAGCTTCTTTTATCGCCTACGTTAGGTCCATTCCGCTGTCACCGTTCAGAGCTTTAGAAGATGATTTTTAAACTACTCTAGTTAATAAATAATCTAACATATTTTAAAAACACATTCATGAATGAAATGTCGGAGCGATTTCTCTTTAGCGACGAAATCGCCTGACATGCATCGATTTGGACTGTCTAGGGAAAAACTGCATTTTAAACCCGCCCCCCTCTGAAAGGCGCCAAAGTCAGGCAAACGGGGAGCGGCAGAACTGCAGCGCTGCTCAAGGTAAGTTTTGTAACGTACCTACAAGGATTGCATAATTCAATATGGAAAAAAAGTGATCTTTTCCTGTTCATTTAACGTTTTCATTAATTTAAGTCAAATTAAAATTGAATTCTTAAATGAAATTTTCATTAATTTAACTAAAGTTAAAACTGAATGCTTGATTGAATTTTCTTTCTGTATTCCCCCCCTCCCCCATGCACTGGGACTGTATTTTCTTCACATTGTAAGGAAAATCCGGAAGTTTTGCCCAGATGGGAATGTTCCCTGCTGCAGGAGACAGGTACTCTGGGACGGTCTGCTCCACAACCTGTTCTCTGTTTCACCCAGAGAATTGTGAATCTGCTTCGAAGGCAGTGGAGGCCGGTTCTCTGGATGCTTTCAAGAGAGAGTTAATAGCCCTGTCCCAAGGTACGAGTTCATTCCAAGAGCTCTCCCGAGTTTGCCCTAATTCGAACTCGGAGATTTACAGTAATGGCCACTCGCCGGTACTCGGGGCTCTCCTAGACATTTTTCAACGTGTTGAAAAATCTTCACGAGTCTTCCCGTGCTTACCTATCATTAGCGAGTCTTCCTGAGTACCTGCCGTTAGCGCTACGAGCCGCTATGAGACCTCCCCGAGCTCCGACGTGCCCGCTACATTCATTCTCTGTGCTTACCACGATTTTGATTTTTTAAAAACTCAGGCGAGCTCTTGAATGAACACGCATCGTGAGACAGGGCTATTATAGAGCTCTTAAAGATGGGCATGATCACAGTGAATGTCATTTCAACAGAAAAGGGGTCAAGATCAAAATAAATGTTTAAGAAAGAACTGCAGATGCTGGAAAAATCGAAGTTAGACAAAAATGCTGGAGAAACTCAGCGGGTGAGGCAGCATCTATGGAGCGAAGGAATAGGCGACGTTTCGGGTCGAGAGCTTTCCTCCGACTGCCTGAGGAAGGGTCTTGACCCGAAACGTCGCCTATTTCCTATTTCCATAGATGCTGCCTCACCCGCTGAGTTTCTCCAGCATTTTTGTCTTCCTAAGATCAAAAGAAATTCTCTTTCTTTAAAATGTGACCATGAGGGCAGTCTTTTCAGTCGAGGGATACTCAGAAGCAAAATAAATAATCCTGACAAAATCCTCCGGTTCCACTCGCAGGTAACCAGACACAGCAGTCTACATGTTTGTATTCTCTAACGCTGAATGGTGACGGGGCAATGTGTAGCTCAGTGAGCTGGGGCTGGGAAAAGGCTGGTAGGCAGGATGCAAGGAAAAGCCAAAGTTCCCAGTTGCTGGAGGACTGCCTCCTGTGTTGCCAGCGTCTGATGACCAGCGGAGGGTGATGGAGTCAGAGATAGAGGCTGGGAGACGAGAGCCGAGAAGGTTGATGGGCAGATGCAGCCAGGCGGGGGATTAGAAACAAAGGACTGGAGATGCAAAGATACACACACAGAGTGCTGGAGTAACTCAGCGGGTCAGGCAGCATCTGTGGAGAACATGGATAGGTGACGTTTCACAGAGTGCTGGAGTAACTCAGCGGGTCAGGCAGCATCTGTGGAGGGTGGTGGGTGTATGGAACAATCTTCCAGAGGAGGTAGTTGAGGCTGGAACTATCCCAACATTGTTAGACAGGTACATGGATCAGACAAGTTTGGAGGGATATGGTCCAAACGCTGGCAGGTGGGTCTAGTGTGGCTGGGACATGTTGGCCGGTGTTGAGCTGAGCTGAAGGGCCTGTTTCCACACTGTATCACACTATGACTCCAAAACGACTTTGAAGCTGCTACGACTTGGGTGGGGGAGGGATGGAGAGAGAGGGAAAGCAGGGGTTACTTGGTTAGAGAAATCAACATTCATACCACTGGGTTGTAAGCTGCCCAAGTGAAATACTGTGTAGGAAAGAACTGCAGGTGCTGGTTTAAATTGAAGATAGACACAAAATGCTGGAGTAACTCAGCGGGCCAGGCAGCATCTCTGCAGAGAAGGAATGGGTGGAAATACTGACTGGTCAGCACACAATAAAAGCTTTTCCCTGTACCCTGGTACACGTGACAATAAACTCAACTGAAACTGAAAGGACTGTTGTTGCGTGCGAGGGTTTATGGTATTTGCCCCTTTGCCTGTCTGCGACCCACACCAGCACTCAGGGACGGCTGGGCTGACGGGTAAATGCTGACCTTGCCCACATCCAGTGGACAAATTAAACAGCAATTACTTGCATGGAGTGTTGAGCTACTGCCAACACGCAAGACCTAATTGATAAAGTGGCTGTTGGCCGAAGCAAATTAATCATTTAAAATTGTGAAATTAGTTGTGAACATTGGACAGCTGTGCCCCTTTAACTAAAGGCATGAGAGCTGCGGTGGTAAACTTTGCCCCATAAACTTTCAGTCCGCACATTCATCGAGGCACTGCTGCGAAAGGAGAATTGCCCAGTTGTGGGGCCCTCCGCATAGGAAGGAACTGCAGATGCTGGTTTACACCGAGGATGGACACAAAAAACTGGAGTCACTCAGCGGGACAGGCAGCGTCTCTGGAGAGAAGGAATGGGTGAACTTTCAGGTCGAGACCCTTTTTCTGACTACATCTTCAGGTAGTCAGAAGGGTCTCAAGCCGAAACGTCACCCATTCCTTCTCTCCAGACATTTTCAAGAGAGAGTTAGATTTAGTTCCTGGGGCTAACGGAATCAAGGGACATGGGGAGAAAGCAGGAACGGGGTAGTGATTTTGGATGATCAGCCGTGGTCATATTGAATGGCGGTGCTGGCTCAAAGGGCCGAATGGCCTCCTCCTGCACCTATTGTCTATGTTTCCAGAGATGCTGCCTGTCCCACTGAGTTCCTCCAGCACTTTGTGTTTTGCATGGAGCTGCTATCCGAGAAAAATCCGATTATCAGATTGGAACCAACCAGAAAATTGATGCAGTCTTCCAATTGTTGGCATTTTTCTCCCCACATTACCAATTTACTTTCAGTGCGTGTGCTGATAAAATCCTGTGTAAACATTCAGGCTTCTGTAGGAACAGCAGGGCCACAATGACAGAGGAGATTCAGTGAACTCATACATAAGGAGTGTGTGTCAGACAAGCTGGTTTCTAAAAGCCAGCATCATTTATAACCACATCGATGGGTTCCACGATGTTGCCTCCAATCACATACTGGCAGGCAACAATTTATTTTCTGTCAGTTGATTTCCTGTGACACAGCTCATGATAATCTGGATGATTCTCTGTCTTATAAATGCACTCACAACACACAAGGCATTAATTCCTCTGCCTTTCACTCGAAGCTCAGCTTCTTCATGTCAAAGGTCTAATTGTTGTTCAGTAATTCTCAGATGAAATCACCCTGTTACATTGGTTGTGAATTAGATGAAATGTCTGCTCTCTTTTAAGGTGAGAGGGCAAAGCTTAAAGGAAGAGAACACAGAGTGCTGGAGTAACTCAGCGGGTCAGGCAGCATCTGTGGAGAACATGGATAGGTGACGTTTCACAGAGTGCTGGAGTAACTCAGCGGGTCAGGCAGCATCTGTGGAGAACATGGATAGGTGACGTTTCACAGAGTGCTGGAGTAACTCAGCGGGTCAGGCAGCATCTGTGGAGGTTCGGGTCGAGACCCTTCCTCAATCTTCAATCTTCAGTCTGAAGAAGGGTCTCGACCCAAAACATCACCCATTCCTTCTCTCCAGAGATGCTGCCTGTCCCGCTGAGTTACTCCAGCATTTTGTGTCTATTTTCAACCAGCATCTGCAGTTGCTTCCGACTCTGTACTGTTCTATGTTGCATGTTGAATCGTGATTGGTTTCAATTGAATTAAGGTTTTGATACCTGTGCAAATGTCCGTTTTAATCGCGGGGTAATTCTCAATACAGCAGCAGTTATAAATAGCAGAATGAAGACTGCAAAGTGCGATTCAGAACTGAGTGTAGTGTTGAAAGTAAACATGTGTAGTGCAGTGCAATGTACTGGAAGAAAGTGGCGCTGAATACAATACAGATGGGAAATGAAGTGGCAAGTGTTTACGGGCAAGAGAATTAATTTACTTTCACTCCAGAGACACACTGTATAATCGCCCTCGCAATAACACCAGCGGATTTCCCACACAATCCAATTGCTTTCATGAGGGCAATGAGCAGGGTCAAGATTGCTCTAGTTTGGATTGCTTCAGATCTCCTGCTGCAGGTGTGGGTGAACTCTCAATGGAACACTCCATCTACACTGAGAAAAAACAACATCAGCACGGATAGATACCAAATGCTGCAGTAACTCAGCGGGACAGGCAGCATCTCAGCAGACTGGGAATGGGTGATGTTCCTCAGACTGATCCGAAACGTCACCTATTCCATCTGGTGTTCTCTTACAGATGAGCTGTATATCTAAAACTGAAAAATTAAAAAAACACCCTGGGGAAAAAGGTTCTGACTGTCTACCCTATCTACGCCTCACAAAATGTGATATACTTCTAACAGGTCCTCCCACAACCTCCAATGTTTCAGAGAAAACCCTCCATGTTTGCCCAACCTCCCGGCCACAAGACAGTCGATATTTTTAAGGCAGAGATAGATAGATTCTTGATTAGTGCGGGTGTCAGGGGTTATGGGGAGAAGGCAGGAGATAGATCAGCAATGATTGAATGGTGAGAAACGACGATGGGCCGAATGGCCTAATTCCACTCCAATGACTTGAATGCTCCCTGTAGATAATACCCTCTAATCCAGGCAGCATGTTGAAGAAGGGTCTCGACCCGAAACGTCACCCATTCCTTCTCTCCAGAGATGCTGCCTGTCCCGCTGAGTTATGCCCCTGTCCCACTTAGGTGATTTTTTTGGGCGACTACAGGGGACTAGGCTGTCGCCACATGGTCACCAGGGTATCGCCTGTACGGTCGTCAGTCGTCTCCTCAGTTGCCCAAAGAATCGCATTCTGGTTATTCTGGTCACCGCTGGATTTTGAAATGATCCAAAGGTTTCGGCGACAGTCGGCGACGGTTGGCTTGACGCCAATGAGCATAGCTTGACATCTCCTGACGTAGGTTGTGGCCAGGTGATGTAGGTTGTGGCCAGGTGATGTGGGTTGTGGCCAGGTGATGTAGGTTGTGGCCAGGTGATGTGGGTTGTGGCCAGGTGATGTAGGTTGTGGCCAGGTGATGTAGGTTGTGGCCAGGTGATGTAGGATGTGGCCAGGTGATGTAGGTTGTGGCCAGGTGATGTAGGATGTGGCCAGGTGATGTAGGATGTGGCCAGGTGATGTAGGTTGTGGCCAGGTGATGTGGGTTGTGGCCAGGTGATGTAGGTTGTGGCCAGGTGATGTAGGTTGTGGCCAGGTGATGTAGGATGTGGCCAGGTGATGTAGGTTGTGGCCAGGTGATGTAGGTTGTGGCCAGGTGATGTAGGTTGTGGCCAGGTGATGTAGGTTGTGGCCAGGTGATGTAGGTTGTGGCCAGGTGATGTGGGTTGTGGCCAGGTGATGTAGGTTGTGGCCAGGTGATGTGGGTTGTGGCCAGGTGATGTGGGTTGTGGCCAGGTGATGTGGGTTGTGGCCAGGTGATGTAGGTTGTGGCCAGGTGATGTAGGTTGTGGCCAGGTGATGTAGGTTGTGGCCAGGTGATGTAGGTTGTGGCCAGGTGATGTAGGATGTGGCCAGGTGATGTGGGTTGTGGCCAGGTGATGTGGGTTGTGGCCAGGTGATGTAGGATGTGGCCAGGTGATGTAGGTTGTGGCCAAGTGATGTAGGATGTGGCCAGGTGATGTAGGATGTGGCCAGATGATGTAGGTTGTGGCCAGGTGATGTAGGTTGTGGCCAGGTGATGTAGGTTGTGGCCAGGTGATGTAGGTTGTGGCCAGGTGATGTGGGTTGTGGCCAGGTGATGTAGGTTGTGGCCAGGTGATGTAGGATGTGGCCAGGTGATGTGGGTTGTGGCCAGGTGATGTGGGTTGGGGCCAGGTGATGTAGGATGTGGCCAGGTGATGTAGGATGTGGCCAGGTGATGTAGGTTGTGGCCAGGTGATGTAGGATGTGGCCAGATGATGTAGGATGTGGCCAGGTGATGTGGGTTGTGGCCAGGTGATGTAGGTTGTGGCCAGGTGATGTGGGTTGTGGCCAGGTGATGTAGGTTGTGGCCAGATGATGTAGGATGTGGCCAGGTGATGTGGGTTGTGGCCAGGTGATGTAGATTGTGGCCAGGTGATGTAGGATGTGGCCAGATGATGTAGGATGTGGCCAGGTGATGTAGGTTGTGGCCAGGTGATGTAGGTTGTGGCCAGATGATGTAGGATGTGGCCAGGTGATGTGGGTTGTGGCCAGGTGATGTGGGTTGTGGCCAGGTGATGTAGATTGTGGCCAGGTGATGTAGGATGTGGCCAGATGATGTAGGATGTGGCCAGGTGATGTAGGTTGTGGCCAGGTGATGTAGGTTGTGGCCAGGTGATGTGGGTTGTGGCCAGGTGATGTAGGATGTGGCCAGGTGATGTAGGATGTGGCCAGGTGATGTAGGTTGTGGCCAGGTGATGTGGGTTGTGGCCAGGTGATGTAGGTTGTGGCCAGGTGATGTAGGTTGTGGCCAGGTGATGTAGATTGTGGCCAGGTGATGTAGGATGTGGCCAGATGATGTAGGATGTGGCCAGGTGATGTAGGTTGTGGCCAGGTGATGTAGATTGTGGCCAGGTGATGTAGGATGTGGCCAGATGATGTAGGATGTGGCCAGGTGATGTAGGTTGTGGCCAGGTGATGTAGATTGTGGCCAGGTGATGTAGGATGTGGCCAGATGATGTAGGATGTGGCCAGGTGATGTAGGATGTGGCCAGGTGATGTAGGATGTGGCCAGCAATGGATCTATTTGGAACTTTATGCTGTATGCGGGTCCAGTCGCCGGGTTCTAGGCGACCTGCTACGACCATGACAGTCGCTGCCAGTCGCCTAAAACGAGCCCAAGTGGGACAGGCCCTTAACTCCAGCTTTTTGTGTCTATCTTCAGTTGACACCAGCATCTGCAGTTCCTTCTTAAACATCTGTGTTTAAACAATGGGGATGACCGTGAAGATAGATTGAGAGGAGTTACCGTGCCAACAGTGTGGAACATTGACGTACGGCAAAATGGAAAAGATCATTGAAGTTCAATGCATTCGTCACCCTATTAATTTAGCTATTAATTTAACGCTGCAGCAGAGTACTTGAAACTTTGCTGTGCGCTTATTAGTTTATCGATGCTTAAATGTCTTCACAGCATTCTTTCACCGCGCTAGTTGTTAAGTGGAATTAATCAGTTAAGATGCAATTCCATTAAAACAGGGCAAAACGAGTCCATGCAAATGTGTTCAGGCAGCTTTACCAGAGATTAGAATATAGAAGCGTTCCGTACAGGAACAGGCCCTTCAGCCCACAATGTCCATGCCGAACAATGATGCTATCTCCTCTGATCCAGATCCCTCCATTTCTTGCATATCCATCTAAAAGCCTCTTAAACACCACCACCACTCATTGTTAACCCAAACTGTGACCAATAGTGGCTAAACCAGGTGGCTTGTCTTGTAGGACCTTTCATCAGCACTGATTTAGCAAAGTGTCAATTCAAGAAAAGAAAACGTTAAAAAATGAATATACCCTTAGGAAGGAGGAATGTCTTTACTCAGAGGGTGGTGAATCTGTGGAATTCTTTGCCACGGACGGCTGTGGAGGCCAAGTCAGTGGATATTTATAAGGCAGAGATAGATAGATTCATAATTAGTGCGGGTGTCAGAGGTTATGGGGAGACGGCAGGAGAATGGGGTTAGGAGGGAGAGATAGGTCAGCCATGATTGAATGGCGGAGTAGACTTGATGGGCCGAATGGCCTAATTCTACTATCACATTAAGTTATGCACCTGAAACATCACCTGTCCATGTTCTCCACAGATGCTGCCTGACCCACTGAGTTACTCCAGCACTCTGTGAAACGTCACCTATCCATGTTCTCCACAGATGCTGCCTGACCCGCTGAGTTACTCCAGCACTCTGTGAAACGTCACCTATCCATGTTCTCCACAGATGCTGCCTGACCTGCTGAGTTACTCCAGCATTGTGTCTATCTTTGTTCATATACCTATTCCCATGGATGTGGTCCAGGGCCTCCCACTACTTGGCAGTGCTTTCTGCCCACCCACCCCCACCATCAGAAGCATCTACACCAGGCGCTGCCCCAAGATGGCGGCATCTAACACCGTAGCCCCAGTATCCAGGCCGTGCCCTCTTCTCACTGTTGCCATGGGGCCGGAGGTACAGAAGCCTGAAGTCCCGCCTCACATCAGGTTCAGGAACAGATAGAAACATCCACAGTAGATGCAATAGACAATAGGTGTAGGAGTAGGCCATTCGGCCCTCCGAGCCAGCACTGCCATTCAATATGATCACAGGGCTGCCAACTCTCACAACTTTCGGTGTGAGAATCACGCCTTGGAGCAAATTCTCACGCCCTCACGCTCATGACTGAGTTCTCACACTGAGTTCAGTCCCTGCGCCAGTTTGTCCCTTTGTGCTGCCTGCCAGCGATCTGTGTGGTCTGGGGAACCTCATCGGTTGACGGCTGTGAGTGACGTTGCATCTCTTCTCTTTAGTCGAATGTGCAGCTGCCGACAACAACAACCAGGTGAAGCAGTTGTCAAACATGGGGGGGGGCGACGACGACCACAATGAGGCCAAACATCTAGGACAGGTTTTGGACTACAGGCACACGGCCCGTAACCCGAAAAACCGCGTATTTTTTCAATTCGTTTTCGCGGGGTTGGGGCAGACGAGCCGACCTGGGAACTGCGGCCAGTCCCTGGGACGCGAGCCGACCTGGGAACGGCAGCCAGTCCCTGGGCACGCAGAATGCCAACTTGATCAGTATGGACAAATTGGGCCAGCCATGTACATGTTGTATAACTGACTCTATGCGGATCTGAATGGGATTAGAATGACCATTTAAGCAAAATTACCCCCACTTTCCTCATTTTGATTCTTGAGATCCCTTTGGTCTGTTAACAGCGTTAAAGTAATTATGAGGTAGAGTCAGGAAAGGGAACATGCTATTTTTTTTTAGTTTGCTTTAATTTGTTAGTTGATTTTTTGTTGACTGCCATAATTTCTGAAATAGTCTTAAAGTAACTTAACTGTTATAAAGCAGTAATAAGTGATTTTTGTCCAAACAATTGGAACTTGCATAAAATGTTTGCATTATTAGCAAGGCTGCCAACTCTCACGCATTGAGCGTGAGACTCGTACATTTCACAAAATTCTCATGCTCTCACGCTGATAACAAAATTATATAATGAGAATAGGACCTGTTTTGCTTGACAAATAGTGTAGGAAGGAATTGCAGATGCTGGTTTAAACTGAAGATAGACACTAAAGACTAGAAAAACTCAGCAGGACAGGCAGCATCTCTGGAGAGAAAGAATGGGTGATGTTTCGAGTCGAAACCTTCAGCCTGAAGAGGTTGAAAACCAGCCATAAAACACAATGACTGGACACGTGTGTTATCCAACTAAGGGCAGAAATCAGAATCATGTGTTCATCTTTATTCACGTGACATAATAAATATATTACAGAAAAAATAATGTAATGGGGGTGGCACGGTGGTGCAGCGGTAGAGTTGCTGCCTCACTACCTCATGTGTTTTCTCTGGATATTCCCGTTTCTCCCATATCCGATAGAAGTGCAGGTTTGTAGGGTAATTGGCTTCTGTAAATTGTCCCTGGCGTGATGGATGGAATTGGTGCATGATAGATTGCTGGTCGGTGTGGACCTGGTGGGCGGAAGGGCCTGTTTCCATATATATTTTTATATATATATTAATTTCATTGAACCATATATGATTGAATATGTGGCATTATTTTCGTCTTGTTTCTATATTCAAAGGTTAAGGTTGAAACCGTCTGAAGAAGGGTTTCGGCCCGAAACGTTGCCTATTTCCTTCGCTCCATAGATGCTGCCGCACCCGCTGAGTTTCTCCAGCAATTTTGTTTACCTTCGATCCTCCAACATCTGCAGTTCCTTCTTGAACAAGGTTGATTGATTTATTTGTGCAGAACAGTGATGGAAATCTGACTTTTGCTTTGTTTCTCTGAGTTTTTCTCTCTATATATGCATAACAGCATGAATATAATCTGATTTCCATACATGAATATAGTCATTCATGTGCTGCACCTGTTGAGCAGAGCCGGGCTCTATTGTGGAATGTAATTAGGAATGTAATTTAGCCTAACCTTATTCATACCTAATCCAAATAAAAGCATAAATATAACCATATAACCATATAACAATTACAGCGCGGAAACAGGCCTTCGCGGCCCTTCCAGTCCGTGCCGACCATTCATTTTCCCCTAGTCCCATCTACCTGCACTCAGACCATACCCCTCCATTCCCTTCCCGTCCATATACCTATCCACTTTTAAATGTTAAAATCGATCCTGCCTCCACCACTTCTGCAGGAAGATCATTCCACACAGCCACCACTCTCTGAGTAAAGAAGTTCCCCCTCACTTTACCCCTAAACTTCTGTCCCTTAATTCTCATGTCATGCCCTCTTGTTTGAATCTTCCCTACCCTCAATGGGAAAAGCTTATCCACGTCAACTCTGTCTATCCCTTTCATCATTTTAAAGACCTCAATCAAGTCCCCCCTTAACCTTCTGCGCTCCAAAGAATAAAGACCTAACTTGTTCAACCTTTCTCTGTAACTTAGTTGCTGGAACCCAGGCAACATTCTAGTAAACCTCCTCTGTACTCTCTCTATGTTGCATCCAAGTGTAAGTTAAAAGACTCGCTACAGTATGCACCAGATTGCACAATTTCAAGCTGAAAAATGTAAAATCTCCTTACCGTGGGGGGGGGAACACCCCCTACACCCCCCCCCCCCCCCCCACCCCTGGTCGCTACACTCCCTCACAATTTCTCACTCTCGACTCTCACCCAATGTTGGCAGCCCTGTGATCATGACTGGTCATCCACAACCCCCGTTCCTGCTTTCTCCCCATATCCCTTCATTCCGTTAAATAAGAGCTAAATCTAACTCTCTCTTGAAAACCTTCCTCCAACTCGCACACCCCTAACCCCACCTCAGCAACGGAACTCTGCGACCACTCTTGCACCAGCGTGGACTTGCTCTCCAAGAATTTTGTTCTGCTCTTTTAGAAAGGAGGTGAGTCAGTGGGTAGTTAATCTGTGGGATTCTTTGCCGCAGACGGCTGTGGAGGCCAAATCAGTGGATATCTTTCAGGCAGAGATAGACAAATTCTTGATTAGAACGGGTGTTAGGGTTATGGGGAGAAGGCAGAAGAATGGGGTTAGGAGGCAGAGATAGATCAGCCGTGACTGAATGGTGGAGTGGACTTGATGGGCCTAGTTCTAACCTAGAACTAGGAATAGAAAGCCCAGCGCTCCCAATAAAATCAACCACCGGTTGCTCAACACTTTAACTCCCCCTCCCATTCCCACACTGTCCTTGCTGTCCTGGGCCTCCTCCATTGTCAGTGAGGATTAGAGGAACAGCACCTCATATTTCACTTGGGCAGCTTCCACCCCAGCGGTGTGAACATTGACTTCTCTAACTTCAAGTAGCCCTTGCTGTCCCTCTCTCTCCATCCCCTCCCCCTCCCCAGTTCTCCCGCCAGTCTGACTGTCGCCAACTACCTTTTATCGCTGTTTGTTTTGTCGTTGTTATCTTTTCCCAGCTAACAGCGATCTAGTCTTTGTTTTCCTGCACTTCCATTCCCCTTTTCCTGTTTTCACACCTTACACTTGCATTCCTCTGTATCTCCCTCTCCCCTGACATCAGTCTCGACCCGAAACATCAGACATCCCTTCCCTCCAGAGATACCGCCGATCCCGCTGAGTTACGCCAGCACTTTGTGTCTGAGATCAAGCAAACATCGTCATCCTGAGGGAAGTTTAATGTCAGGAACATTAGAGTCACGGCAAGAGTCAAGAGAGGTTTCATTGTCGTGTGTCCCAGAGAGGACAATGGCATTCTTGCTTGCTGCAGCACGACACAATATAGAAACGTGGTCCAGACCGGGAGATCAAAGTTCAGTGTGTCTGTGTACCGTAGACCATATATATACACAATAAATACACAGATACACTGCAATAGGCTGTTATTGTTCAGAGTTTGTTTGATGTCGAGTTTAACAGCCTGATGGCTGTGGGGAAGAAGCTGTTCCTCAACCTGGATGTTCCAGATTCCAAGCTCCTGTACCTTCTTCCCGATGGCATCGGAGAGATGAGTGAGTGGCCAGGGTGGTGAGGGTCTTTGATGATGAGGCAGCGACTGCGATAGATCCCTTCGCTGGTGGGGAGGTCAGAGCCGGTGATGGACTGGGCAGTGGCCACAGTGGTCACCTCACTGCAGATCTGATGAATATTAATGGTGTTATATTACAGATGCATCATTTTAATTAGAGCAGGTTGGCGAGTCATTAATGGAACAGTTTTGTCACTAGGCTGGTCCCGAGGCCCGAGCTGCAACTCTGGAGCTGTGAGTTCAGGCCTGACCAAGACAGCTGATGCATTTCAATGTAATTAACCAAATAAATCTGGAATTAGGAAACAGGCCCTTTGGTCCCCCGAGCCCGCGCAGACCACATTAACATTACCCTACACGCTAGGGACAATTTTACATTTATATATTTATACCAAGCCAATTAACCTACAAACCTGTATGTCTTTGGAATGTGGGAGAAAACCCACACGGGTCACGGGGAGAACGTGCAAACTCCGTACAGACAGCACCCGTAGTTGGGATCGAACCCGCTTTAAGGCAGCAACTCTACCGCTGTGCCGCGCACACTAGCGAGTTTCCCAGTCCGTCAGAGACAGAGGAAAAAGCAGAAATCCACACAACCTGTAAAGATTGTAAATGATCCACAGTGTGTGTAGGATAGTGTTAGTGTGTGGGGATCACTGGTCGGCACGGACGCGGTGGACCGAAAGGCCTGTTTCCACGTTGTAACTCTAAACCAAACAAAACTAAAACTCTTCTCATTCCCGGCACCTGAATATTTGGTCACATTTTTGATCCTTAGAGTCAGGTGCAAACTGCCCGGATCACTTTATTGCTGAAACAGATTTATTACTGAAACTTGTTTTGAAAGGTTAAACATTTGGTGGTGATTCTACCTCGACCAAGTCTTCTTCACTTTCCAGACGTTTATTTAAAAATCATAAATGTTCTGGCAATAAATAGTCCGCGTCTCTCGGTTCCTGACATATTTAATTGGGTCCCTCTCGCAGTTTGAGAGGAATTAATTGTCAATTAATTCCAGCAAAGTGTCTCAGGGTGGATATGGAGGATGCAAATGTCACAGGGCATGCAACCAATGTCTCACTCTCCCCCCTTCCTTCCCCTCCCCCTCCCCGTCTCCTTCCCCCCTCCCCATCCCCTCCCACCTTTCCCCCTCTCCAACCTCTCCTTCCCATCCCCTTCTTCTCACCCCCATTTCCCCCTCTCCCTTTCCCCCTTTCCTCTCCTCCCCTCTCCCTCCCTTCTTCATTCCCCCTCCCGCCTCACTCCCTCTCCTCCTGTCCCCTCTCTCCGTTCCCCATCCCAACCTCTCCTTCCTTCAATCTCAACGCCATTGCCACCGTGAGACAAAAGGTTCGGACTGTCTACCCTATCTACACTTCTCACAAGTTACATACGTTTGTTCAATACCCTCAAATGTTATGATATGTCGCTGTGTCCCCACCCTGACAGACACAGAATCCTCTTCACTAGGTTCATTCCCGGCACGGTGGGACTGGCATATGATGAAAGAATGGGTCGACTGGGCTTGTATTCACTGGAATTTAGAAGGATGAGAGGGAATCTTATAGAAACATGTTAAATTCTTAAGGGATTGGACAGGGTAGATGCAGGAAAAAAGTTCCCCATGTTGGGGGAGTCCAGAACCAGGGGTCGCAGTTTATGAATAAGGGATCGGCCATTTACAATACAAATTTTACAATACAATACAATACCGTTTATTGGCATTTGAACCTCAAGTTCAAACGGAATTTGGTTTCTGCCGTCATACAACGAGAAAAGAACCAAGGCACACAATTAACACAATTAACACGATTTACACAAACATCCATCAGAGTGAATCTCCTCCTCGCTGTGATAGAAGGCAAAGTCTTGTCACTCCCCTGTGTAGCATTCTTCTCCCGATGTTGAAGCCCCCGGCGGGAGATGGCAAGTCCCGCGGCCGTTAGGCTGCGCCGGCGATGGAAGTCCCCGCTCCGGGTCATTTAGGGTTTGGACTGAGATGAGGAAAAGAGAGTTCACCCTATTTTTCTATGTTTTTAAAATCCCAGTAACTCAGCGGGACAGGCAGCATCTCTGGAGAGAAGGAATGGGTGACGTTTCGGGTCGAGACCCTTCTTCAGACTGAGAGTCAGGGGAGAGGGAAACGAGAGATATGAACAGGTACATCGAACAAATGAATGGAAGAAAAGCAAAAAGACAGATCAACGGCAGCAACGGACAACGGAAAGGTGGAGCCCACAATGGTTTATTGTTGGCTGTGGGGAAGGTGACAATACAAACCGTGAAACTCAGCAGGATGTCAGTGAAACTAGTACTGAGTCTGAAGAAGGGTCTCGGCCCAAAACGTCACCCATTCCTTCTCTCCACAGATGCTGCCTGTCCCGCTGAGTTAGTTAGTCCAGCATTTTGTGTCTATCTTTGGTTTAAACCATCATCTTCCTGAGTTAGATTTAGCTCTTAGGGCTAACGGAATCAAGTGATATGGGGAGAAAGCAGGAACGGGGTACTGATGTTGGATGATCAGCCGTGATCACATTGAATGGCGGTGCTCTCGAAGGGCCGAATGGCCTCCTCCTGCACCTATTGTCTATGTTACTACGCAGTCCCCACCCTGATCCGGAGTTGTTAATACAAAGTGGTGATGAGTTCTCTGGGTTGTGTTCTCTCATCCCTGAAGCCCACACTGCTTCAATTGCCCACAGTTGCTAAGTGACATTAACACGGGAAATAGAATGAGAGCCTGATGCTGGTGACGTGCTCTGATGGTAGTTGGAGACACAGCGGTAGAGTTGCTGCCTTACAGTGAGTGCAGCGCCAGAGACCTTGGTTCGATCCCCACTACGGGCTCTGTCTGTACAGAGTTTGCACGTTCTCCCCGTGACCTGCGTGGGTTTTCTCCGAGATCCTCGGTTTCCTCCCACACTCCAAAGACGTGCAGGTTTGTAGGTTAATTGGCTTGGTATAAATAAATGTTTTTAACAAATTGTCCCTACTGGGTGTCGGATAGTGTTAGTGTGCGGGGATCGCTGGTCGGCGCGGACTCGGTGGGCCGAAGGGCCTGTTTCGTTTGAGATTGTTTGAGACAGAGGTGGGTGTGTTATGCATGGCCTCATCAGTCGGGTCATTGGGTGTAAGAATCAAGGTCAAGTTCACATCTTTTGTCACCTGCACCAATTAAGGTAGAGTGATATTTGAGTTACCGTGCAGCCCCACAATTAAACAGGGCACGATACACGATGGAATAGAACATGAACATCCAGCACAGTGGAATCAACATTCCTCACCGTGATGGAAGGCAATAACGTTCCGCCAATCTTCCTCCTGTGTTCCCCTGTGGTCGGGGCCTTGAAGCCTCCACAGTCGCCGCCACAGACGGCCTGATGTACAGGCCCTCTCGTTGGGATGCTCCAAACTCCGACGTCGGGACGGGAGGGAACACACACATTCCCCGGCTTGGAGTTCCCGAATCGGCCACTTCCTACCGGAGACGGCGGTTAAAGACCACGGGCCAGCGGTCGTAGCTTCCTCTGCGAGGTAAGTGACTGGAAACGGCTTCCCCCTATTTCCCCCACCCACCCCCCACATCCGACACACCGAGAAACATTAACACATACGTTTAACCACACGAGAAACAACAAAAACGGTGAAAGGACCGACAGGCTGCTGGCGATGGAAGTCACGTTGCAGCTTTATAGGTCCGGCCACATGTGGAGTATCGCATGCAGTTGTGGGCGCCCCCATTACAGGAAGGATGTGCAGGCTCTAGAGAGGAGGCGCACCAGAACGATGCCGGGATTAGAGGGTTTCAGCTACAGGGGGAGGTTGGACAGACTACAGGGAGCTACAGGGGGAGGTTGGACAGACTACAGGGAGGTACAGGGGGAGGTTGGACAGACTACAGGGAGGTACAGGGGGAGGTTGGACAGACTACAGGGAGCTACAGGGGGAGGTTGGACAGACTACAGGGAGCTACAGGGGGAGGTTGGACAGACTGCAGGGAGCTACAGGGGGAGGTTGGACAGACTACAGGGAGCTACAGGGGGAGGTTGGACAGACTACAGGGAGCTACAGGGGGAGGTTGGACAGACTACAGGGAGCTACAGGGGGAGGTTGGACAGACTACAGGGAGCTACAGGGGGAGGTTGGACAGACTACAGGGAGCTACAGGGGGAGGTTGGACAGACTACAGGGAGCTACAGGGGGAGGTTGGACAGACTACAGGGAGCTACAGGGGGAGGTTGGACAGACTACAGGGAGCTACAGGGGGAGGTTGGACAGACTACAGGGAGCTACAGGGGGAGGTTGGACAGACTACAGGGAGGTACAGGGGGAGGTTGGACAGACTACAGGGAGGTACAGGGGGAGGTTGGACAGACTACAGGGAGCTACAGGGGGAGGTTGGACAGACTACAGGGAGCTACAGGGGGAGGTTGGACAGACTACAGGGAGGTACAGGGGGAGGTTGGACAGACTACAGGGAGCTACAGGGGGAGGTTGGACAGACTACAGGGAGCTACAGGGGGAGGTTGGACAGACTACAGGGAGCTACAGGGGGAGGTTGGACAGACTACAGGGAGCTACAGGGGGAGGTTGGACAGACTACAGGGAGGTACAGGGGGAGGTTGGACAGACTACAGGGAGCTACAGGGGGAGGTTGGACAGACTACAGGGAGCTACAGGGGGAGGTTGGACAGACTACAGGGAGCTACAGGGGGAGGTTGGACAGACTACAGGGAGCTACAGGGGGAGGTTGGACAGACTACAGGGAGCTACAGGGGGAGGTTGGACAGACTACAGGGAGCTACAGGGGGAGGTTGGACAGACTACAGGGAGCTACAGGGGGAGGTTGGACAGACTACAGGGAGCTACAGGGGGAGGTTGGACAGACTACAGGGAGCTACAGGGGGAGGTTGGACAGACTACAGGGAGCTACAGGGGGAGGTTGGACAGACTACAGGGAGCTACAGGGGGAGGTTGGACAGACTACAGGGAGCTACAGGGGGAGGTTGGACAGACTACAGGGAGGTACAGGGGGAGGTTGGACAGACTACAGGGAGCTACAGGGGGAGGTTGGACAGACTACAGGGAGCTACAGGGGGAGGTTGGACAGACTACAGGGAGCTACAGGGGGAGGTTGGACAGACTACAGGGAGCTACAGGGGGAGGTTGGACAGACTACAGGGAGCTACAGGGGGAGGTTGGACAGACTACAGGGAGCTACAGGGGGAGGTTGGACAGACTACAGGGAGCTACAGGGGGAGGTTGGACAGACTACAGGGAGCTACAGGGGGAGGTTGGACAGACTACAGGGAGGTACAGGGGGAGGTTGGACAGACTACAGGGAGGTACAGGGGGAGGTTGGACAGACTACAGGGAGCTACAGGGGGAGGTTGGACAGACTACAGGGAGGTACAGGGGGAGGTTGGACAGACTACAGGGAGCTACAGGGGGAGGTTGGACAGACTCGCATCGTTTTCCCTGGAGCTCCAGAGGTTGAGGGGAGACCTGATACAGGTTTATAAAATGATGAGAGGCGTAGAGAGGGTAGACAGTCAGAACCTTTTCCCCAGGTTGGGTATGTCAATGACTCAATGACAATGTTTTGGTGACATGGGTGCCTGGAACGCGCTGCCAGGGGTGGGGGTGGAGGCAGATACCATAGTGGTGTTTAAGAGGCTTTTAGACAGGAACATGGATATGCAGGGAATGGAGGGATACGGATCACGTGCAGGCAGAGGGGATCAGTTTAACTTGGCGTCATGTCCAGCACGGACATTGTGGGCCGAAGGGCCTGTTCCTGTGCTGAACTGTCTGTGTTCTATGCTAACTCATACCATATCAAGTGCAGTTTACAGGAATGGTACAAAGAAGGATTAGTTGAACAGTATTGGAATTACATAAACCTGGGATGGAGAAGCTGCCTAAATCCTCTCGCTCGCTCCTGTCAATGTGACCCTGGCATCGTTCCCAAATCATGTCACCAAAACATTGTTTCTGCCCAACATTTTCAACAATGCTCCTCCATTATGTTTGTCTGTGAACTATTCAAATCTTCAGAAGATGTCTGCCACTGATGTGAAGACTGCTGTCTTTCTGCTCTCTCTGCCCCATCCCCGCCCTCTCTTGCCCCATCCCCACCCTCTCTTGCCCCATCCCTGCCCTCTCTCTGCCCCATCCCCACCCTCTCTCTGCCCCATCCCCGCCCTCTCTTGCCCCATCCCCACCCTCTCTTGCCCCATCCCCACCCTCTCTTGCCCCATCCCCACCCTCTCTTGCCCCATACCTGCCCTCTCTCTGCCCCATCCCCGCCCTCTCTTGCCCCATCCCCACCCTCTCTTGCCCCATCCCCACCCTCTCTTGCCCCATCCCTGCCCTCTCTTGCCCCATCCCTGCCCTCTCTCTGCCCCATCCCCACCCTCTCTTGCCCCATACCTGCCCTCTCTCTGCCCCATCCCCGCCCTCTCTTGCCCCATCCCCACCCTCTCTCTGCCCCATCCCCGCCCTCTCTTGCCCCATCCCCACCCTCTCTTGCCCCATCCCCACCCTCTCTCTGCCCCATCCCCACCCTCTCTCTGCTCCATCCCTACCCTCTCTCTGCCCCATCCCCGCCCTCTCTTGCCCCATCCCCACCCTCTCTTGCCCCATCCCCACCCTCTCTTGCCCCATCCCTACCCTCTCTCTGCCCCATCCCCGCCCTCTCTCTGCCCCATCCCCACCCTCTCTCTGCCCCATCCCCGCCCTCTCTTGCCCCATCCCCACCCTCTCTCTGCCCCATCCCCGCCCTCTCTTGCCCCATCCCCACCCTCTCTCTGCCCCATCCCCACCCTCTCTTGCCCCATCCCCACCCTCTCTCTGCCCCATCCCTGCCCTCTCTCTGCCCCATCCCCACCCTCTCTCTTGCCCCCATCCCCACCCTCTCTTGCCCCATCCCTGCCCTCTCTCTTGCCCCCATCCCCACCCTCTCTCTGCCCCAGTGGGGAGAGAGTAGCGGAGGAAGGAACTGCAGGTGCTGGTTTAAACCAAGGATAGACACAAAATGCTGGAGTAACTAACTCTGCGGGACAGGCAGCGTCTCTGGAGAGAAGGAATGGGTGATGTTTCATGTCGAGACCTTTCTACAGACTGTCATGGAAGAAGAAGAAGATAGATAGATGAGGAGGTGTAAGGTGTGAAAACAGGACAAAGGGGATGGAGATCAAGGGGAATGTAGGTCTGAAGAAGGGTCTCGACCCGAAACGTCGCCTATCTCCTTCGCTCCTTAGATGCTGCTGCACCCGCTGAGTTTCTCCAGCTTGTTGTGTACCCTAGAATAGATCATTGTCGGCTGGGAGATGGTAACAACAACAATGCAAACAGATAGAATGTAGTCAGAGACGGTCAGACTGGCGGGAGAACTGGGAAGGGGACGGGATGGAGAGAGAGGGAAAGCAAGGGCTATCTGAAGTTAGAGAAGTCAATGTCCATACCGCTGGGGTGTAAACTACCCAAGGGAAGTATGAGCTGCTGTTCCTCCAGTTTGCGCTGGTCCTCACTCTGACAGCGGAGGAGGCCCAGGACAGAGAGGTCAGCGTGGGAATGGGAGGGGGAGTTGAAGCAACCGGGACGTCAGTGGGGGTGACGGAACAGCCCCATTCACTGCTCTCTGCTGCCACCTACTGATGGCTGCCGGAGGCACTGTCTCCCTGGGCAAAACTCAGAGAACGGACATTGTCCAACCCGGAATAAGTAATTGAAGCGCTCACTGCAAATGCTAATAAACTAACGGGCATTTAGTCTGAAGATGGCGCAGCGGGTAGCGCCGCTGCCTCACAGCGCCAGAAACCCGGGTTCGATCCTGACCACAGAGTTTGTACGTTCTCCCAGTGACCGCGTGGGTTTTCTCCGGGCGCTCCGGTTTCCTCCCACACTCCAAAGACGTGCAGGTTTGTCGGTTAATTGGCTGCTGTAAATTGTCCCGAGTGTGTGTCGGGTAGTGCGAGTGTACAGGGTAGACACAAAATGCTGGAGTAACTCAGCGGGACAGGCAGCATCTCTGGAGAGGAGGAATGGGTGAGGTTTCGGGTCGAGACCCTTGTTCAGTGTACGGGGCGATCACTGGCCGGCATATAATCGGTGGGCTGAAGGGCCTGTTTCCACGCTGTGTCACTCTATAACTCCATAATGTTTAAGAAGGAACTGCAGATGCTGGCAAAATTGAAGGTAGGCAAAAATGCTGGAGGAACTAAGCGGGTGAGGCAGCATCTGTGGAGCGAAGGAACAGGTGACGTTTCGGGTCGGGACCCTTCTTCAGACTGATGACAAAAATGCTGGAGGAAGTAAGCGGGTGAGGCAGCATCTGTGGAGCGAAGGAACAGGTGACGTTTCGTGTCGAGACCCTTACGGGTCTCGACCCGAAATGTCACCTATTCCTTCAAGGTCACGACCCGAAAGGTCACCTATCATAGATGCTGCCTCACCCGCTGAGTTTCTCCAGCATTTTTGTCGACCTATCACCCTCTAATGCTCAGGCAAGGTCAGACTGCAGGTCTTGTTGATGAAGCCGGCCGAGAATGTGAAAACCCCATCATCTGTTAGTCGTCTGTTAATGAAAGGTATTCCATTAAATGTTGAGCCCTGTCACCCTCAGGCAGAATGCATTACTGCAAGATTATATTTATCCGTTACATCACGCAAATGTACATTAATGTGCGTGGAGAAGAGAGCAGAATGATAATTGCCTCTGGTCCGATGCGAAGATTACGGCAAACAATATTATTTTGTCTTCGGTGAAGATAGTGAAATATTCTTCACTCCAGAAGTGGCCAGTTCCTCTCCTCTCCTCTCCTCTCCTCCAGGCTAACATGACTGGTTTCACACCTCAGCACCTTTCCGTCTCAACCCTCCATGTCCAATTCTCCATCAGTCCAAGCCTTGGTCATAGATTCAGAGAGCTCGGAAACAGGCCCTTCAGTCCAACGCATCCATGCCGGCCCATCTACGCTAGTCCCACCTGCCCACATCTGGTCCAAATCCCTCAAAACCTTTTCTATCCCTCAACCTTGAAGAAGGGTCTCGACCTGAAACGTCACCCATTCCTTCTCTCCAGAGATACATAGAAACATAGAAATTGGGTGCAGGAGTAGGCCATTCGGCCCTTCGAGCCTGCACCGCCATTCAATATGATCATGGCTGATCATCCAACTCAGTATCCCGTACCTGCCTTCTCTCCATACCCTCTGATCCCCTTAGCCACAAGGGCCACATCTAACTCCCTCTTAAATATAGCCAATGAACTGGCCTCAACTACCCTCTGTGGCAGAGAGTTCCAGAGACTCACCACTCTCTGTGTGAAAAAAGTCCTTCTCATCTCGGTCCTAAAGGATTTCCCCCTTATCCTTAAGCTGTGACCCCTTGTCCTGGACTTCCCCAACATTGGGAACAATCTTCCTGCATCTAGCCTGTCCAACCCCTTAAGAATTTTGTAAGTTTCTATAAGATCCCCTCTCAGTCTCCTAAATTCTAGAGAGTATAAACCGAGTCTATCCAGTCTTTCTTCATAAGACAGTCCTGACATCCCAGGAATCAGTCTGGTGAACCTTCTCTGCACTCCCTCTATGTCAATAATGTCCTTCCTCAGATTTGGAGACCAGAAGTGTACACAATACTCCAGGTGTGGTCTCACCAAGACCCTATACAACTGAAGTAGAACCTCCCTGCTCCTATACTCAAATCCTTTTGCTATGAAAGCTAACATACCATTCACTTTCTTCACTGCCTGCTGCACCTGCATGCCTACTTTCAATGACTGGTGTACCATGACACCCAGGTCACGCTGCATCTCCCCTTTTCCTAATCGGCCACCATTTAGATAATAGTCTGCTTTCCTGTTTTTGCCACCAAAGTGGATAACCTCACATTTATCCACATTATACTGCATCTGCCAAACATTTGCCCACTCACCCAGCCTATCCAAGTCACCTTGCAGTCTCCTAGCATCCTCCTCACAGCTAACACTGCCCCCCAGCTTAATGTCATCCGCAAACTTGGAGATATTGCCTTCAATTCCCTCATCCAGATCATTAATGTATATTGTAAATAGCTGGGGTCCCAGCACTGAGCCTTGCGGTACCCCACTAGTCACTGCCTGCCATTGTGAAAACGACCCGTTTACTCCTACCCTTTGCCTCCTGTCTGCCAGCCAGTTCTCTATCCACATCAATACTGAACCCCCAATGCCGTATGCTTTAAGTTTGTATACTAATCTCTTATGTGGGACCTTGTCGAAAGCCTTCTGGAAGTCCAGATACACCACATCCATGCTACTAGTTACATCCTCGAAAAATTCCACAAGATTCGTCAGACATGATTTACCTTTCGTAAATCCATGCTGACTTTGTCCAATGATTTCACCACTTTCAAAATGCGCTGCTATCCCATCTTTAATAACTGACTCTAGCAGTTTCCCCACTACCGATGTTAGACTAACTGGTCTGTAATTCCCCGTTTTCTCTCTCCCTCCCTTCTTAAAAAGAGGGGTTACGTTTGCTACCCGCCAATCCTCAGGATAGATTCTGATCTAAAGAGTTTTGAAAGATTATCACTAATGCATCCACTATTTCCGGAGCTACTTCCTTAAGTACTCTGGGATGCAGCCTATCTGGCCCTGGGGATGTATCGGCCTTTAATCCATTCGATAATACTGCCTGTCCCACTGAGTTACTCCAGCTTTTTGTGTCTATCTTCAATTATTTTTAAACATTGTTATAGTCCCAGCCTCAACTACCTCCTCCGGCAGCTTGTTCCATACGCCCACCACCCTCTGTGTGAAACAGTTGCCCCTCAGGTTCATATTAAATCTTTCCCCTTCACCTTAAACCGAACTGCACTCAATATTGAATCTGATGAAGGGTCTTGACCCAAAACGTCACCCATTCCTTCTCTCCAGAGATGCTGCCTGTCACGCTGAGTTACTCCAGCATTATGTGTCTATCTTCATAGGAATATTTAAAATCTTTCACACTGAGCTTGAGGTTTATTAATGTCACTGTACCGAGGTACCGTGAATAGCTTGGCAGCTCCAGCTTTTTGTGTCTACCTTTGGTTTAAACCAGCACCTGCAGTTCCTTCCTACACCAGGTCTCCTTCATGTCTGGCCCAATGTTGACACCAGCGGAGCTGTCTGTGAGCTGAGCTTCCTGAAGTCACACAGATTGGAGGCACAAAGGGACAATGTAAAAGAGGGAACTGCAGATGCTGGAGAATCGAGGGTTACACAAAAAGCTGGAGAAACTCAGCGGGTGCAGCAGCATCTAAGGAGCGAAGATAGGCGACGTTTCAGGTCTGAAGAAGGGTCTCGACCTGAAACATCGCCTATCTCCTTCGCTCCTTAGATGCTGCTGCACCCGCTGAGTTTCTCCAGCTTTTTGTGTAACCCAAGGGACAATGTAAGTTGCCATCAAGGAGATGATGTGGCTTCACACAGCAGGAGCTCATTCAGGCAGAAACAGCTTTATTCTTCACTACACAACTATTGTAAGACAAGAAGGATTTGCGATGGGAGATGCAAATTGCTGAACGGTTAATATGATTGTCACAGATGGCAGTTACACCGGCACTCTGTGTAAAACACAGCCACAATCTCATTAGCAAAGTTCAATTTGTGAACAAACATAGTATTCTCTCGAATGTCATTTCACCACCAACTTCCATCCGGCACTCAAATATACTTGGACCATTTCCGACATTTCCCTACCATTCCTTGACCTCACTATCTCTATTGCAGGTGACACACTCCTGACTGACATCCACTACAAACCAACTGACTCCCACAGCTACCTGGACTACTCTTCCTCCCACCCTGCTTCCTGTAAGGACTCCATCCCCTATTCCCAATTCCTCCGACTACTCCGCATCTGCTCCCAGGATGAGGTGTTCCACACCAGGTCATCACAAATGTCCTCGTTCTTCAGAGAACGGGGATTCCCCTCCCCCACTATCGATGAGGCTCGCACCAGGGTCTCCTCCATACCCCGCAACACTGCCCTCTCTCCCCATTCCCCCACTCACAACAAGGGCCGAGTCCCCCTGGTCCTCACCTTTCACCCCACCAGCCAGCGCATACAACAGATAGTCCTCCGCCAGTTTTGCCACCTCCAACGTGACCCCACCACTCGCCACATCTTCCCATCTCCCCCCCTGTCTGCCTTCCGCAAAGACCGCTCCCTCCGCAACTCCCTCGTCAATTCTTCCCTTCCCTCCCGCTCCACCCCTTCCCCGGGCACTTTCCCTTGCAACCGCAAGAGATGCTACACTTGTCCCTTCACCTCCCCCATCCAATCCTTTCAGGGACCCAAGCAGTCATTCCAAGTCCGACAGAGGTTCACCTGCACCTCCTCCAACCTCATCTACTGCATCCGTTGCTCCAGATGCCAGCTGATCTACATCGGTGAGACCAAGCGGAGGCTGGGCGATCGTTTTGCCGAACACCTCCGCTCGGTCCGCAATAACCAACCCGACCTCCCGGTGGCTCAGCACTTCAACTCCCCCTCCCACTGCGTATCCGACCTCTCGGTCCTGGGCCTCCTCCACGGCCAGAGTGAACAACACCGCAAGTTGGAGGAACAGCACCTCATATTCCGCTTGGGGAGTCTGCATCCTCTGGGCTTAAACATTGAATTTTCTCAATTCTGTTAACCCAGACTGCCTCCCCCCCCACCTCTCCCTCAGCCCTTGGACCCTGGCATTCCTTCTCCATCTCCCCCCCCTCCCCAGTCGCACTAGCTTCTCATTTTCACACCAGAAACAGCTTACAATGGCTTGCTTCCCTTATCACCAATACTTTTTTGCATATCTTTCACTCATTGTTCTTGCTTTATCTCTCCACATCACTGTTTATATCTCTCGTTTCCCTGATCCCTGACCAGTCTGAAGAAGGGTCTCGACCCGAAACGTCGCCTATCTCCTTCGCTCTTTAGATGCTGCTGCACCCGCTGAGTTTCTCCAGCTTTTTGTGTAACCCATAGTATTCTCTCTCTCTTTCTCTCTCTCCCCCTCCCTCCCTCTCTTTCTCCCTCCCTCTGTCTGTCTCTCTCTTTCTCTCTCTCTCTTTCTCTCTCTTTCTCTCTCTCTTTCTCTCTCTCTCTCCCCCCTTCCCTCTCTCCTCTGTCTCGTTATCCCTCCCTCCATCCTTTCCCTCTCTCTCTCTCTCTCTCTCTATTTTTCAGTGTTCTTTATCACCATCGATAAGAGAATGGCTTGGGGTTTGTCCTCCAGATACAGGGTGCACAATATGCTTCTCCAGTTCCAGAGACAAAGTCCAATGTGTACGAGGTCTCAACACGTCTCTGGAGTGTGGGAGGAAACCGGAGCACCCGGAGAAAACCCACGCGCTCACGGGGAGGACGTGCAAACTCCGTACAGACAGCACCCGAGGTCAGGATGGAACCCGGGTCTCTGGCGCTGTGAGGCAGCAGCACTACCCGCTGCGCCACCGTGTCACCCTGTGAATGCAAGATCAGCCCCTTCATGGGTGGAGTACAGGTTAGAAACACAGGAACATAGACAATAGGTGCAGGAGGAGGCCATTCAGCCCTTCCAGCCGGCACCACCATTCAATGTGATCATGGCTGATCATCCACAATCAGTACCCCGTTCCTGCCTTCTCCCCTTAACCCGTGATTCCGTTAGCCCCAAGAACTAACTCTCTTGAAAACATCCAGTGAAACGGCCTCCACTGCCTTCTGCGGCAGAGAATTCCACAGATTCACAACTCTCTGGGTGAAAACGTTTTTCCTCATTTTTAACGATGAATTAAACTAATTTCCCATCTACGCGACGTTTCCTCTCTGGTGGGAATAACGTGTGTGCGGCCGTTAGTTCACGATGAAAGTTTACTACACAAATAAACCACTCATCCAATCTGAACAGTTTTAGTTCAAAGACTGAAATAATCTAATCGAGAAGGTTCGCGACCAGAAACGTCACCCATTGCTCCTCTCCAGCGATGCTGCTGTCTGTCCCGCTGAGTTTCTCCAACATTTACACAGCGACATCTCTTCACCAGATAAAAGCTGTCCAGGGTCTGAGCTCCCCAGAGGAGCATGGGTGAAGCTCAACACACTTGGTACTGGAGTTGGGCGTTTCAATGCCAGCGTGTGGAGATGGGGGCTCCCTCCCTCCGCCAGAGCCCAGCTGTGAATGTGGAGCAGAACAACACACTGCCAACCATGTCATCTCTGGGTGCCCGCTCTACCACCCACCAAATGGAGCTCCGTCAGGGCCTGGCAGACATTGGCGCCATGAGAGACAACAACCTGGCTCCTCAACACCAGCTCGAGATCTAACTATTCTTTTGGTTTATGTTTCATTCACAAGAAGAAAAAGAAGACTCCAGCATTTTGTGTCTATCTTCGGTTTAAACCAGCATCTGCAGGTCCATCCTGCACTTTATCCATTTCATTGCCTGCAGAAATACATAAGTGACTCTGACAACTGGTGGCAGGGTGCCGTTATTATTATGCATGTGCTCTGTGCAACACTGTGTAAATATCTATCACCCTCCACAGTGGAAGCTGCTGGAGCCTGTCTACGATCCAATTTAGATGCTGCTTGATCTGTACCTCAACGATGCACTGACATCAGTATTCTAAGTGGAGACCTTGTCCTATCTGAGTCTGCTCAGCCTGGTGGAATAAAGCGCAGGCACGGTGCGATAACAGGCCCGGCCTATCTACACTGCCGCAATTCATTCACAGTTTTAAACAATTATTACAGATAGTTGTGGGTGCTGAGAAGATTTCCTGGATGCCCCCCCCCCCCCCTCCCCTGGAGGAAGTTTTATCGAGCAGGAGACGTTTTTTTAATTAACGTCAATTCAATGTAATCAACTTTAAGATAAGGCAGTGCAGTGTGAGGGGATGGGAGAGACGGAGAGATCAGCTCAGTGTAGTTTATTGTCACGTGTATCGAGGTACAGTGAAAAGCTTTTGTTGCGTGCTATAACCAGTCAGCGGAAAGACAACACAGGATTACAGTTGACCCATTGGATCTTGGTTACTTGGTCCTCCAAAATATTCCAACTGGAATTTAAACTGGAGGTGGTGAAGGGAGGGGTTTAGCCAGAGAGGGTTATTGGGAAGAAAGTGCCACTTTAAATGTAGTTGCATCTGGCTGGGCAACCGTGGCTTGGTGGAGATTATTCCGTGCTTTAATAGTGCGTGGAAAGAACGAATTGCTGTACACATCTGTCTTTGAGGCTGGGACCGCAAATTGGATCGAATGCCCTCGTCTGCTCCTAATTGGTTTGGGGTTGGTGTAGGTCTTGTGATCTATGTCTAGCTGACCATTTAACATTTTGTAAAAACAGGTCAAACGGTGAGCTTCACGTCTGTCTTAGAGAGGGTTCCACCCCGCCCAGAGAATTCAGAAGTTTGGTGACACTGGCTTCTCTCTCGTAGGTGTTAGTAACAAATCGAGCGGCCTGTCTTTGGACACGTTCGATGGATGAAATGTTTTTATCTGTGTATGGGTCCCAAGCTGCAACTGCGTAGTCCAGGTGAGGTCTAACGAGGGTGAAATACAGCTTCTCCTTGACAGAAGCTGAACAATGATGGAAGTTGCCATTGACAGTGTACACATACATGGTGAAGGTTTTAAAGGTCAGTTCATTGTCACGTGTACCGTGAGGTACCGTGAAACTCGATTTACCATGCAGCTAGACTACAAAAAAGCACCGAGACACACAACTACATAAACTACGACCAGCGATTCCCCACGTTCCCCACAGTGATGGAAGGCAATCAAGTCTTAACCTTCTCTTTATTCTCCCGCAGTCGGGGCAGTCGGGGCAGTCGGGGCAGTCGAGCCATCCGTCGGTGTCATCGAAGCCCCCGCGTCACGGTGGTCTACATCTTGAAATAAGACTGAAGATAGATTTCAAAGCTTCTTGTGTCTATCTTCAGTGAAATGAATAGAGTGGACGTGGAGAGGATGTTTCCACTAGTGGGAGAGTCTAGGACCAGAGGGCACAGCCTCAGAATTACAGGACGTACGGTACCTTTAGGAAGGAGATGAGGAGGAATTTCTTTAGTCAGAGGGTGGTGAATCTGTGGAATTCTTTGCCACAGACGGCTGTGGAGGCCACAAGTCAGTGGATATGTTTAAGGCAGAGATAGATAGATTCTAGATTAGTGCGGGTGTCAGGGGTTACGGGGAGAAGGCAGGAGAATGGGGTTAGGAGGGAGAGATAGATCAGCCATGTTTGAATGGCGGAGTAGACTTGATGGGCCAAATGGCCTAATTCTGATCCTATCACTTATCACCTTACGAAGCTAATTTGACACATGTTAGCAGGTGTAACAACTCTCAGGTGAAGGGCGTGTGGGGGAGAGTTGGTTGGGAGGGCGTTCAGAGGGGGAGACACAGTGGAGAACAGTCTCATGTGGGGTAGCACAGTCACGAAGGGCCAAATGGCCTGTTACATGCAGTAAAACAATTTGGTTTAGAGATGCAGCATGGAAACAGGCCCTTCAGCCCACCGAGTCCATGCCGACCAGCGATCACCTGTTCACGCTAGTTCTATGTTATCCCACTTTCTCATCCACTCCCTGCACACAAACTAGAAATAAGGAATTTCAGAGGTGAGTTTATGGCAATGATAGAGGCAGAGTACTGGAGTAACACGGCCGACGGAAGGGCCGTTCAGAAGCCCGACAACAGAGGGGAAGAGGCTGTTCCTGAATCTGATGGTGCGCGCTTTCAAGCTTCTGTACCTTCTGCCGGACGGGAGCGGGGAGAAGGAGGAACGACCGGGGGGAACAGGGACAAGTCTTTGATTATTTGGAGGAATACACCGAAGATAGACACAGAGTGCTGGAGTAACTCAGCAGGTCAGGCAGCATCTGTGGAGAACATGGATAGGTGACGTTTCACAGAGTGCTGGAGTAACTCAGCGGGTCAGGCAGCATCTGTGGAGAACATGGATAGGTGACGTTTCACAGAGTGCTGGAGTAACTCAGCGGGTCAGGCAGCATCTGTGGAGAACATGGATAGGTGACGTTTCACAGAGTGCTGGAGTAACTCAGCGGGTCAGGCAGCATCTGTGGAGAACATGGATAGGTGACGTTTCACAGAGTGCTGGAGTAACTCAGCGGGCCAGGCAGCATCTGTGGAGAACAAGGACTGAAGGCCCTTCTTCAAACTCACACCAGGGGGCAATTTATAGAAGCCAATTAACCTACAAACCCCCTCGTCTTTGGGATGTGGGAGGAAACCGGAGCACCCGGAGGAAACCCACATGGTCACGGGGAGAACGTGCAAACTCCACACACACAGCACCCGAGGTCAGGATTGAACCGGGTCTGGAGTCAGGGGTGCCATATGTTCCGGATAGAACAATGAAATTCTTACTTGATGCCAAACAACAGAATATGTAATCGTAATAAATAATATAACAAGAACTCAGGACAAAAAAAGAACCAACAATAACTGCAATAATAATAATAATAATAGTCTATGTAGTTCATTTCTTATGAGGTTGTAGTATATAAAGTAGCTGTTCCTGAACCTGGACAATACAGTTTTCAGGCTCCTGTACCTTCTTCCTGATGGCAGTGGTGCGATGAGTGTGTGGCCAGGATGGTGTGGGTCCTTGATGATTTTGGCTGCCTTTTTGAGGCAGCAACTACGATAGATAGATCCCTTCGACGGTGGGGAGGTCAAAGCCGGTGATGGGCTGGGCAGTGGTCACAACTTTTTGTAGTCTTTTCCGCTCCTGGACGTTCAAGTTGCTGAACCAAGCCACGATGCAACCGGTCGGAATTCTCTCTACCGTGCACATGTACAAGTTCAAGCGAATCCTCTTTGACATAACGAATCTCTGGCGCTGTGAGGCAGCAGCCTTACCCGCTGCTCGCTACAACATCAACAAATCACAGAGCTGTAGATGTCAGCAAGGCTGGTGGGAGTGTTTACATCGATGTCTTGTTAATGAAAATTGACCAAAACTATTCATCAGATTTCATTTGAATTTTCTTTCCTGTCATGGAAGCTGCTGCGCTGGCGTGTGTGTAGATCTCTCTCCAGCTTGACATGCTAATTGCTGCAACTCACAATGATCATTAAATCTCTGATTAGCAACAGGCTTTAAGTAGCAGGAAGGCTCACAACACAATGCCTTTGTGAGTACCTGCATCTTGCACGAGCTTGCATCTTGTGTGCGTCAGAACCCAGGTACGAGGCTCTGAAACCTCTCTGGACAGCACAAAATGCTGGAGTAACTCAGCGGGACAGGCAGCATCTCTGGGCAGGATGAATGGGTGACGTTTCGGGTCAGTCTGAAGAAGGGTCCCGGCCCGAAACATTACTCATTCCTTCTCTCCAGAGATGCTGCCTGTCCCGCTGAGTTACTCCAGCGTTTTGTGTCTATCTTTGATACAGTATCTTTAATGCAGCAGCGGGCCCCAGCCTTGTTCACACGCTCACATCAGGGCCAACTGGACAGCAACAGCTGCTGCAGATGCTGCAAACCTGAAATAAAACATGAAATGCTCAGCGGGTCAGGCAGCGTTGAACATAGAACATAGAACGGGACAGCACAGGAACAGGCCCTTCAGCCCACAATGTCCGTGCTGGACATGACGCCAAGTTAAACTAATCCCCTCTGCCTGCACGTGATCCGTATCCCTCCACTCCCTGCATATCCATGTGCCTGTCTAAAAGCCTCTTAAACACCACTAGCGTATCTGCCTCCACCCCCACCCCTGGCAGCGCGTTCCAGGCACCCACCCCCCTCTGTGTAAAAAAAACCTGCCCCACACATCTCCTTTAAACTTTGCCCCTCTCACCTTAAAGCTGCGCCCTCTAGTCTTTGACATTCCCACCCTGGGGAAAAGGTTCTGACTGTCTACCCTCTCTATCGCTCTCATCATTTTATAAACCTGTATCAGGTCTCCCCTCAACCTCTGGAGCTCCAGGGAAAACGATGCGAGTCTGTCCCACCTCCCCCTGTAGCTCCCTGTAGTCTGTCCAACCTCCCCCTGTAGCTCCCTGTAGTCTGTCCAACCTCCCCCTGCAGCTGAAACCCTCTAATCCCGGCATCGTTCTGGTGAACCCGCTCTCTAGAGCCTGCACATCCTTCCTGTAATGGGGGCGCCCACAACTGCACGCGATACTCCACATGTGGCCGGACCTATAAAGCTGCAACGTGACTTCCTGATCCGATGATCAAGGTGCGAAAGAAACTGAGATCAAAAGCCCTTCATCAGAACGAGGAAAGAGACACACGAGTTTGTTTTAAGTTGCAAAGAATGTGGTGGAGGGTGATGTGATGCAGGTTAGGTTAGAGATACAGCGCAGAAACAGGCCCTTCGGCCCACCGAGTCCGTGCCGGCCAGCGATCCCCGCACACTAACACTATCCTACACCCACTAGGGACAATTTGCTATTGACAGATGCCCAATTAACCTGCAAACTGGCACATCTTTGGAGTGTGGGAGGAAACCGGAGCACCCGGAGAAAACCCACGTGGTCACAGGGAGAACGTAAAACTCCGTAAATTCTTGACATTTGGTTAAACCTGTTTCACTAAAATGATAACTGCAGCAAGTCTCCAATTAGCTGACTTCCTGCAGAATACCAAGATTATGGGCGGCACGGTGGCGCAGCGGTAGAGCTGCTGCCTCACAGCGCCAGAGACCCGGGCTCCATCCCAACTACGGGTGCTGTTTGTGCGGAGTTTGTATGTTCGCCCCGTGGGTTCTCTCCGGGTGCTCTGGTTTCCTCCCACACTCCAAAGACGTGTAGGTTAATTGGCTTTCTACATTTAAAAAATGGAAATTGTCCCCTAGTGTGTGTAGGGTAGTGTTAATGTGCGGGGATCACTGGTCAGCATGGATTCTGTGGGCCGAAGGGCCTGTTTCCGTACTGTATCTCTAAACTCAACGTGAGGGCAAGAGTTGCCATAGTGATATTCTGTTGATGAAGAGAATAGTGAGAGAGAGAGAGACAGAGACAGAGACAGAGGGAGACAGAGAGAGAGAGAGAGAGAGAGAGAGAGAGAGAGAGAGAGGGAGAGAGAGGGAGAGAGAGGGAGACACAGAGAGAGAGCGAGGGACAGAGGGAGACAGAGAGAGAGAGAGAGAGAGAGAGAGAGAGAGAGGGAGACACAGAGAGAGAGCGAGGGACAGAGGGAGACAGAGAGAGAGAGAGAGAGAGAGAGAGAGAGAGAGAGGGAGACACAGAGAGAGAGCGAGGGACAGAGGGAGACAGAGAGAGAGAGAGAGAGAGAGAGAGAGAGAGAGAGAGGGAGAGAGAGGGAGACACAGAGAGAGAGCGAGGGACAGAGGGAGACAGAGAGAGAGAGAGAGGCAGAGGGAGACAGAGAGAGAGGGAGAGAGAGAGAGAGAGAGAGAGAGAGAGAGAGAGACAGAGGGAGACAGAGAGAGAGAGCGAGGGACAGAGAGAGAGAGAGAGAGAGAGAGGGAGACAGAGAGAGAGAGCGAGGGACAGAGAGAGAGAGAGAGAGAGAGAGGGAGACAGAGAGAGAGAGCGAGGGACAGAGAGAGAGAGAGAGGGAGACAGAGAGAGGGAGACAGAGAGAGAGAGAGAGAGAGGGAGACAGACAGAGAGAGAGAGAGAGACAGAGGGAGACAGAGAGAGAGAGACAGCAAGAGAGGCAGGGAGAGAACAAACATGTAACTGCAGTGATGCACGTCGGGGGGGGGGGGGGCCGGGGAGGGGAGTGGGGGGGGTAGAGGAAGTGACAGGGGGCCCACAGAGAGTCACTGCTGCTAATGTAAATGGCCACATAATGAGATATTAAACAGCATTCAATCCCTGACAATGGCACATGGGCAGTAATCACCGCGTGCTCATTTGTCGCTCGTTACCTCCCTCTGTCCCTCAGTCTCCATCTGATTTGGAAGATCAATTTATATTGATCCTTGCCAAAGGGCAGAGGGAGGCTGCTGGAGATGACAGCAGCTGACTTTAACACAGTGATGCTGACGGCACAGACTCACAGGGCTGCAAACCAGCGTTAGCCCAATCAAATAGTCTGATTCAACACGGAACCTGTGCAGGAAGGAACTGCAGGTGCTGGTTTAAACCAAAGACAAGACACAAAATGCTGGAGTAACTCAGCGGGACAGGCAGCATCTCTGGACAGAAGGAATGGGTGACGTTTCGGGTCAGTCTGAAGAAGGGTCTCAGTCTGAAACTTCACCCATTTAATTCTGAGGCTGTGCCCTCTGGTCCTAGACTCTCCCACTAGTGGAAACATCCTCTCCACATCCACTCTATCCAGGCCGCCCACTATTCTGTACGTTTCAATGAGATCCCCCCTCATCCTTCTAAACTCCAGCGAGTACAGGCCCAGCGCCGACAAACGCTCATCATAGGTTAACTCACTCATTCCTGTGATCGTTCTTGTAAACCTCCTCTGGACCCTCTCCAGAGCCGGCACTTGCTGATATCCTGCCCAAAATTGCTCACAATCTTAGACCAATTCTAAACCAGCACTGCAGTTCCTTAGCAACACATCCTGTGTGTGTTATTTGCTGGGTCCCTCTGGACTCGACAGTGAAGCTGATCGCATGTAACATTGTGTGCTCAACACCAGCACCAGGCCAGCAGTCAGCTCAGTGTTAACTCACTCACAACCTGCCCTGGCACAGATAGACAGACGGCTGCCTTTCATTGGATCTTCCCCGTATCCTGGCCCATTCACTCAACTTCCCCCACTGTGCTACAAACTGCCCAGACAATGCCATACGACACAATGCTATACGATACGATGCGATACCATAGAACGTTCGTTATCCCAGGAGGGAAATGGATCTGCCGACAGTCATAACAACACAAGACCCATGAAACATGGAATGAAAGTGAGGAGTGGAAAGGATTGAGGGGGGGGGGGGGGGGGGGTCAGTCAGTCTACCCCACGACACAAGGGGGAGGAGTTGTACAGTTTGATGGCCACGTGGGAAGAAGGATCTCCTGTGGCGTTCTGTGCTGCATCTTGGTGGGACCAGGCTGGTGCTGAAGGTGCTCCTCAGGTTGACCAGTGTGTGATGGAGGGGGTGAGCTGTATTGTCCAGGGTGCTCCGCAGTTTGAGGAGCACCCTCCCCTCCTATGTGAGCAATCTTGCTGCTCACGCCCTGACACAAACCACCCGCCGTCCCGTCCCCATCCGCACCTCACGCTGCCCTGGGAAGGCAAAGAACATGGGTTTAAGGTGAGGGGGGGGAGGTTTAATGGGAGTGTGAGGGGTAATGTTTTCACTCAGAGGGTGGTGGGTGTATGGAACAGAGGGTGGTGGGTGTATGGAACGAGAATTGATAAATTCTGACTGATCGGCTCAATTGATCTTGCACTAAACGTGTTGTCTTTCCGCTGACGGATAGCGCGCAACGCAAGCATTACTCTGTACCCCGGTACACGTGACAATGGCCGGAACTAAACATTTAACATACATGTGGACCGATACCTAGATAGGACAGGTTTAGAGGGATGTGGGCCAAACGTGGGCAGGTGGGACGTGTAGATGGGACATGTTGGTCGGCATGGATGAGTTGGGCTGAAGGGCCTGTTTCCGTGCTGGGTGACTCTGTGAGTTAGCGAGCATGTACACAGTCCGCCTCTCCCCAGAGAGAGGGTGCAATCCTGTCCTGATCACCTGCTCTGGCAACTTTGGAAGAGAATCAATACTAGTCGGCACGGACACAGCAGAGCATGTCCCCACTCCTCCTGAAGGTAATGTCGCCACATCTCTGGAAAGCAAACACAGAAACACAAAAAGCTGGAGGAACTCAGCGGGCGAGGCAGCATCTATGGAGCGAAGGAGATAGGCGACGTTTCGGGTCGAGACCCTTCTGGAAACTCAGCGGGCGAGGCAGCATCTATGGAGCGAAGGAATAGGTGACGTTTCGGGTCGAGACCCTTCTGGAAACTCAGCGGGCGAGGCAGCATCTATGGAGCGAAGGAATAGGTGACGTTTCGGGTCGAGACCGTCCTCCAGCACGTTTGTCCACCTTCGATTTTCCAGCATCTGCAGTTCCTTCTTAAACATAGAAACCTCGAAAATAGGTGCAGGAGTAGGCCATTCGGCCCTTCGAGCCAGCACCGCCATTCAATGTGAGCTTCTTCTCCTTGTGTACGGCGTGCACAGCCTAACGTTGCAGGACAACTCGTTCTATTTGATCTTATTTGATCGTGCACGCCTGGTTGATTGCGTTCGTCTAAACAGGGCGGACCACATGAAGGTTGCCATCTCCTATCCCATTCAATGTGGTCACGGCTGATCAGCCACAATCGGTTCCCCGTTCCTGCTTTCTCCCCATATCCCTTGATTCCCTTAGTCCTAAGAGCTGAATCTAACTCTGTATAAACAGGGACGCTGTTGACAGGAGAGCTTTGGTTGGATGTGAAACAGGCAATAAATCAAAAGGCTCCAAGATTGGGACTCATCAGATTTGTTGAAGGGAAGACGTTGATCTACTGTGGACAAGTGGAGAGAAGACAGAGAGAGAGTGGCTGTGGCGTAATATCTATGGTCAGATGTTGGCCTTGACAAGTCTGGATGGATTGTAACAGATTTATCAGTGGATCAGTGACGAGCCATCGTGTTCAGCTCACTCCCTGCATCTATCTCTGTCAGCTAGACGTCTTCAGGAGTTCCAAACGAAAACACACACACAAAAAAAGCCACTTACTGTGTATCTCACAGGTTTCAGAAGTGAGTCTGCTTCAAGAGTTCTCTGTAATTCAAATATGTTCCTCATGAGAGGAATAGATCGGGTGAATGCGTGGGATGTGAAGGGAGGGACTGCAGATGCTGGTTTAAATCGAAGATAGATATAAAATGCTGGAGTAACTCAGTGGGACAGGCAGTGTCACTGGAGAGAAGAAGTCTAAAGAAGGGTCTTGACCCGAAACGTCACCCATCCATGTTCTCCACAGATGCTGCCTGACTCGCTGAGTTACTCCAGCACTCTGTGAAACGTCACCTATCCATGTTCTCCACAGATGCTGCCTGACCCACTGAGTTACTCCAGCACTCGGTGAAACGTCACCTATCCACGTTCTCCACAGATGCTGCCTGACCCACTGAGTTACTCCAGCACTCGGTGAAACGTCACCTATCCATGTTCTCCACAGATGCTGCCTGACCCGCTGAGTTACTCCAGCACTCTGTGAAACGTCACCTATCCATGTTCTCCACAGATGCTGCCTGACCCGCTGAGTTACTCCAGCACTCTGTGAAACGTCACCTATCCATGTTCTCCACAGATGCTGCCTGACCCGCTGAGTTACTCCAGCACTCTGTGAAACGTCACCTATCCACGTTCTCCACAGATGCTGCCTGACCCGCTGAGTTACTCCAACATTTTGTGTACCTTCGGGTGAATGCAGAGTCTTTTACCCTGGGTGGTGGAATCAAGAACCAGGGGACATAGGTTTAAGGTGAGAGGGGAAAGGTTTAATAGGAACCTGATGGGCAACTTTTTTCACACAAAGGGTGGTGGATGTATGGAACGAGCTGCCGGAGGAGGTAGTTGAGGCTGGGACTATCCCAACGTTTAAGAGACACTTGCACAGGTACATGGATAGGACAGGTTTGGAGGGATATGGGCCAAACACAGGCAGGTGGGACTAGTAGATGGGGCATGTTGGTTGGCATGGGCAAGTTGGGCCGAAGGGCCTGTTTCCATACTGTATCACTCTATGACTCTGTGACTGGGTCTATCAGCGACGGTGCTATGCCCACGCTTGCTGTGGTTTGTTCTTGTCCACGGGGGATGAATTCCTCCACCACGCATCTCAGTATTGTCCTCGTCTGCGAGTGACATTGTCCGTCTGCCCGACACCAACATCTCGACTCTTTCAAATCAAGACGTTTTGTTTCCCAAAGCCGGCAAATTGTGAAATGGCTGTGGGTTTCCCTCAGTTGTTCTCCCAGGGGTTTGAATCGTTCATTTACTGTGGCTTTCCAGGGGCTAGTTAGTCGGTACGTTAGAGAGGACTCTCTCGAGCTTCTACAGTAGAGAGCTTGCTGACCGGTTGCATCGTGGCCTGGTTCAGCAACTTGAACGTCCAGGAGTGGAAAAGACTACAGAAAGTTGTGACCACTGGCCAGCCCATCACCAGCTCTGACCTCCCCACCATCGAAGGGATCTATCTATCGCAGTCGCTGCCTCAAAAAGGCAGCAAGCATCATCAAGGACCCACACCACCCTGGCCACACACTCATCTCACCACTGCCATCGGGAAGAAGGTACAGGAGCCTGAAGACTGTAACGTCCAGGTTCAGGAACAGCTTCTACCCCACAGCCATCAGACTATTAAACACGACAACAAATAAGCTCTGAACTACAACAGAGGATTATTATTATCGGTCTATATCTGTTCATTTGTTGAGTATATGTGGTCTATACCCACACTGAACTTTCATTGTCTTATCTGGGCCACATGACAATCAAATCTCTTGCTGAATGTCAACAGTACAACACCAGCAGCAGTCATTCACAGTTTAACCCCATTAGCTGGGAGATTGGGCGATGTACATCGAAGCAATTAAACAGACAAACACTCCCATCCAGCTTCCTTGCACGGCTGATGTTTCCAGATGTGCCACTGTTGTACCTGCTGTCATTAAAGGCGGTACGAACGATGATATCTCCGGCAAATCCAGCTGATGTTGAACAGGGCGACCAGGAGGTTTAAAAGGCCACTTCGGGGTGGCACGGTGGCGCAGCGGGTAGAGCTGCTGCCTCACAGCACCAGAGACCCAGGTTCCACCCTGCCTACGGGTGCTGTCTGTACGGAGTTTGCACGTTCTCCCCGTGACCTGCGTGGGTTTTCTCCGGGTGCTCCGGTTTCCTCCCACGTGCAGGTTTGTAGGTTAATTGGCTCGGTGCAAATGTAAATTGTCCCTAGTGTGTGTAGGATGGTGTTAGTGTGCGGAGATCGCTGTCGGCACGGACTCGATGGGCCGAAGGGCCTGTTCCTGTGATGGAGCGGGCAGTGTCTCCATCGTTCCAGGGTGTTTGAGTTACTGCACCAGTCATGATGCAGGGTGGATGAAGCTTAATATCCCAGCTCCTCTACCCCACACAACTGCAACTCACACCCTGACATCTACTCAGGAACAGCCTCTTCCCCTCTGTTATCCGGCTTCTGAACGGCCCTTCCATAAGCTAGGGTACTGTCCGATTCACCTCTACCCCATTGCGGACATTGGACTATGTCTGTGGAACTGACGCGCTACAATGCTGAGAACTATATCCTACACTCTGTATCTTCCCCTCTGCTCTACCTGTTGGACTGGAGTTTGAACTGATTGTATTTATGTCTGGACTCAGAAAGATACAGCGTGGAATCAGGCCCTTCGGCCCGACTTGCCCACACCGGCCAACATGTACTATTTACACGTCCCACCTGCCTGCACTTGGTCCATATCCCTCCAAACCCATCTAACTGTTTCTTAAACGTTGGGATAGTCCCAGCCTCAACTACCTCCTCTGGCAGCTCGTTCCACACACCCACTACCCTTTGTATGAAAAACATTACCTCTCAGGCTCCTATTAAACCTTTCCCCCCTCACCTTGAACCTATGTTCTTTGGTCCTCGATCCTCCTACTCTGGACAAGAGACTCTGTGCGTCTACCCGATCTATTCCTCTATTGAGGAGGAAGGAACTGCAGATGCTGGTTCATAGCCAAAGGATTTGAGTATAGGAGCAGGGAGGTTCTACTGCAGTTGTACAGGGTTTTGGTGAGGCCACACCTGGAGTATTGCGTACAGTTTTGGTCTCCAAATCTGAGGAAAGACATCCTTGCCATAGAGGGGGTACAGAGAAGATTCACCAGACTGATTCCTGGGATGTCAGGACTTTCATATGAGGAAAGATTGGATAGACTCGGCTTGTACTCGCTGGAATTTAGAAGATTGAGGGGGGATCTTATAGAAACTTACAAAATTCTTAAGGGGTTGGAGAAGCTAGATGCTGGAAGATTGTTCCCGATGTTGGGGGAGTCCAGAATAAGGGGTCACAGTCTAAGGATAAGGGGGAATTCCTTTAGGACCGAAATGAGGAAAACATTCTTTACACAGAGAGTGGTGAGTCTCTGGAATTCTCTGCCACAGAAGGTAGTTGAGGCCAGTTCATTGGCTATATTTAAGAGGGCGTTAGATGTGGCACTTGTGGCTAAAGGGATCAGGGGGTATGGAGAGAAGGCAGGTACGGGATACTGAGTTGGATGATCAGCCATGATCACATTGAATGGCGGTGCAGGCTCGAAGGGCCGAATGGCCTACTCCTGCACCTATTTTCTATGTTTCTATGTTTCTATGTTTCTAAACCAAAGATAGACACAAAATGCTGGAGTAACTCATCGAGACAGGCATGGGTCTCTGGAGAGAAGGAATGGGTGACGTTTTGCGTCGAGACCCTTCTTCAGACTGTCTTTGCCCTGAAACGTCACCCATTCCTTCTCTCCAGAGACGCTGCCTGTCCCGCTGAGCCACTCCATCATTTTGTGTCTATTCTCCTCATGAGTTTTTACACCAAATCAGTTTGGACAGCCTGCAAATCAAACTTTTAAACCGATAAACCTAAACCTCTATGTGACATTTTAAAAATTATTTCCCTTTTACCTTTAAATCAATCATGTGCTTTAGCAGGCTGTCCCACTTGGGAGACCTAATTGGCGAGTTTAGAAGAGTTTGAAAAAATGACATGTTGAAGACCTCCTTTGACTTTGTAGAAGACCAGCATCGACTAGCTACGACTAGCTACGACTAGCTACGACTAGCTACGACTAGCTACGACTAGCTACGACTAGCTATGACTAACTTTGGGAAAATTGGACACCGAATAGTGGAGAGTGAAGACGACCTCCTTCGATCTCCCTTCGACTATGATGAAGACTAACTACGATCACCTTCGACTGCCCTTGATTACCTACGACTAACGTGCCGACCTACTACGACTAAACCTACAAGTAAAAAAAGTATCGATTTTTTTCCATTGCGACCTTTTTTTACTCGCGGGCATTTTCCAATATGTTGAAAAAAAACGCGGCGACCCTTAGTCGGGGAAATATAGATATAGCCGGTAAAGAACAAATAATGAAAGATGCAAAAAAGGAACGATACGTCACCTATTCCTTCTCTCCAGAGACGCTGCCTGTCCCGCTGAGTTACTCCAGCATTTGGTGTCTATCTCTGGTTTAAACCAGCATCTGCAGTTCCTTCCAACACAGGCCTCCTGGAGTTGGCGTAATTCGCCAATGTGCACGATGCAATTATATTTTATCAGGAGAAGCAGCGACATTATCTGGATATCATCATGAACCCAGCATCGCCTGGCAGTGGAGAATTAATTACATTATTTCATACTTTCTTCTCTGAAGCAACAGATAATCTATTCTCTTCAATTTCATTAAATCCTGGGAATAAATTGCCCCACAGATTGGATCTTGCAGATTATTCTGGGCTGTGTAATGATCGCACTCACAAACTGATGTCAGAGTCCTGATACATTCTGCACCAAACTGCAGAGCATCTTCATCAATACAGCTCACCCCCTCCGTGACGCACCGCACCGCACCGCACCGCACCGCACCGCACCGTATCGAAGCGCATCGTGCCGTATGTGCCGTATAGTGTTGCATCGTGTCCTGTCGTGTTACCAGCAATGCTTCCCTGCTTGACTTTCAAACTTTCCCACTTAGTCCTGGGGTTATTAGTGCGGGTGTCAAAGGTTACGGAGAGAAGGCAGGAGGAATGGGGAACAGTAGATCAGTCATGGTTGAAGAGTGGAGCAGACTCGATGGGCTGAATGGCCTAATTCTGTTCCTAAGTCTTATGGTCACAGAGTCACAGAGGGTGGAAACAGGCCTTACATCACCAACTTGCCCACACAGACCAACATGCCCCAACTACACTAGTCCCACCTGCCCACAGACCAACATGCCCCATCTACACTAGTCCCACCCGCCCACACAGACCAACATGCCCCAACTACACTAGTCCCACCCGCCCACACAGACCAACATGCCCCAACTACACTAGTCCCACCCGCCCACACAGACCAACATGCCCCATCTACACTAGTCCCACCTGCCCACAGACCAACATGCCCCATCTACACTAGTCCCACCCGCCCACACAGACCAACATGCCCCAACTACACTAGTCCCACCCGCCCACACAGACCAACATGCCCCATCTACACTAGTCCCACCTGCCCACAGACCAACATGCCCCATCTACACTAGTCCCACCCGCCCACACAGACCAACATGCCCCATCTACACTAGTCCCACCCGCCCACACAGACCAACATGCCCCAACTACACTAGTCCCACCTGCCCACACAGACCAACATGCCCTAACTACACTAGTCCCACCCGCCCACACAGACCAACATGCCCCAACTACACTAGTCCCACCCACACAGACCAACATGCCCCATCTACACTAGTCCCACCCGCCCACACAGACCAACATGCCCCATCTACACTAGTCCCACACAGACCAACATGCCCCCTCTACACTAGTCCCACACAGACCAACATGCCCCAACTACACTAGTCCCACCTGCCCACACAGACCAACATGCCCCAACTACACTAGTCCCACCCACCCACACAGAACAACATGCCCCATCTACACTAGTCCCACCCACACAGACCAACATGCCCCATCTACACTAGTCCCACACAGACCAACATGCCCAACTACACTAGTCCCACCTGCCCACACAGACCAACATGCCCCAACTACACTAGTCCCACCTGCCCACACAGACCAACATGCCCCATCTACACTAGTCCCACCTGCCCACGCAGACCAACATGCCCCAACTACACTAGTCGCACCCACACAGACCAACATGCCCCATCTACACTAGTCCCACACAGACCAACATGCCCCATCTACACTAGTCCCACCCGCCCACACAGACCAACATGCCCCAACTACACTAGTCCCACCTGCCCACACAGACCAACATGCCCCAACTACACTAGTCCCACCCACACAGACCAACATGCCCCATCTACACTAGTCCCACACAGACCAACATGCCCCATCTACACTAGTCCCACCCGCCCACACAGACCAACACGCCCCAACTACACTAGTCCCACCTGCCCACACAGACCAACATGCCCCATCTACACTAGTCCCACCTGCCCACACAGACCAACATGCCCCAACTACACTAGTCCCACCTGCCCACACAGACCAACATGCCCCATCTACACTAGTCCCACCTGCCCACACAGACCAACATGCCCCAACTACACTAGTCCCACCCACCCACACTGACCAACATGCCCCAACTACACTAGTCCCACCCACCCACACAGATCAACATGCCCCATCTACACTAGTCCCACCCACCCACACAGACCAACATGCCCCATCTACACTAGTCCCACCTGCCCACACAGACCAACATGCCCCATCTACACTAGTCCCACCTGCCCACACAGATCAACATGCCCCATCTACACTAGTCCCACCCACCCACACAGACCAACATGCCCCATCTACACTAGTCCCACCCACCCACACTGACCAACATGCCCCAACTACACTAGTCCCACCCGCCCACACAGATCAACATGCCCCATCTACACTAGTCCCACCTGCCCACACAGACCAACATGCCCCAACTACACTAGTCCCACACAGACCAACATGCCCCAACTACACTAGTCCCACCCGCCCGCGTTTGGCCCAAATCCCTCTAAACCTGTCCCATCCACGACATTTCTTCATAGTGTTTTCATCCAAATACATGGTAAACTGTTGCAGGGAGACAGGAGAATGCAGGAGCTGGAAGTGTGAATAAAGGACAAAGTGCTGGAGGAACTCAGTGGGTCAGGCAGCGTCTGTGGAAGGAGTGGACGGGCGATGTTTCGGACTGGTGGGGTAGGGTAGTGAGGGTAGCCAGCACTGCTCTTCCCCACGCCCCCACTCACTAACTCACACACTCGAGCCCTGACTACCCAATGCTGCTGCAAGCAGGAACCTCATCTCCTCCCCTCTCCCTCCACCCCCCCCTCCAGCTTCACTCCTCCTCCTCCTCCTCCTCCCTCCCTCCGTACCTGACCCCCTTTTGTCTCCCTTACACCCCCAGCCTTTACTCCACCCATCTGCCCTAACCCCCTCCCTCACCTGTATCCACCTATCACTCCCCAGGCTTTGTCCCATCCCCACCTCCTTTCCCAGCTTTCTCCCGCCGACTCCATCGGTGTGAAGAAGGGTCCCGAATCCCTCCACAGACGCTGCCTGACCCGCTGACCCGCTGAGTTCCTCCAGCACTCTGTGTTTTACTCAAGACTCCAGCGCCTGCAGTTCCTTGTGTCCACCACAATATCCATTCATGTGGAGATTCTGATCTCAGCCTTGCCACGTGTGGAGGTGATGACAGCAGGAGTGGGGAGTGAAGGGCATCAGTCTCTGACACCCGGAGCAGACTGTCACCATCTGCACCTTCTCCCTGGGACCACGTGGGATTTCTCCGGGTGCTTCGGTTTCCTCCCACACTCCAAACACGTGCAGCTTTGCCGGCTAATTTGCTTGGCAAAATTGTAAATTGTCCCTAGTAGGATAGTGCTAGTATACGCAGTGATCGCTGGTCAGCGCAGACTCGGTGGGCCGAAGGGCCTATTTCCATGCTGTACCTCTAAACTAGACTAGTGTACGGGGTGATCGCTGGTCCAGGCAGACTCGATGGGCCGAAGGGCCTGTTTCCACGCTGTATCTCTAAACTAGACTCAGGGAAGAGCCAAACAATATCTGGGACCGTTTGCGAACACACTCACTGACACTTAATTCCACGGAAGTCCAGCCTCCGGCGCTCCCTAATCCTAATGCACGGACTGGGACATGTTCAAGAAGGCTGCAACTGTCAGCCAACACATCAACCTGGAGGAGTATGCTGCGTCCGTGTCTGCTTACATGGAGAAGTGCATTGAGGATGTCTGTGTCACCAAGACCATCACTGTACGGGCCAACCAGAAACCCTGGATGACCACAGAGGTACGTGGAATGCTGAGAGCACGTAATGCCGCGTTTAAATCCGGCGACGTGGTGGCACTCAGATCCGCAAGAGCCAACCTGAACCGAGTCGTCAGGCTGGCCAAGCGTGCCCATGGTCAGAAAATCCAGAGCTTCTTCCATGACCCCAAGAACACCAAGCGCATGTGGCAGGGAATCAAATCAATCACGGACTATAAGACTGCTCCACCACCCTGTGATGACAACATTGAGTTCCTCAATGAACTCAACAACTATTTTGGTCGGTTCGAGGCATTAAATAACACACCTGCGAGCAAAGGTATTCCTCATTGTGATGAACAGTCACTCAGTCTTGACATAGTGGATGTTCGGAGGACCTTAAAAGGAGTGAACGCGCGAAAGGCGGCAGACCCTGATAACATACCAGGGCGGGTGCTCAGGGAATGTGCTGATCAGCTGGCACATGTCCTTACGGACATATTTAACACCTCGCTGAACCAGGCGGTCGTCCCATTATGTTTCAAGACTGCCACCATCATACAGTGCCAAAAAAATCCAACATACAATGTCTCAATGACTACCGCCCTGTAGCACTCACCCCCATAATGATGAAGTGCTTCGAGAGGCTGGTCAGGGACCACATCACCTCCAGACTCCCCTCCACACTCGACCCATACCAGTTTGCTTACAGGCCAAACCGCTCCACAGAGGACGCTATATCCTCCGTGCTCCATCTGAGCCTGGAACATTTAGAGGAGAAAAACACCTATGTGCGAATGCTGTTCGTGGATTTCAGTTCAGCATTCAACACCATTATCCCCCAGCACCTGATAAGCAAACTGGTTCCATTGGGCCTCGGCACCCCCATGTGTAACTGGCTACTGGACTTCCTCACTGACAGACCCCAGTCTGTGAGGGTTGGAAATAACACCTCCAATACCATCTCTCTAAGCACCGGCTCCCCTCAGGGCTGTGTCCTGAGTCCACTGCTGTTCACCCTGATGACTCACGACTGTTGTGCCAGGTTTAGTACAAACCACATCATGAAGTACGCAGATGACACAACAGTGGTGGGCCTCATCAGGGACGACAATGAGCTGGCTTACAGGGAGGAGGTGAAACAACTGGTGGACTGGTGCAATACGAACAACCTGATCCTGAATGTCGAGAAAACAAAGGAGGTTATCATCGACTTAATCAGGAAAACCCGGCACAGTCCCACACCACTTCACATCAATGACAGCGATGTGGAGGTGGTCAGTAGCACAAAGTTCCTGGGGGTGCAGGTCACTAACAGTCTGACCTGGTCGAATAACATCTCATCAACAGTTAAGAGAGCTCAGCAGCGGTTGCACTTTCTGCGCCGGATGAGAAGAGCTCATCTCCCCCATCCCATCCTCACTACTTTCTACAGGGGCACCATAGAGAGTATTTTGACCAGCTGTATCTCTGTCTGGTTTGGGGACTGTAAAGCCTCCGACTGGAAGTCTGTGCAGAGAGTGGTGAGGACAGCGGAAAAAATCATCGGGACCTCTCTCCCCTCAATCGGGGATATTGCGACCAAACGCTGTGTGTCTAAGGCCAGCAGTATCATAAAAGACCCCACGCATCTCCATCACGGACTGTTCACTCTGCTGCCCTCGGGAAAAAGATACCGCAGCATAAGGAGCAGAACATCAAGGTTCCGCAACAGCTTCTTCCCACGAGCCATCAGACTCCTGAATGCCATGTAAATGGGCTGCCACTATTGTCTATTTACCCTTTTCATACATACCTATCCTTCGGTTAATTTATTGTGTTGCACAGGGAGCCAAATGCAACGTAATTTCGTTTGGAACTGCATATATCAATGTATTTCTAAATGACAATAAAGTTTGTTTGACTTTGACTTTGACTCCATATACCGGGCACGATATTGCACCACTTGCTTCTCCTAAATTTCTGTTAAAACTCAACATAAAGTCTGCAAACCTGACCTTGAGGAGATCCTGCTGTGATTGCAGTCATTTAAAGTGCAGCGTTTCTGAACAACGTCCACTGGGAGATATTCCTGGATGTTTCAGCAGTGCCAGCTGCAGCTGTCAGAAGGAACATAAGTTGCCACAGAAAGACATTTCCATTCAGCACTTTCCCCTCTCCGTCGCTGCAGCCCCTTGGTCATCACTTGAAACAAACCACAGAATGGTTTGTGTGGGAAGGAACTGCAGGTGCTGGTTTAAACTGAAGATTTACAGAAAATGCTGGAGTAATTCTAGAGTAATGGTTAGTGTTGCCAACTTTCTCACTCCCAAATAAGGACAAAAGGTTGAAATACGGGTCAAATTCCCGAGGGCAATTCGTTGACCGACTGGGCCGTGTCTGGGTGGGTGAATGATGAGTTGGCCCCGGGTGCTGGACTGTACACCAAGCCCACCCAGCGGGCCAGCTGAGGAGTTTTGTCCCGGGCCGCGCGACATCACGTGTGAAGTCCAGCACCTCGTCCACCTCATGGACCGATGATCGTCCGTGAGAAGGAGGGGTGGTGTCGGCGGTAAGCGAAGGTCCGGAGGTCGGACAGCTGGCCGGGCGGCCAACTGACTGACCGACGGGGCCACGGGCGAGGAGGCGCTGCTGCTGCTGCTGCCGCTGCACTCCACGGGCTGCACTGCGTCAGGACGGGTGAGGCGGGGCCGGACGCAGCGCTCTGACCCTCGACCCGAGTAGTAGCGGTCAAATACGGGACGGGGCGGTCCCGAACGGGACAAACCAATTTAGCCCAAAATACGGGGTGTCCCGGCTAATGCGGGAGTTGGCCACCTACTCCTGTGTGGCACGGTGGCGCAGCGGGTAGAGCTGCTGCCTCACAGCGCCAGGAACCCGGGTTCCATCCTGACCACGGGTGCTGTCTGCACGGAGTTTGCACGTTCTCCCCGTGACCTGCGTGGGTTTTCTCCGGGTGCTCCAGTTTCCCCCCTCACTCCAAACATGAGCAGCATGTGGGTTAATTGGCTCGGTAAATGTAAAAAATATTTTGTTCACAGTGTGTGTAGGATAGTGGTAATGATAGACTCGGCGATAATCTTAGAGTTGCCTCGTGACTATGAATTATTTTATTGTGGTTGACTTAAGGTCATAAGGTCATAAGTGATAGGAGCAGAATTAGGCCATTCAGCCCATCAAGTCTACTCCGCCATGCAATCATGGCTAATCTATCTCTCCCTCCTAACCCCATTCTCCTGCCTTCTCCCCATGACCCCTGACACCCACACTAATCAAGAATCTATCTATCTCTGCCTTAAATATATCCACTGACTTGGCCTCCACAGCCGTCTGTGGCAAAGATTTCCACAGATTCACCGCCCTGATTTAAGACCTATCAGTTTCTGATAATGATATTTCACAATTTTCTTTGCAAATGGAGTCTGTGTTTTACACGGGCATCTAGAGCTGCTCCTCGTTGCACCTGTTCTAGCTGTCAGCGAGGTCACTGGAGGAGCTGTCTGTAGACCAGGTACATGCAGGGATGCAGAGAGTTTCATGCTCCTTGACTCAAGATGGCCACAGGCAGAGGTTGACCAGGCTGGGTCTCTATTCCCTGGAGCGCAGCAGGATGAGCGGGGATCTTATCGAGGTGTATAAAATCATGAGAGGAATAGATCGGGTAGATGCACAGAGTCTCTTGCCCAGAGTAGGGGAATCGAGGACCAGAGGACATAGGTTTAAGGTGAAGGGGAAAAGATTTAATAGGAATCTGACGGGTAACCTTCTCATACAAAGGGTGGTGGGTGTATGGAACGAGCTGCCAGAGGAGGCAGTTGAGGCTGGGACTATCCCAACGTTTAAGAAACAGTTAGACAGGTACATGGATAGGACAGTTGCCATTTAGAACGGGGATGAGGAAAACAGTTTCACACAGAGAGTTGTGAGTCTGTGGAATTCTCTGCCTCAGAGGGCGGTGGAGGCCGGTTCTCTGGATGTTTTCAAGAGAGAGCTAGATAGGGCTCTTAAAGACAGTGGAGTCAGGGGGATATGGGGAGAAGGCAGGAACGGGGTACTGATTGGGGATGATCAGCCATGATCACATTGAATGGTGGTGCTGGCTCGATGGGCCGAATGGCCTCTACTCCTGCACCTCTTGTCTATTGTTTAAATGTTTAGAGGGATATGGACCAACCAAATGTAGATGGTTGGCGCGGGCAAGTTGGGCCGAAGTTTCTACACTGTGTGACTCTGTGACTCTAACCTTGCCTCTGGGTCCCGTGTAGATATGGGCAGGAGTATTCTGTGGAGCATGGACTAACGGCAGCACTGGGGGAATGCAGCACTATCACACTCTAAACCCTCCTCCACCCACTCTCACAGGGGGATACAGCCTGGAAAAAGGCCCTTCGGCCCAACGAGTCTATGCTGACCCGTTCACACTCGTTCTATGTTATCCCACTTTCTCATCCACTCCCTACACACCGGGGACAATTCACGGACGGCCGATTAATCTACGGACCCGCACGTCTTTGGGATGTGTGAGGAAACCCACGCGGTCACAGAGAGAACGTGCAAACTCCACGCTACAGACAGCACCTGGGTCTCGGGCGCTGTGAGGCAGCAGCTCTACCCGCTGCGCCTCTATGCTGGTGCTGAGAATTAGGAAGTTATACTAACCCCTAGAGCACGGGGGACTTGTGTGGGATCAAGGCCAGAATCGACCCTCGTATCGTGCAGCCAATATCACAGCGCAGGGCCCTGGATCTACAGCGGTTATTCTCAAAGCAACAACTCATAATTTATTATCGCAGTGTGGGTGAAGATTGTTCACACTGGAAGCCCAGACCGGCATTTACACATTCGGAAGCTGTAAATATCATTTAATGGCCGTTGTGAGTCATCTTCAAGTTGTTTCTCATCCATGGGTACAGCTTTCATAACTCGCCGGATCCTGGTTAATAATGGTTGTTCTATCAGATGGGACGTGTGCCATAACTCCCTGTCATTCCACCCAACGCCTCCATATATCTCCACCTGCTGTGGGAAACATGACACCAGGCAGATTACACTCCTTGTACCTCTGTTAAACACTCTGTTATCTGACAAACCACCTGAACAAACGCAATCGTTATGTCTCAAAGGGCAAAGCAACTTTGGCCCTCTGTCACGGAGTCCCGCCGGCTTAATGTGCCGGAGTAACTCAGCGGGTCAGGCAGCATCTGTGGGGAACATGGATAGGTGACGTTTCACAGAGTGCTGGAGTAACTCAGCGGGTCAGGCAGCATCTGTGGAGAACATGGATAGGTGACGTTTCACAGAGTGCTGGAGTAACTCAGCGGGTCAGGCAGCATCTGTGGAGAACATGGATAGGTGACGTTTCACAGAGTGCTGGAGTAACTCAGCGGGTCAGGCAGCATCTGTGGAGAACATGGATAGGTGACGTTTCACAGAGTGCTGGAGTAACTCAGCGGGTCAGGCAGCATCTGTGGAGAACATGGATAGGTGACGTTTCACAGAGTGCTGGAGTAACTCAGCGGGTCAGGCAGCATCTGTGGAGAACATGGATAGGTTTGCAGGTTGATTGGCTTTGGTACAAAGTGTAAATTGTCCCTAGTGTGTGTAGGATAGTGTTTGTGTGCGGGGATCGCTGGTCAGCATGGACTCAGTGGGCCGAAGGGCCTGTTTCCACGCTGTATCACTAAAACTAAAAACTAAATCTAAATCATTAAACCGACTGTAACGTTGGGACCAGTCCATTGGTGTTTTGGAGTTGAGATCCAGCCTTCAGGTCGACCTTGGGGCAGGTGTCCAGGTGATGAATGTTGTGGGGTTTTATCTCACGTCAAAGATCGGCCGTTATCCCAGAGGAAAGATGACAGACGGTTCCTTGTTTAGGTCCAGTCTAGTTGAGGTTACATCCATCAGGTTCTTGAACACACGTGGACTGTCGTTGGTCACGGTAAGGAATTTGGGTTTTTTTGCACTGGGGAGTGGATGAGGAAAGTGGGAGAATATAGACCTAGACTTTAGACGTTACAGATACAGACGCCTGGGGCCCATCGACCAGCGATCCCCGCACACTAACACTACCCTACACACACTAGGGACAATTTACAATGTTACCAAAACCCAATGAACCTACAAACCCGCACGTCTTTGGGAGGAATCCGCAGCACCCGGAGCTCACGGGGAGAGAGAACGTGCAAACTCCGTACAGACAGCACCCATGGTCAGTATTGAACCCTAGGTCTCTGGCACCCCTGGAGGAGCCAGCAGCATCTGCGGGAGGGATGGACAGGTGAGGTTTGGAGTTGGGACACACACAGGTGGCCAGACACGCTGGGTTCCTCCAGCACTTTGCATTTTCACTGCTGACTTCATTTGTCTTTCACGTTGTCCTTGTGGGACCGTTCACAGAGTTGGAGGAAGTTGGACATGACTGGGACCCACAAGGATGATGCCAGGACTCCACGCTCTGTGCTACAGGGAGAGGATTGGCAGGCTGGGACTCACAGCACCACAGCACCACAGACCCGGGTTCGATCCCGACCTCGGATGCTGTCTGTGTGGAGTTTGCACGTTCTGCCTGTGACCACGTGGGTTTTCTCCGGGTGCTCCGGTTTCCTCCCACACTCCAAAGACGTGCGGGTTTGTAGGTTAGTTGGCTTCGGTAAAGATTGTAAATTGTCCCTTGTGTGTAGGATAGTGTTAGTGTGTGGGGGTCGGCACGGACTGGGTGGGCCGAAGGGCCTGTTTCCGCGCTGTATCTCTAAACTAAACTAGACGTTGTTGGAGTCGTGCGGACGTGGTCACAGGGTCGCGGCGTTGATGTCGCTCCGCTGTGGCCATTCACAACTGCTGCTGACTCAATGATAGGGCGGATAAATGGGCCGAACGGCCAGCTCCCACTGCTTAATAATGTCATTGAAGTATGACGGGGGAAGTGGTCCAGGTATAAAACTTACTCTGGAAGAAGATGATTTATCACTTACATTAAGACTTTTACTTGTTCAAAACTCTGAGATTCAATATCAATTTGTCAGCAACCATGGAAACACACACACTTTTAAATCAGTTTATTCCAGGGCTGCAGTTAGTCAGTGGAAACGCGGTGATTTGTGGAATGTATGTTAGATGAAGAGTCTGTAAAAGTGTGAGATATCGATCGTTGCGGTGCTGCTAATATTCTGTACCAACCATCACGCAGCATCATAAAGGCTGAAGCAAACAATCCTTCAGCTTGGTTTCACACGTGTGTTTTTACATTTTTAACAATCTTCCTGATTTCCATCCACTTCCAATTACTCTTCCCTGGTGCACAAATAAACTGCAGAAACACATCTCCCTCCGCTCAGTAAACCCCCGAGTAGCCTTTAGATGAGTGCAGGAAGGAACCAAGATGCTGGTTTAAACCAACGATAGGCACAGTGCTGGAGTAACTCAGCGGGTCAGGCAGCATCTGTGGAGAACATGGATAGGTGATGTTTCACAGAGTGCTGGAGTAACTCAGCGGGTCAGGCAGCATCTGTGGAGAACATGGATAGGTGACGTTTCACAGAGTGCTGGAGTAACTCAGCGGGTCAGGCAGCATCTGTGGAGAACATGGATAGGTGACGTTTCACAGAGTGCTGGAGTAACTCAGCGGGTCAGGCAGCATCTGTGGAGAACATGGATAGGTGACGTTTCACAGAGTGCTGGAGTAACTCAGCGGGTCGGGTGTATGGAGGGGGAGGGGGAGAGTGGGGAGGGGGAGGGGGGGTGGAGCCTTTCCATTGATGCAAGAATGATCCCAGGAATGAGTGGGTTTGCGTATGATGAGCGTTTGTCGGCACTGGGCCTGTACTCGCTGGAGTTTAGAAGAATGAGGGGGGACCTCATTGAAACTTACAGAATAGTGAAAGGCCTGGATAGAGTGGATGTGGAGCGGATGTTTCCACTAGTGGGAGAGTCTAGGACTAGAGGGCACGGCCTCAGAATTAAAGGACATTCTTTTAGGAAGGAGATGAGGAGGAATTTCTTTAGTCAGTGGCTGGTGAATCTGTGGAATTCTTTGCCACAGACGGCTGTGGAGGAAAAGTCAGTGGATATATTTAAGGCAGAGATAGATAGATTTCATTTCGGAGTCACGTGAGTGACTACGTGAAGAGCCCGCCGGCGCGCATGCTCGACATATCGTCGTACCGCGTTGCTGCGACGGCTGGCGGTGGAGCGCGCTCCTCGCCAGCCCTTCATAAGGGGCCACGGAGGTAAGTATTCTACCTTTAGTTGGTGGTCCTTGTTGTCTGATTATGTCTTGCAGCAAGGACATGGATGGGAGTTTCAAGGGCCGGAGGATGTCTGGACGAATTCGACGGCCAACAGTTCCGGGGCCATTACCATCGGCAGTACCTGCAACGCAGGCCGGGACTTAGGCGGAGATGTGGGTAAGCCCTGTGTTTACAGGTCCAGATCCGCCAGCACACCACAGCTCGGAGGAGTTCGACGAGGAGGAGTGTGGTGTGCCGCCAGAGCAGGGGGACCCTGCCATGGCAGTCAGGTCGTCAGCGGGCTCGCTGGCGACCTCGAGCAGGGCACGTGCCGTTGCACGGCCTGTTCCACTCAGCCCTCCGAGAAGGGGGAGGGCAGGAGCCCAGAAGCCTAACCCTGTCAGGGCTAAGGCATTGCCCATCGCGGAGGAGCGGTCAGGTTCCAGGGCGAGACCCGGGGCGGCTGTGAGGTCCAGCCGGCACACCCCGACTCTCGACGCCGGGACGGGTCGGTTGAGTCGGGTCTCGTCACGGTCGCCGAGCCCCCCATGGATGGGTGGGCGAGACCATGCGTCGGCAAGGTCCACGATGTGGGCAGCCGGCAAGACTGCGCGGGCTTCAGGCAGCCATGCTTCGGCTGGTGCCGACACCACGCCGCAAGTGTCCTTAGTGGCAGCGGCTTCAGCTCCCGCTAAACGGAGGCGGTTGAACACGCCCACGCAGGAATCGCGCAGTTTCGCCTCGGCGGCTGTTAGCGACAACTACCGGCACCGGCAGGGCCTCGACGAGGTGCGGGCCGATGACAGGAGCCCGGTTTTCTTTTCAGAGCCGGAGGACTCCGACCACCTGAGTGTTCAGGGTGAAGGGCGTATTGACCGTATGGAGCGGCTGCTGGAGCTCCTGCTTCAACGTCAACAACAGCAGGGCAGCAACAGGCACAGGGCGTCTTCACCAACATCTACTATCAGCCTGGAGCAGCAGGAGGAGGAGGTTCTGGTGGAGCCTGTACCACCTCCATTGGAGGTGCCAGCGGAGGAACTCTTGGATGTGGCGACCAAATTCGCGGCCCCACATACGGCAGGTCTTCCTCTAAATACAAAGCTGGCAGCCACAGTGGACTTTCTTAATAATCAGGTGCTGCAGGAAGAAGTCCTCATCCAGGCTATGAGACGTCAAAAGGCTCCATCAAACTGCAACTCCCTCAACGTGCCTGTGGTCAACCCGAAGTTTGCAGGATTGTGCAAACCACCGCCGCCGCCGCCGCCCCGTCAGCTCTTTGGTGAGGACCTCTCGAAGAGAGTCAAAGAGCTTGACGAACAAGCCAAAACGGTGGGGATCATGCGCTCTCAGAGTGCCCCCACACCGTCAGGCTCAAAAGCTCCATACATTCGCTCACGAGGGTCGGCCAGTGCCTCGACGAGGACTCACCCTCTAGCTCCACAACGACAACAGCACCAGAACCAGCACCAAGGGTCTTTTTTAGGACAGGGTCGGCAGAGACCTTGGTGGAAATTGAAGACGCCGCGCCCTTAAGCCAACCCAGCACCTCCACGGCCACCCACACGTGTCAAGGACCGCCGGTAACCACGGAGGTGAGGGGGTCTGGTTCTCTTTTTTCTCTCTGTTTAACTTCCCATGTTGGTGGTCGTTTACGGTTGTTTTTGGGTGCATGGGGTAATTTTACTGGTGATGAGTATGTGTTGCGGAATATTCAGGGGCATAAAATTGAGTTTATTAATGGCGACATTCCTCCATCCCAGCACATGCCTGGTCGTACGTTTAAATTGTCTGCTGCAGAACAGGCAGCAGGTTATAAGGAAATTTTAAGTCTGGAACAGAAGGGTGTGATTGAGAAAACGGTGCATGAGCCAATTGAATTTGTTTCTAACATATTTACTAGACCGAAGAAGGATGGAGGCTGTCGTGTCATTATTGATCTAACCCGTTTGAATACGTTTGTAACATATACTCATTTTAAAATGGATACGTTTGAAACAGCCAAATCATTGATTTCTCATGGCTGCTTTATGGCATGCATCGATTTGAGGGATGCATATTATTCAGTATCCATCCAGAAATATGATAGAAGGTTTTTGAAATTTATCTGGATGGGGCAACTTTGGCAGTATAAGGCTTTGCCTAATGGGCTTACTACAGCCCCTAGATTGTTCACTAAATTGGTGAAGCCAATCATGGCTTATTTGAGACAACGACATCATATAGTAATGGCCTATTTAGATGATGTCTTTATTGTGGGCCACACCCTGCAATTGGCCGAACAGGGTGTTGCAGCTGCTGTCAATATATTTCAACAATTAGGATTCATTGTCCATCCAGAGAAATTGAAGTTCTGCCCTGCCCAGGTAATTAATTACCTAGGGTTCACGGTGAACTCAATGAGCATGAGGATAACTATACCAATTAACAAAATTGAGGAGGTCACTCAGGTGTGCAGAGATTTAATTGGCACCAATATGCCATCGATTCGGCATACAGCCACAGTAATTGGCAAGCTAGTGGCTTTGTTTCCGGCAGCACGATATGGACCTTTGCATTATCAGAATTTGCAAAGAGCTAAAATTACTGCGTTAAAACGGAACGCTGGTCATTATGATCGATCAATGCAGCTGCCGTCCGAAGCGATAACTGAGTTGCAATGGTGGGTGTGTCACATTAGCAACTCATTCAAGCCTGTTAGGGAGGCTAATCCGGTGGTATATTTACAGACTGATGCAAGCTCCAATGGCTGGGGAGCTACTGATAATTGCTCTAGTTGTGGGGGCAGATGGGACACCCTTGAGTCATCGATGTTGTTGACTCAAGGGATTAACTATTTGGAGTTGCTGGCAGCATTCCACGGACTTCGTGCATATTGTTCCAAGCTTGTTGGAGCACACGTCCGTCTCCAAATAGACAACACCACAGCTGTGGCATATTTAAACCATATGGGTGGTACCAGGTCAGTTTCATGTGACAAATTGGCTAACTCAATTTGGCTCTGGTGTGTTCAAAGAGACATTTGGATTTCAGCTACCTATTTGCCAGGTGAACTTAATACTGTGGCGGACACCAGGTCACGCAAATTTAATGACAACATTGAATGGATGTTGCATCCTGAGATTTTTGCTAAAGTCACAGCCAAATTTGGTAAACCGGACATTGACCTTTTTGCGTCACGGTTGAACCATCAGGTACCAGCCTACGTTTCATGGGAACCAGATCCTGGGGCAATAGCGCTAGATGCATTCTCGCTGGACTGGGGGAATTGGTTTTTCTATGCCTTCCCCACGTTTTGCCTCATCAGTCGGGTATTGCGAAAGATTCAGGCAGATGCTGCCAAGGGCATCCTTATTATACCCGACTGGCCCACACAGCCTTGGTATCCGGTGGTCTTTGACATGCTCAACGAACCTTGGGTCCTTTTGAAGGGTTGCCCACAATTGGTTACTCACCCTGTCTCAGGGGAGCCACATCCCTGCCATGGCTATTTAAATTTGTTGGCTTGCAGGTTCTGAACAGGCCGTTAGTCCAATACGGCCTCTCGGCTCGGACCATGGATACCATTGGGGCGTCGTGTCGAGAGTCCACAAGGCGAAGATACCGCTCGCATATTAAGAAGTGGGAAGCCTACTGCAGCCGCTCTCGCATCACGTACGATGACGTGACAATAACCGACGTCCTGGAATTCCTCGCGGGGTTGCACCATGATGAACACTTAAGTTACAGTGCCATCAACAGCGCCAGAAGTGCGCTATCATTCTACCTCAGTTTGGAGGTAGGATCCAACAGGCTAGTGTCCAGACTCATGCGGGGTATATTCAATATGAATCCGCCTACACCACGCTATAATATCACCTGGGATGTCAGGGACGTATTAACCCTGCTCAGGACGTGGTCTCCCATGGAAGGGCTCCAACTGGACCAACTCACCATGAAGCTGGTGATGTTACTAGCGCTGGCTTCAGCTCAGAGGGTACAGACACTACACAAAC
>OY740808.1:911727-929227 GCA_963514005.1 Raja brachyura | reverse complement strand
TTATTCTTCACAAGTCTGAAGAAGGGTCTCGACCCAAAACCTCACCTATTCCTTCTCTCCACAGATGCTGCCTCACCCGCTGAGTTCCTCCAGCATTTTTGTCGACCTTCGATTTTTCCAGCATCTGCAGTTGTTTCTTAAACATTCTTTACAAGGCGTGCTGTTTGCTGTTTGCACACAGAGTATTTATGTGCCTGCAATGATGATGATATAATTCCCCAATCTTCATCATCTGCCAACGTTTGTTGTGGTGGTCAGCGTTGGCACATCCATGGGCAAACTGTGCACTGGGGAGATATTTCTGGAGCCTCAGATCTTGACGATGAAATATTGACGCTGGGGAAATGACAGGAATCCAAATTATGTTGTAGAGTCTTTAAAAGGAGCGGTCTAGTTAAAGCAGAACATGCGTCACACAGGAAGGAATTAGGAAACCAAATGTGTCTGAATCCAATTAATGCTGATGGCTTTGCATTGGCATCGAGTAAATCTTCGCGTGGAACCGTGATTTGTGGAGCTGCCGATGGCAGAGTCTCTCTCTGGTGGTCGTACATCTCGCAATCCGTGGTGGACCGCAGCCAAGGGTCGAACCCAGATACAGACCACTGGGCTGAAGAAGGGTCTCGACCCCAAACCTCACCCACCCCTTCTCTCCACAGATGCTGCCTGACCCGCTGAGTTACTCCAGCACTCTGTGAAGCGTCACCTATCCATGTTCTCCACAGATGCTGCCTGACCCACTGAGTTACTCCAGCACTCTGTGTCTTTTTCTGGAAGCGAGCTGGGAAGTGTGTCCTGCATATACGGACATTCCCAAAGTAAATGAAGCTTTGCCGGATACTCCCTCTCTGCCGAAGCACTCATTTACCAAGCTGTTTTTTAAAATAAATTGTTAAATCTCCTCTTTAGCTGACCCTGTGACCCCTGGCAAATTATCCCCACAAAGGCTGGAGATTAAATCCTCTGTAAATATTAATGTCCCGTCTTTGTGTTGTGTCTGGGCCCCTTTTAACATCCTCCCCCCCCTTCCCACCGAGAAATCTCACAGCAATTCCGACCTGGAACTTTTCTGTTTCATAAAGACAAAAAGAACGTGGTAATTGAGTCCTTTGGGAGCCGGAGTTCAAATGAGCTGAGAGGGAACGAATAAATTATGAGAGAAATTCAGCTGTGTTGGACAGATATGGTTTTGTTTAATTTAGACATACAGCGCAGAAACAGGCCCTTCGGCCCACCGAGTCCGCGCCGGCCAGCGATCCCCGCACACTAACACTATCCTACACACACTGGGGTTATCCTACAAACCTGCACGTCTTTGGAGCGTTGGGAGGAAACTGAAAATCTTGGCGAAAACCCACGCAGGTCACAGTGAGAACGTGCAAACTCCGTACAGACAGCACCCGGAGTCGGGATCAAACCGGGTCTCCAGCGCTGCAAGCGTTGTAAGGCAGCAACTTTACCCAGCAACACAAGCTATTTAACCGAAAGCCTAGACGAGGGGGAAAATTCAATAGGAACCTGAGGGCCAATATCTTCACACAGAGGGTGGTGGGTGTGTGGAACGAGCTGCCGGAGGAGGTAGTTGAGAATGGGGCTGTAATAATATTTAAAGACACTTGGGCAGGTACATGGAGAGGACAGGTTTGGATATGGGCCAAACGCGGGCAGGTGGGACTAGTGTAGATGGGCCATGTTGGTTGGCGTGGGCAAGTTGGGCTGAAGGGCCTGTTTCCGTGCTGTGTGACCCTACGGCTTAATGTGGTCCTTGCCCAACTACAGGGAGAGGTTGAGCAGGATAGGGCTATAGTCCTTGGAGTGCAGGAGGATGAGGGATGACCTTATGGAGGTGTATAAAATATCAGGGGAATAGATCGGGTAGATGCACAGAGTCTCTTACCCAGAGCAGGGGAATCAAGAACCAGAGGACATGGGTTTAAGGTGAAGGGGAAAAGATTCAATGGGATCCAGAGGGGCAACTTTCCCACACAGAGGGTGGCGGGTGTATGGAACGAGTTGCCGGAGGAGGTAGTTGAGGCAGCGTTTAAGAAACATTTGGACAGGTACATGTTTATTATAGTAATTGGCCTATTGGCTCCAGATAACCCTATAGGAACAGTGAAAAGCTTTTGTTGCGCGCTATCCAGTCAGCAGAAAGGCAATACATGATTACGATCGAACCGTCCACAGTGTACGGACACAGGATAAGGGAATAGCATTTAGTGCGAGGTTAAGTCAGCAAAGATCCAAAACAATAGACAATAGGTGCAGGAGTAGTGGCCATTCAGCCCTTCGAGCCAGCACCGCCATTCAATGTGATCATGGCTGATCATCCCCAATCAGTTCCCCGTTCCTGCCTTCTCCCCATAACCCCTTGACTCCGCTATCTTTAAGAGCCCTATCTAGCTCTCTCTTGAAAACATCCAGAGAACCGGCCTCCACCGCCCTCTGAGACAGAGAATTCCACAGACTCACCACTCTCTGTGAGAAAAAGTGTTTCCTCGTCTCCGTTCTAAATGGCTTACCCCTTATTCTTAAACTGTGGCCCCTGGTTCTGGACTCCTCCAAACGTCACCTATACATGTATGCAGGAACTGCAGATGCTGGTTTAAACCAAAGATAGATACAAAGTCCTGGAGTAACTCAGCGGGACAGGCAGCATCTCTGGAGAGAAGGAATGGGTGACGTTTCGGGTCGAGACCCTTCTTCAGAAATCACCTGTCCACATTCTCCAGAGTCGCTCCACTATTGCAAGCAGCAAGATCATCACCAAGTTTGTGCAGTCGAGTGTTCACTTTGTTCACAGGAGTAAACTTTTCACTGCCACGAGCGTTAGTCAAGGTAAACTGCGCTGGATTTGGGATCAATACTCCAAGTAACATTTGTGAAGCAATAAAGAGCCTCCATCTAATGGATAAGATCGGTTTTATCGATGTGTTGGACATCATACGTTCAGTGTTTCTCCTGCCCATTCCTCACCTCTCAGGGCCAGCGTCTTCCCTGGTGTTATCAGGTTCCACCCATTAGTACTGAGTGTGAGGAAGGGTCTCCACCCGAAACCTCACCCATTCCTTCTCTCCAGAGATGCCGCCTGTCCCGCTTTGCGATGTTATCAGCAATGACGGGCGGCAGTGACTGGCGCCTAAAAACCGTCAAATAGTGCGACAGGAAGTGACACAGCCGCGTCAAGGTACGACACTCCTCGTCACCACGTGTCATCATAGGACGGCGTGCGACAGCGTACGGCAGCAGCGGACAGCGCCCGTGACATCACAGCGCAAAGCGGTGTCAATGTACGTCCGCCCGCCACACAATACGGTGAAACGCGACAGGTTGCATCATCTGGGGCGCGTGATGTCATTTGATCACCCAGCTTCCTGATAAACCATGACGCATAGAGTCGCACCGTGAATAAATTAGCATAGGCAATGCCCGCGCGCCTCCGTGCATCACACGTGCGTCATCGTGCGTCATCCCGCGCCTCCGTGTGTCATCGTGCATCATCGTGCGTCTCCGTGCACCACACGTGCGTCATCGTGCGTCATCGTGCGTCTCCGTGCACCACACGTGCGTCATCGTGCGTCATCGTGCGTCTCCATGCACCACACGTGCGTCATCGTGCGTCATCGTGCGTCATCGTGCATCATCGTGCGTCATCGTGCGTCTCCGTGCACCACACGTGCGTCATCGTGCGTCATCGTGCGTCATCGTGCGTCATCGTGCGTCATCGTGCGCCATCGTGCGTCATCATGCACCACCGTGCGTCATGGTGCGTCATCGTGCGTCATCGTCCGTCATCGTGCGTCATCGTGCGTCATCGTGCATCACCGTGCCAAAGATGTTCCCCTTGTATACATGAGACACGCAGATGTCGCGCGAGGAATTTGAACATACCAAAATCCAGGGTCGGTAGCGAGACACCCCTGCGTCATGACCCGACCGTGACCCAGCCATGACCCGACCACGACCCGACCATGACCCGGCCATGACCCGGCCATGACCCGACCATGACCCGCAAGAAATCGCAGCAAAATGTGGACACAGCCCAGACCATCACACAAACCAACCGAAGATAGACACACAATGACAATGGACAATAGGTGCAGGAGTAGTGGCCATTCAGCCCTTCGAGCCAGCACCGCCATTCAATGTGATCATGGCTGATCATCCCCAATCAGTTCCCCGTTCCTGCCTTCTCCCCATAACCCCTTGACTCCGCTATCTTTAAGAGCCCTATCTAGCTCTCTCTTGAAAACATCCAGAGAACCGGCCTCCACCGCCCTCTGAGACAGAGAATTCCACAGACTCACCACTCTCTGTGAGAAAAAGTGTTTCCTCGTCTCCGTTCTAAATGGCTTACTCCTTATTCTTAAACTGTGGCCCCTGGTTCTGGACTCCTCCAAACGTCACCTATACATGTATGCAGGAACTGCAGATGCTGGTTTAAACCAAAGATAGATACAAAGTCCTGGAGTAACTCAGCGGGACAGGCAGCATCTCTGGAGAGAAGGAATGGGTGACGTTTCGGGTCGAGACCCTTCTTCAGAAATCACCTGTCCACATTCTCCAGAGTCGCTCCACTATTGCAAGCAGCAAGATCATCACCAAGTTTGTGCAGTCGAGTGTTCACTTTGTTCACAGGAGTAAACTTTTCACTGCCACGAGCGTTAGTCAAGGTAAACTGCGCTGGATTTGGGATCAATACTCCAAGTAACATTTGTGAAGCAATAAAGAGCCTCCATCTAATGGATAAGATCGGTTTTATCGATGTGTTGGACATCATACGTTCAGTGTTTCTCCTGCCCATTCCTCACCTCTCAGGGCCAGCGTCTTCCCTGCTGTTATCAGGTTCCACCCATTAGTACTGAGTGTGAGGAAGGGTCTCCACCCGAAACCTCACCCATTCCTTCTCTCCAGAGATGCCGCCTGTCCCGCTTTGCGATGTTATCAGCAATGACGGGCGGCAGTGACTGGCGCCTAAAAACCGTCAAATAGTGCGACAGGAAGTGACACAGCCGCGTCAAGGTACGACACTCCTCGTCACCACGTGTCATCATAGGACGGCGTGCGACAGCGTACGGCAGCAGCGGACAGCGCCCGTGACATCACAGCGCAAAGCGGTGTCAATGTACGTCCGCCCGCCACACAATACGGTGAAACGCGACAGGTTGCATCATCTGGGGCGCGTGATGTCATTTGATCACCCAGCTTCCTGATAAACCATGACGCATAGAGTCGCACCGTGAATAAATTAGCATAGGCAATGCCCGCGCGCCTCCGTGCATCACACGTGCGTCATCGTGCGTCATCCCGCGCCTCCGTGTGTCATCGTGCATCATCGTGCGTCTCCGTGCACCACACGTGCGTCATCGTGCGTCATCGTGCGTCTCCGTGCACCACACGTGCGTCATCGTGCGTCATCGTGCGTCTCCATGCACCACACGTGCGTCATCGTGCGTCATCGTGCGTCATCGTGCATCATCGTGCGTCATCGTGCGTCTCCGTGCACCACACGTGCGTCATCGTGCGTCATCGTGCGTCATCGTGCGTCATCGTGCGTCATCGTGCGCCATCGTGCGTCATCATGCACCACCGTGCGTCATGGTGCGTCATCGTGCGTCATCGTCCGTCATCGTGCGTCATCGTGCGTCATCGTGCATCACCGTGCCAAAGATGTTCCCCTTGTATACATGAGACACGCAGATGTCGCGCGAGGAATTTGAACATACCAAAATCCAGGGTCGGTAGCGAGACACCCCTGCGTCATGACCCGACCGTGACCCAGCCATGACCCGACCACGACCCGACCATGACCCGGCCATGACCCGGCCATGACCCGACCATGACCCGCAAGAAATCGCAGCAAAATGTGGACACAGCCCAGACCATCACACAAACCAACCGAAGATAGACACACAATGACAATGGACAATAGGTGCAGGAGGAGGCCATTCAGCCCTTCGAGCCAGCACCGCCATTCAATGTGATCATGGCTGATCATCCCCAATCAGTACCCCGTCCCTGCCTTCTCCCCATATCCCCTGACTCCGCTATCTTTAAGAGCCCTATCTAGCTCTCTCTTGAAAGCATCCAGAGAACCGGCCTCCACCGCCCTCTGAGGCAGAGAATTCCACAGACTCACTGCTCTCTGTGAGAAAAAATGTTTCCTCGTCTCCATTCTAAATGGCTTACCCCTTATTCTTAAACTGTGGCCTCAGGTTCTGGACTCCCCCAACATCGGGAACATGTTTCCTGCCTCTAGCGTGTCCAAACCCTTCATAATCTTATATGTTTCAATAAGAACCCTCTCATCCCCTCAAAGCTGGGCTAACTCAGCGGGGCAAGCAGCATCTCCGGAGAGAAGGAATGGGTGATATTTCTGATCGAGACCCTTCTTCAGACTGAATCAAGGGAGGGGGAGACACAGAGATAAGGAAGGGTAAGGTGTGAAAATGAGACAAAGGGGATGAGGATCAAGGAAACTGTAGACTAGATTGTTGTTAGTTGGGAGAAGGTAACAAAACAAACAGATAAAATGTAGTCAGAGACAGTCAGACTGGTGGGAGAACTGGGAACGGGGAGGGGATGTAGAGAGAGGGAATGTTGAAGTTCGAGGCCAATGTCCATACCGCTGGGGTGTAAACTGCCCAAGTGAAATATGAGGTGCTGTTCCTCTAATGTGCGCTGGGCCTCACTCTGACAGTGGAGGAGGCCCAGGACAGAGAGGTCCGTGTGGGAATGGGAGCGGGAGTTGAGCAACATCCCAGCGTTATGAATATTGACCTGTAACTTCAAGTAACCCTTGCCCGCAGATGCTGCTTTAAACCGAACACAGACACAAAGAGCTGGAGTAACTCAGCGGGACGGGCAGCCTCTCTGGAGAGAAGGGATAGGTGACTTGTCAGGTCTGAAGAAGGGTCTCGACCCAAGACGTCACCCATTCCTTCTCTCCAGAGATGCTGCCTGTCCCGCTGAGTTACTCCAGCATTGTGTGTCTGTCTTCTGGACTACGTAACTCCGGGAAGGCAGGAATGTGGGAGCGTTGGGAATAACAAGGGGACAGGAAAGCGCCACATCAGCAAAGGAGAATTGTAACGAGGATGGAATCATTTACCCATGTCCCACGGGGCTACACACACGGCTCACAACTGTCTCAGCTGACTTTAGCCGCCTGCCAGCAATGATTTATGCCTTTGTCCCACAACCTCCTTGCTTCTCAATTCTGCGCTGGGCTTTCAAAGGGAAGTGTCCCGTCTCTCATCCCCTAGTCTGGCCACCTCCTGAAATCCAAGCTCCTTCACCAAGGACTGAAGAAGGGCCTCGACCCGAAACGTCACCTATCCATGTTCTCCACAGATGCTGCCTGACCCGCTGAGTTACTCCAGCACTCTGTGAAACGTCACCTATCCACGTTCTCCACAGATGCTGCCTGACCCGCTGAGTTACTCCAGCATTTTGTGAAACGTCACCTATCCATGTTCTCCACAGACGCTGCCTGACCCGCTGAGTTACTCCAGCACTCTGTGAAACGTCACCTATCCACGTTCTCCACAGATGCTGCCTGACCCGCTGAGTTACTCCAGCACTCTGTGAAACGTCACCTATCCATGTTCTCCACAGATGCTGCCTGACCCGCTGAGTTACTCCAGCACTCTGTGTCTCGCCCTCATCTTCTACCCCATTAACCAGCGGATGGATGTGTTTGCAGGAGTTACATAGAAACTTAGAAAATAGGTGCACGAGGAGACCATTCGGCCCTTCGAGCCAGCACCGCCATTCATTGTGATCATGGCTGATCGTCCGCTATCAATAACCCGTGCCTGCCTTCTCCTCATATCCCTTGACTCCACTAGCCCCTAGAGCTCTATCCAACTCTCTCTTAAATCCATCCAGTGATTTGGCCTCCACTGCCCTCTGTGGCAGGGAATTCCATAAATTCACAACTCTCTGGGTGAAACAGTTTTTTCTCACCTCAGTCTTAAATGACCTCCCCTTTATTCTAAGACTGTGGCCCCTGGTTCTGGACTCGCCCAACATTGAGAACATTTTTCCTGCATCTAGCTTGTCCAGTCCTTATATAATTTTATATGTTTCTATAAGATATCCCCTCATCCTTTTAAACTCCAGTGAATACAAGCCTAGTCTTTTCAATCTTTCCTCATATGACAGTCCCGCCATCCCAGGGATCAATCTGGTGAACCTACGCTGCACTGCCTCAATCACAAGGATGTCCTTCCTCAAATTAGGAGACCAAAACTGTACACAATACTCCAGATGTGGTCTCACCAGAGCCCTATGCAACTGCAGAAGAACCCCTTTACTCCTGTACTGAAATCCTCTTGTTATGAAGGCCAACATTCCATTAGCTTTCTTCACTGCCTGCTGTACCTGCACGCCAACTTCCAGTGACTGGTGTACAAGGACACCCAGGTCTCGCTGCACCTCCCCCTTACCTAACCTAACCCCATTGAGATAATAATCTGCCCCCTTGTTTTTGCCGCCAAAGTGGATAACCTCACATTTATCTATATTATACTGCATCTGCCACGCATCTGCCCACTCACTCAACCTGTCCAGGTCACCCTGCAACCTCATAACATCCTCTTCACAGTTCACACTGCCACCCAGCTTTGTGTCATCCGCAAACTTGCTAGTGTTGCTCCTAATTCCCTCTTCCAAATCATTAATATATATGGTAAACAGTTGCGGCCCCAACACCGAGCCTTGCGGCACTCAAGCATTAGTCAAGCATGATTTCCCTTTCATAAATCCATGTTGACTTGGACTAATCCTTTTACTGCTATCCAAATGCTCCATTATTACCTCTTTAATAATTGACTCCAGCATCTTTCCCACCACCGAAGTCAGGCTAACTGGTCTGTAATTCCCCATTTCCTCTCTCGCTCCTTTCTTGAAAAGTGGGATAACATTAGCTATCCTCCAATCCACAGGAACTGATCCTGAATCTATTGAACATTGGAAAATGATCACCAATGCGTCCACTATTTCTAGAGCCACCAGAACGCGCTGCCAGGGGTGGGGGTGGAGGCAGATACCATAGTGGTGTTTAAGAGGCTTTTAGACAGGCACATGGATATGGATCTAGTGCAGCCGGAGGAGATTAGGTGAACTTGGCATTGTGTCTAGCATGTACATTGTGGGCCGAAGGGCCTGTTCTTGTGCTGTACTACATTCAGTGTTCAGTCAGACTGATCCTCCACAGTCTCATCGGTTTTAATCGGAGTTGATAAAGTCAGGTTGCTTTCTTCATGGGATTATCATGATCATAAGTGATAGGAGCAGAATTAGGCCATTCGGCCCATCAAGTCTACTCCACCATTCAATCATAACTGATCTATCTCTCCCTCCTAACCCCATTCTCCTGCCTTCTCCCCATAACCCCTGACACCCGCACTAATCAAGAATCTATCTATCTCTGCCTTAAATATATCCACTGACTTGTGGCCTCCACAGCCGCCTGTGGCAAAGAATTCCACAGATTCACCAGCCTTTTGCCATAAGTTGCCCTGCACATCTCCTTTACACTTTTCCCCTCTCACATCAAAGCTATACAAACATAGAAACTTAGAAAATAGGTGCCGGAGTAGGCCATTCGGCCCTTCAAGCCAGCACCGCCATTCAATATGATCACGGCTGATCATCCAGAATCAGTTCCCCGTTCCTGCTTTTTCCCCATATCCCTTGATTCCGTTAGCCCTAAGAGCTAAATCTAACTCTCTCTTGAAATCATCCAGTGAATCGGCCTCCACTGCCTTCTGTGGCAGAGAATTCCACAGATTCACAACTCTGGGTGAAAACGTGTTTCCTCATCTCAGACCTGTGCCCTCTAGTCTTTGACATTTCCACCTTGAGGTAAAAGGCTCAGACTGTCTACCCTATCTAGGCCTGTCATCATTAGATCGTAGTTTTTAAGAGGGAACTGCAGATGCTGGAAAATCGAAGGTAGACAAAACTGCTGGAGAAACTCAGCGGGTGCGGCAGCATCTATGGAGCGAAGGAAATAGGTGACGTTTCGTTCGAGACCCTTCTTCAGACAAGAATGTAGTTTCAGGGGATTATGGATCTGGCCTTGAAGATTGACCCAGTGAGATAAACTGTGCGATGATGGTGACCCATGGTGACTCACTGGCTGTCCACGGAAGCAGCTTCCAGATACCGCCTTGATCTGTGTCGAACCCGTCTGCCATCCTTGCTCACGCTGTAATGAAGACTGTGATGACACGGATCTTAATGAGCTTGGGCTCAGTATTCATCAAAACATTCACCATCTCAAAGCTTCAAGGGCCAATTAATTCTCAATGAAGAGATTAGAAATAAAATGCCTGACTCACACAGGCCACAGGCTTCCCTGAGCAGCCGCGTGTGGGTGGAGAGGGGGGGGGAGGGTGGAGGGGGGGGGGGTGGAGAGAGGGTGGAGGGGGGGTGGAGAGAGGGGGGGGTGGAGAGAGGGGGGAGGGGGGGTGGGGGGGGTGGAGAGAGGGGGGAGGGTGGAGGGGGGGTGGAGAGAGGGGGGAGGGTGGAGGGGGGTGGGGGGGCTGCAGCAGCAGCTTCTCACAGATTAATAGATTCTTGATGTGTAGAAACATAGACAACAGGTGCAGGAGTAGGCCATTCGGCCCTTCGAGCCAGCACCGCCATTCAATATGATCATGGCTGATCATCCCCAATCAGTTCCCCGTTCCTGCCTTCTCCCCATATGCCTTGATTCCGTTAGCCCTAAGAGCTAAATCTAACTCTCTCTTGAAATCATCCAGTGAAACGGCCTCCACTGCCTTCTGTGGCGGAGAATTCCACAGATTCACAACTCTCTGGGTGGAAACGTGTTTCCCCATCTCTGTTCTAAATGGCCGACCCCTTATTCTTAAACTGTGACCCCCGGTTCTGGACTCCCCCACACGCGGCCATGGGGAGAACGTGCGAACTCCACACACACAGACAGTAGCCGAGTTCTAGCGCTGTGAGCGGTGGCTCTACTTTTCTGACTCTCGATGGGAATCCCCGCCTCAGGGAACCGCTGTTTGAAGAGTAAATGAGTGGGAGCAGTCACGGTGGCGCAGCGGTAGAGTTGCTGCCTCACAGCGCCGGAGACACGGGTTCCATCCCGACTACGGGCGCTGTCTGTACGGAGTTTGCACGTTCTCACCGTGACATGTGTGGGTTTTCCCCGAGATCTCCGGTTTCCTCCCACATTCCAAAGATGTGCAGGTTTGTAGGTTAATTGGCCTGGTGTAAGTATGAATTGTCCCCAGTATGTGTAGGATAGTGTTAGTGTGCGGGGATCGCTGGTCGATGGGCCGAAGGGCCTGTTTCCGCACTGTATCTCCAAACTAATCTGTTGCGTTCTACTCCGTTAAATAATGATCTGTGAACGAGAGAGCTGTGGGGGGGGGGGGGGTGGGGGCATCTCTTCAGTTGCCTCTCCCTGTGGACTGGGATTACACAGTTAAATACTTGATGTTTCTCCACTCACCCGCAGAATCTTTTCTTTAAGTGATTGATGTGAACATTAAGCAGTCATTATATATATATTGTGCTAACCTCTGATTATTCTGCATTAACCCACTGACTATACATTGTACCATTTCCCCATCAATAAACCTTGACACAAGATAATGTGGCCATGGATTCAAGTTAATCACATGTCCAGAGGTCTCAATAGCTTTCAGCCGGAAACAATTAATTTGTAGAAGTTACATTTGAGGAGCAACACTTTACATTTATATAACATGTTCAGAGTAATGAAATGTCCCAAAACACACAGACAGATTCTCGTGAGATTGGCCAGAGTGAGGCCCACCGTATACTGTAGGAACAGCGCCTCATATTCCGCTTGGGCAGTTTACACCCCAGCGGTATGAACATTGACTCTCCAATTTCAGGTAGTCCCTGCTTTCTCCTCCCCTTCCCAGTTCTCCCCCAGACCACTGTCTCCGCCTCTTCCTTTCTTCTCCCCCTCCCCCCCCCCCCACATCAGTCTGAAGAAGGGTCTCGACCCGAAACGTCACCTATTCCTTCGCTCCATAGATGCCGCCTCACCCGCTGAGTTTCTCCAGCATTTCTGTCTACCTTCGATTTTCCAGCATCTGCAGTTCCTTCTTAAACAGATTCTCACAAGATTGTCAGTCAGGGGACCGCATGCGTAAAAGTAAAGGAATGGGGCAGGATCTGGCCATTCAGCCCATCGAGCCTGAGACTACCCCTCAGGGCCATGGTGGGTAATCTCTCCTTCTACACTTTCTGTGACTCTGAGTGTGGGTGAAGGAATCGCAGTTGATGCTAGTTTACACCGAAGATAGATGCAGGATGCTGGAGTAACTCAGCGGGACAGGCAGCATCTCCGGAGAGAAGGAATGGGTAACGTTTCGTGTCGAGATCCTTCTTCAGACCCGAGACGTTACCCATTCCTTCTCTCCAGAGATGCTGCCTGTCCCGCTGAGTTATTCCAGCATTGTGTGTCTGTCTTCTGGACTACGTAACTCCGGGAAGGCAGGAATGTGGGAGCGTTGGGAATAACAAGGGGACAGGAAAGCGCCACATCAGCAAAGGAGAATTGTAACGAGGATGGAATCATTTACCCAGGTCCCACGGGGCTACACACACGGCTCACAACTGTCTCAGCCGACTTTAGCCGCCTGCCAGCAATGATTTATGCCTTTGTCTCACAACCTCCTTGCTTCTCAATTCTGCGCTGGGCTTTCAAAGGGAAGTGTCCCGTCTCTCATCCATGACTCTGTGTGCAGGAAGGAACTGCAGATGCTGGTTCACACTGAACATAGACACAACGTGCTGGAGGTGGATTTAAGAGAGAGTTAGATAGAGCTCTAGGGGCTAGTGGAGTCAGGGGATATGGGGAGAAGGCAGGCACGGGTTACTGATTGGGGATGATCAGCCATGATCACAATGAATGGCAGTGCTGGCTCGAAGGGCCGAATGGCCTCCTCCTGCACCTATTGTCCATGTTGGTATGTTAAGGCTATGGAGGCCAAGTCAGTGGATATATGTAAGGCAGAGATAGATAGATTCTTGATTAGTTCGGGTGTCAGGGGTTATGGGGAGAAGGCAGGAGAATGGGGTTAGGAGGGAGAGATAGATCAGCCGTGATTGAATGGCAGAGTAGATTTGATGGGCCGAATGGCCTAATTCTGCTCCTGATTCTGCAGCACTGGGGCAAGGACTGAGACAGGGGTCATGGGCAGGGCCTGGGGGCATCTCTGGGGGCAGTTGAGTTATTAGCCATGCTGTAGGGGGGTATCAGAGATGGGGGACGAGCCTGGTTTACACGCAGCACCGGTTTGGATGCCTGTCCGCATCTGTTGCTGCCGCTGCTGGCTGCTGGATGTGATGGAACTGGCTGCCTTCCAAAAGTCAGCATTGATTATTGAGCCTGGTGCAGAGAGCCTGGTGCAAGGCCAGCAAACTATTCCATTCCTCTCCATCTCCATCCCCCAGGTCCACCGTCCACTCAATCTGGTGTATTTAGCCTGAACACGTCCCCCATTCTCGATAAAATAGCACAAAAAGCTCAGCATTGAAGCGACGGAGAGAGGAACAGGCTGTGATTTCTCAATGGACCGGCGTAGAAAGGAGCACTTGGCTCGACACCAAGTAGACCTTTGAGAGACTTCAAACATCCCTACGTTGAACATTTCCTGATGTAATTGAAGCAGGAAGGACAGCTTCAGACAGCATATTATGTGGCAGTCACCTTTATCCATGTCAGAAAACAAATCACCTTCCTTGGAGAGTGTTCCTCCAGATGGCAGCAGTTTCAATATGTTCTGTGAAGAGGCTGCAAGTGGATCATTCACTCATCTTACCGTCCGCGCCGTGATGCAGAGTTCCTGCGCCTTTGATGAAGAGGCCTTGAGATCAGGATAGAGAATTAGATCGTGCAGATGCTGCCTGACCCGCTGAGTTACTCCAGCACTCTGTGAATCGTCACCTATCCATGTTCTCCACAGATGCTGCCTGACCCGCTGAGTTACTCCAGCACTCTGTGAATCGTCACCTATCCATGTTCTCCACAGATGCTGCCTGACCCGCTGAGTTACTCCAGCACTCTGTGAAACGTCACCTATGCATGTTCTCCACAGATGCTGCCTGACCCGCTGAGTCTGTGACTATCTAGAGAGTTAAAGTGATTACACCGGGCGTCAGGGGTTCTGAAAAGAAGGCAGGAGAATGACCACGGCCACTGCCCGCCCACTGCCCATTGACCAGGTCCACACTGAACACAAATCTCTGCAATTTCTTGCCATCTGAGCTTCATAAGGTCATCAATGATAGGAACAGAATTAGGCCATTCGGCCCATCAAGTCTACTCTGCCATTCAATCACGGCTGATCTATCTCTCCCTCCTAACCCCATTCTCCTGCCTTCTCCCCATAACCCCTGACACCCGCACTCATCAAGAATCTATCTATCTCTGTCTTAAATATACCCACTGCCTTAGAAACATAGAAATTAGGTGCAGGAGTAGGCCATTCGGCCCTTCGAGCCTGCACGGCCATTCAATATGATCATGGCTGATCATCCAACTCAGTATCCTGTACCTGCCTTCTCTCCATACCCCCTGATCCCTTTAGCCACAACGGCCACATCTAACTCCCTCTGAAATATGGCCAATGAACTGGCCTCAACGACCTTCTGTGGCAGAGAATTCCACAGACTCACCACTCTCTGCGTGAAAAAGGTTTTCCTCATCTCGGTCCTAAAGGAATTCCCCCTTATCCTTAAACTGTGACCCCTTGTTCTGGACTCCCCCAACATCGGGAACAATCTTCCTGCATCTAGCCTGTCCAACCCCTTAAGAATTTTGTAAGTTTCTGTAAGATCCCCTCTCAATCTCCTAAATTCGAGCGAGTACAAGCCGAGTCTATCCAGTCTTTCCTCATATGGAAGTCCTGACATCCCAGGAATCAGTCTGGTGAACCTTCTCTGTACTCTCTCTATGGCAAGAATGTCTTTCCTCAGCCTTGGCCTCCACAGCCGTCAGTGGCAAAGAATTCCACAGATTCACCACCCTCTGGCTAAAGAAATTCCTCCTCATCTCCTTCCTAAAAGAATGATCTTTAATTCTGAGGCTGTGACCTCTAGTCCTAGACTCTCCCACTAGTGGGAACATCCTCTCCACATCCACTCTATCTGGGCCTTTCACTATTTGATACCACCGTTTGATGAAAGAAATTCCTCCTCACCTCGTACCTAAAGGAACGTGCGTTATTTCTGAGCTGCGGTGTTCACCATGTGTCGGAGTCCACGCGTGTGGAGACTGTGTGTACCAGCGGCTGTGTTACCCGTGGCCACCGAGGGTTCGCCTGTAGCGTTCGTCAGTGAATGAAGATAGACCTTGAATCCAAAACATCACAAGGCAGTTGCTTTTCTATCCATTCCGTGTCAGCACGGACAAGATCGGGAACGGAATCTAACCCTTTGAGGAACGTGATCGGCAAACATTGGGCCAGTAATTTAAATTACGAATTTTTGAGATTGCTCATTTTCTCTTCTCAGACCGAGATTGTCGGTGAGAGGATTTTCATTCGCCCGGATAATTGGACGGTATCCCTCCGTTACAGCGTGTGAACAGGCCCTTCGGCCCGCCGAGTCCCTGCCGACCCGTTCACAAACTAGTTCCATGCTATCCCACTTTCTCATCCTCTCCCTACACACAAGGGGGGCAATTTACAGAGGGCAGATTAACCTAGTCTTTGGAGTGTGGGGGGAAACCGGAGACCCAGAGGAACCCACGTGGTCACGGGGAGAACGTACGCAGGCAGCTCCCGTAGTGAGGATCAACCCCGGGTCTGTGGCGGTGTGAGGCAGTAGCTCCACCCGCTGCACCATCTACCGCCCTGAACTTTAATCTGAGTTAAAATGAAGAGGAATAGAAGTGAATCGCAATGATTCTAAATTCTGTTCAGGTCCCTGTTAAAACATTTTAAAGCAATTTGTGAACTCTAATAATATTCTTTGAAGATATAATTATTAATGAAATTACATTACAGTCTGCTCTCAATGACTTCACCGATATCACTGGGGTCACGCACAAACTGAATTGAATTGAATTGAATAAATATTATTGGCCAAGTATTCACACACAAGGAATTTGCCTCGGTGCTCCGCTCGTGAGTAACAACACGATATACAGTAGACAATTACAAATAAAACATTATCATTTACACGTGTGAAGAATGACATCAAATACCAGATCAAAGGGAGGCTACAGATTTTTGGCTGTTGAGTAGAGCAACTACTTGTGGATAAAAACTGTTTTTATGTCTGGCTGTGGCAGCTTTGACGGTCTGGAGTCGCCTTCCAGAGGGAAGTGATTCAAAGAGCTTGTGGCCAGGGTGAGAGGGGTCAGAGATGATCTTGCCCGCTCGCTTCCTGGCCCTTGCAGTGTACAGTTCATCAATGGAGGGAAGGTTGCAGCCAATAACCTTCTCTGCTGATTGGACGAGTCGTTGCAGCCTCCGGGTGTCGTGCTTGGTGGCTGAGCCAAACCAGACCATGATGGAGAAGGTGAGAACAGACTCTACGATGGCCGTGTAGAATTGGACCATCATTACCTGTGGCAGATTGTGCTTCCGCAGCTGCCGCAGGAAGTACATCATCTGTGGGTACTGGGACAATATTGAAGCCGGCAGGGACAGTGCGGGTTTGCAGGGACTGGTTGAAAATGTCTACCGGTGTAGACAGGTGCCAGTTGTTCGGCACGGGGCTTGAGGGCAGAGGGGGAAACACTGTCCGGTCCTGGAGACTCCTCAATTGTTATTGTTGGTGATGGAGAAGTGACCAGACTGATGTTGGGCAGCAAGGAGGGGGTGGGTAGTGGACGAGGGTAAAGTGCGGTGGTGATTGGGGAAGGGTGGGCGGGTGAGGGGGGGGGGGGGGAGGAGGGGGTACCGGGGTTATGTTTCTGTCTGTCGAACCTGCAGTAGAACTCGTTCAGGTCGTTGTCCAAGGAGCAGGGGGCTTTCCTCTTGTAGCTGGTGATTTATGCAAGCCCTTCCACTGAAGACGAGTCAACTTCACAGAGTACCTGTAACCAATCACCAGCAACACTGACATTGAAGGAGGCCATTCAGCCCTTCAGCCTTGCTCCTGACCCTTGTCTCTGTATCATCAGGCCCTTCACTGCCTTTCTCTAACAAACGTAAATCATTCTGGTGCAAAGTCTTGTCTAGTTTAGAGATACAGCGCGGAAACAGGCCCTTCGGCCCATCGGGTCCGTGCCGACCAGCAATCCCCCCGTACACTAGTGTGTGTGTGTGTGTGTGTGGGGTGTGTGTGGGTGTGTGTGTGTGTGTGTATGTGTGTGCGTGTGTGTGTGTGTGTGTGCGTGCGTGTGTGTGCGTGTGTGTGTGGGTGTGTGTGTGGGTGTGTATGTGTGTGCGTGTGTGTGTGTGTGTGTGTGTGCGTGTGTGTGTGTGCGTGTGTGTGTGGGTGGGGGGTGTGTGTGTGTGTGTGTGTGTGTGTGTGT
>OY740808.1:850633-911527 GCA_963514005.1 Raja brachyura | reverse complement strand
CCCTCCCTCGAGTCCAGTGCTGGTGGGAGCTGGCCGCACTGGGCACGCTGGCAGCACTGGGCACGCTGGCAGCACTGGGCTCGCTGGCAGCACTGGGCTCGCTGGCAGCGCTGGGCTCGCTGGCAGCACTGGCAACACTGGGCTCACAGGCCTCACTGGGCTCGCTGGCAGCACTGGCCCCACTGGGCTCACTGGCAGCACTGGGCTCGCTGGCAGCACTGGCAACACTGGGCTCGCTGGCCGCACTGGGCACGCTGGCCGCACTGGGCTCGCTGGCAGCACTGGGCACGCTGGCTGCACTGGGCTCGCTGGCCATGCTGGCAACACTGGGCTCGCTGGCCGCACTGGGCACGCTGGCAACACTGGGCACGCTGGCAACACTGGGCACCGCGCTGGCCGCACTGGGCTCGCTGGCAGCACTGGGCACGCTGGCAGCACTGGGCACGCTGGCCGCACTGGGCACGCTGGCCATGCTGGCAACACTGGGCACGGTGGCCGCACTGGGCACGCTGGCCGCACTGGGCTCGCTGGCAACACTGGGCACGCTGGCCGCACTGGGCTCGCTGGCCGCACTGGGCTCGCTGGCCGCACTGGGCTCGCTGGCCGCACTGGGCACGCTGGCAGCACTGGCCATGCTGGCAACACTGGGCACGCTGGCCGCACTGGGCTCGCTGCCCCCAGAAACCTGCCACGGGCAGTAATGAGCTCGGAAACGTGAGCGGCTCGCTGAGCGACTCTACTGACCTCTACAACTTGAAATCATCTGTCTGTGACAAACACAGCAGCAATGAGGACATTACAGGGCAACATCTCTAGTTTAACCAGCTTTCCTGCTGTAGCTTCATTTACAAATATTTTTAGCTAAGGAGAATTGTGTGGGGAAGTTGAGATTAATTGTACATTCACTGATTCCAAGGTCCTTTGTTCTTTGAAGATGAGAAATCATGAGCTGAAGATGAGACGTGGGTGGGCTGGGATTTCACGGCGACAAGAACTAACCTGAGCTTGAAGAAGGGTCTCGACCCGAAACGTCGCCTATCTCCTTCACTCCTTAGATGCTGCTGCACCCGCTGAGTTTCTCCAGCTTTTTGTGTAACCCACTAACCTGAGCTTGGCTGCTGCTGCCACTTGGAGGCAGTGTTGCTCTGCTCCGCTCCATGGTCTGTGGGAGATGGAGCCTAGTCTGGGAAACCAGGAGTCAGTCACACTGCAGCCAGGTCTGTGTTCACAGCGCCAGTCCATGCCCTTGCCCAGTGGGGAGTGTGGGCACCATATCAATCAATCAATCAAAACCAATTTTATTGTCATTAGAAATACATCGATATATGCAATTCCAAACAAAATTCCGTTGCATTTGGCTCCCTGTGCAACACGATAATAAACAGAAGGATAAAATAGATAAAAGGATAAAATAGACAATGGTGGCAGCCCATTACATGGCATTCAGGAGTCTGATGGCTCGTGGGAAGAAGCTGTTGCAGAACCTTGATGTTCTGCTCCTTATGCTACGATATCTTTTGCCAGAGGGCAGCAGAGTGAACAGTCCGTGATGGAGATGTGTGGGGTCCTTTATAATACTGCTGGCCTTAGACACGCAACGTTTGGTCGCAATATTGGGGGAGAGAAGATTGAGGGGAGAGAGGTCCCGGTGATTTTTACCAGACTGACCTATGCAGAGTAACACACGGAGACTGGGCTGATCTTGGTCCGGCAGTGCCCCTCCACCTGTCTCAGCCGATGGGGGTCATTCCAGGCCCCCCCCCCCCCAGGACAGAGATTCCCATTGGGATTGGGCGATCAGCCTGACCTCTGGACGGCCAGAGCGGTGGGAACGTCACCAAATCTAAGGGAATGAGTACGTTACACTGGGTAAACACAGACCCAGCGGGGCAGGTTAATGGTGTCCAGCCCACCCTCAGCTGGTGGGATGTTGGGGCATTTTGAATGGTGGCGGTGCAGACTCGCACACTCCAATGTTACAGCCACTGTGGACATTTACAGAAGCAGCTTCTACATGGTCAGAGCAAGTTCCCTTTGATAGCTCAACATTTGGCATTCTGTACTTTTCAATAAATAATTAAAAATGACCAAAGATGGTAACCGATTTGTATAATTTATTGCAGGCTCATTAAAGGTGACGGTGAAATTCTGGAAGAAATTGTGACCAAAGACAGACACAAAGAAATAAATCAGGTAAAATAAAGGCTTCATTTGTGCTGAGGCGAGAGGTTGATGCTCGCTCTGCAGGGTGAGTGTCCAGTTAGCATTGGCAGAACATCTACACCAACTCTCCCCTAGTCCTGACTGGGACCATGACCACGTGCGTTTCTTATCCTGTGCCTGCGGCTGGAATGGGATAATTCCACAAAACTCATCCCTAAGAGGTCACAGCCTGCAGCATAGGCATGGTTCATACCTCAGGCAGGCAGGAGACCACTCTGCTCCAAGTGCCTGCTGTGCCTTTCATTCTCCCCAACCTGTTGAGTTGTCTATCCCAGACCTTCGCGGATACAGCCTATCAGTGGAGGGGGCGTGCAGACTTTCCTATTTAGCTGAGTTTGTTTTTGGCCAGGAGGTCCTGACATTGAGAGTTCGCCACTCCAACGGGATCCAACCACTGGCACATCTTCCCATCTCCTCCCCTTTCTGCTTTCCGCAGAGCCCGTTCCCATCGTAATTCCCAGGTCAATTCGTCCCTTCCAAACCAAACCACCCCCTCCCCAGGTACTTTCCCTTGCAACCGCAGGAGATACTACACTTGTCGCTTTACCTCCCCCTCGACCCCAAGCGTCTTTCCAAGTGAGGGAGAGGTTCACCTGCACTCCTCCAACCTCATCTACTGCATCCGCTGTTCCAGGTGTCAACTTCTCTACATCGGTGAGACCAAGCACAGGCTTGGCGATCGCTTAGCCCAACACTCCACTCAGTTCGCAATAACCAGGCTGATCTCCTGGTGGCTCAGGACTTCAACTCCCCCTCCCATTCCCAATCTGACCTTTCTGTCCTGGGCCTCCTCCATGGCCAGAGTGATGCCCACCGCAAATTGGAGGAGCAGCACCTCATAGTTCGCTTGGGTAGTTTACACCCCAGCGGTGTGAACATTGACTTCTTCAATTTCAGGTAGTCCTTGCTTTCTCCCTCCTTCCCCTCCCCTTTCCAGCTCTCCCTCAGCCCACTGTCTCCGCCTCTTCGTTTCTTTTTCCCGCCCCCCCTCGACATCAGTCTGAAGAAGGGTCTCGACCCGAAACGTCGCCTATTCCTTATCTCCATAGATGCTGCCTCACCCGCTTAGTTTCTCCAGTATTTTTTGTCTACCTTCAATTTTTCCAGCATCTGCAGTTCTTTCTTAAACCTCCTCCCACAGAGTTCTCTATACAGAACCTCCTTACCCACGTTAATTGTGCCGACATGCACAACTACTACTGGCTGCTCACCTTCCCTATCGATGTTCCCCCCCTCCGCATCGAATCTCGTCACTACGTCCCCTGGTTACGTTTCTCCCACTGGAGGGATCCAGCCTGTTTCGCTCGCTCCAGAGTTTTTATTTCAGTAGGATCACCCCTCGTTCTTCAAAGCTGCAGCGGGTAGGTGTGATGTAATTGACCCAAGTGTAGGTGTGATCTGTTTAATGTTGTGCCCTGAGATTACCTTTCACCAGCGGCCTGTACTTTCCCACTTTCACCCACTCGCACATCACCAAAGTGCCTGTGTTGGTGTCCAAGGCTGAAAGGTTTCGAGCTACAAGCTTTGTTAAGAGATGGGCAAGAAGATGTGTCGGAACCAAAGGTGGCATTAGGATGGATTCCTCATTTTGACCGGCATGTACACGATGGGCTGAATGGCCTCAGACTTTAGACGGAAATAGTGAGCGAGTGTAATAAAATGGTGGCCGCAGGGAGACCACTGTGCACGGTGACCCACACTGACCGGAAGGGTTGCTCGTGGGCTCATGAAGGTGTGAGTGTTAGAGGCCTCTGCTGGTGAAGGTGTGAGTGTATGAGGGGTTCTGCTACGAGGCTCACTGTATCTCGTTGTTTTACAGCACAAGACAAGGGGCGATGGATTCACTTTCCAGGTGAGGATGGGCCTGCACAAAGGTGACAGGAGATGAAATCCTGTGGCATTATCAGAGGTTTCAAATCAACGTGGGCTGAATATTGCAATGTTATTTGAGACTGGCGAGTCATTATGCAATAAATTGTACAGCAGTTGCCGTGTTGTTGTTTGTGTTGCGGCCTCTGGGAGATGCTGGAGTCAGTCACTGAAAGTTAACGTGAGGAGTCGCACTCCTGCCTGGAATCCAAGGTTTAGAGGACAGTGGGGAGTGACCACAGGCTGAGGCAAGTGAGAGGACAAATCGTTGTTACAGTCTGTCCTCTATCAGGCACAGCTACACACTAGTACCCCGTGCTGTGGGTAAGGTGCTTGAGCTTATGCTCACGCACTCTGCGTGTTGGTGGAAGTTATGTTTAGATCGGGAGCCGCGGGTAACATAGATAACAGATCCAGGCTGGCGGTTCATAGGTCAGCAGTGGTGATGTTTGTGCTGTTGCAGCTAAGCAGAGTATCCCGTCACTGTGGAGAGGGGCGGGGGCAAGGAGGGGTAAGGGGGCAAGGAGGGAGGGGAAAGGGCAAGGGGCAAGGAGGGAGGGGCAAGGGGACAAGGCAAGGAGGGAGGAGCAAGGGCAAGGAGGGAGGGGCAAGGGCAAGGAGGGAGGGGCAGGGGCAAGGGGCAAGGAGGGAGGGGCAGTGGGAAACGCTGCAGTTAGCGACTACAACTGTATATATTTCTAAGTGACCAAGGAAAATGATGAACCAGAATAAGGTGTTAGATGCCAGTTTTCATTAACACAGTTAACTGGTAATGGCAGGCAAATTAACACCTGCAGACACAGGGCCAACATAGTTGTGTAAGAGTGGGTGTGGATGGAACAAAGAACAAGGGAAAGTTGAAAGGCAAGGGGTGGGAAACACTGGCAGTACATTAAATGCATTAGCAGTGTTAAAGAGGGGGCAATCTGTTCATGCAGCCTGAAGAGGTGCATGCCGAGACAAATACTTTTCATCAGTATTGACAAAGGGAACAGACTCAGTGACTGGGAAGTGAAATCTGGTCCTCAATCTCCTGACGAGAAGTGTTCAAGGCATCGCTGGTGATGTCCAGACAGACCTTCACAGAGAAGGTTGAGAACAGATTGGTCATTTTAATTTGTACCAGGAGTAAAGGAATGAAGAATCTACAAAGGAAAGTAATGTCCCATTTTTGTTTAATTGATATAACGTACAATTATGCACAAAGCTCACGAGGCACAATAACACGCACAATAACAGGCAGCGGCAGCAGTCTGTACCACCGTGCAGTGTTACACACAATGGACAGGTCTCACACCTCTCCACACAGTCTGAACTCAAACTAAAGAAGGGAGACCTGGGGCAGTATAGTAAATCTAATACATTATTGAATTCATTTGAGGTGTACATCATTTAACAAGTCTAGCAAATTGTACACATTTGGCATTTGCAATATTTAATAATTCCATATGTAACATTTCTATAAATAAAATATAACAAACACTTCTGAATAAAAAAATGACTGTCAAAGTTATCAATTTTACTGTGCAATTTGCACAGAAAAGAATGGAAGGATTCAGCAGGTAATACTTAAATGCAGCAAGTGGTCTTGCCTTCAACCAACAAGACCACCAGGTGCTCCAGTGCTCCGGTGTGGCTGTGTTTACCTGTGACCCTTTGGTGAGTGGGAAGCTTGCAACACTGTAAACTGCTTGGGATTGGATGTCATTGTCATTCAGGAGCTAACAGGCAAAACTATCACCTCCTGCATTCTGCAGCAGTGCTGTGCAGAGCCTGACCACAGTCTGCTTCTTTAGTGTATGAAAACCAGCTGAGGTAAAGTCTGTTAAATGCTGCAAGGTTAACTCCAGTTTTCCAGCAAATACTGAATCACCTTTGGCATTAACAACAGGGTCTTTAAATAAAATAGCAAGGGGTAAAGTTTAACGATTTGGAATTAATTCAGAGAATCTTGTATAAACGTTAGCTATATTGGTAGTGAGATTGAGAATGAGCAGTGATTACCTGATTGTGCCAGGGCTGTGTGTGCAGCAGGTGCCCACCTGCCAGTACAACAGTGCAGGTATCAGACCACTGGCACTGACCACACATCACTTCTGGCAGCTTGGTAATCCTAGTCCTCGCTGATTAAGAGGCTGTGTCGGGTTGGGCACAAGTGACATTGGTATCACACACAGTGCAGGCTTCCCCAATGAGTGGAACTGTCATTTCATCATCTCTCCCTCGGCTGGGGAAGAAGATGCAGCTTTAGGCTCGGCTCACCGAAACGTCACATCCAGCCCAGTACACCACCACATTGATTGTCAATGCTATGATTACCATGATTATGAATAGTAGTTGTATATTGCACTTATGCAATGAACTGCTAAATTATTATTGGTCCATAAAATAATCTTATATACCATTCAAAGCAAAACTCTATATTTTAAATATTAATCAATTTTCCATCTCCTGCAGTTTATCTACACAAATAAATATCTCCCCTTATTTAGATCTGCATTTACATGTATTTACACACAATATTTATTACAGAATATCAACTTTCTTCTGCAGAGCAGATGCGTTACTTTCACTTTCTTAGATGTTGAATTTGTCATTTGAAAGAGTAAAAACTTCACTTGCTATATTCCCCTAATTTAGCCATTTAGATTGAACTAGCTTGCGAACCTGTGCTTAATATTAACCAAATAAGCAGGCATGTCCAGTGTAAGAAAGCAGAACAGATAACATTTTGAAATAAATCCTGAAACACTAAACCGGTCCCCCACGCCCGTGGAGAGAAATGGATCCTTGTTGCACATGTTCACTCTGCTTCTCTCTCTCTCTCTCTCTCTCTCTCTCTGTCTCTCTCTCTCTCTCTCTCTCTCTCTCTGTAGTCACTGCTTGACCTGCTAATTCGCTCCAATGTGCTTTGTTTTCCAGCATCACCAGAATTTTGGTTGAATATTCAGTATTAGATGAAAACAGATCATGTGCTGTTATTGTGAGTAGGAACAGCAGTATGCTGGAGTAGTGGGTTTAGTACTCCCCCATAACACGTGGTATCCTGACTCTGTTTACAATGAGCAAAGGCAGTTCAGGTTGAGGGCAGGAGCAAGTGGGCGACGACACTAACTAGAGAAGGAAGCAAGCTTGACAACAAATGGAACGGATCAGACGAGATCATTACTCAGTGACCGGCATTTTTCTCTTTCTAAAACGTGGCACTGAGGAACAGGATGCATTATAGTTTGAGAAATATTCAGCAGTTCCTTTCTCTGTCCTAAAGTTGCCAGACTCTGTCATATCATTTCATTCTGGGTGATGTTTACCCTTTTCCAAGGCTAGCCTGCCCGCCCGCCCAAATTACAAACAGGATGTTCATAAACTAGATTGCACTGACTGGAATCATTCAAAGTCCTTGCACTGGTGGAAGCCCGTGTTGTGACGAGCTGCCGGTCTCGTTGCCTGCACTCCAGCCCACTGGTTCCGTACAAAGAGAAACAATATTACACATGCAAATGTAGCTCTGGCATCTCTGGGCAGTTCTGTAATAAAACCAAAACACCGGGGGGGCAAGGAGTAAAATATACTCCAATATGGTACAAAATCTCATTTAAGGAGAAGGAAACTGTAAAACAAAGCTACTTAAGTATTGGCAGTTTAGCATCTTTGTTCAACAGCAAATTCTTTATGTCTACCTGCTTGTTGGCCCCCGAGATGGTGTGTACTGATCCAACTAACTACACTTTAAAGCCAGTATTGGTTTTCTCATTGTACTTTCCTCATTCTTGCCTCACTGAATGTGACTGAAATATCAACAAACACTTCATTTATTGCATTTGATACAATCTCAAATTTATAATGACCTTTATATAATTCAGCAAAAACAGATACTGTCTATTCCTTTGGCATTACTCCTAAATTACTTTCTAGGGAGTCAATGAAGCAAGTTACATTTTAAACTTTCATTGGTACAAAACCAAGCTCCAATATCAGATACTTGAATGAACAGCTTTGGATTAATCCTTACAGTCTGCACACAAGAGGATTACTCTGTGAATAAAGTTAATCGCGTTGAAGAAGGATTTTCAGCATTGAGTTACGAAAGCCAAACCATATGAAAATTAACAGCTAATGTGATGCCACTTTCCTGCTCGATTCCAAGCAGACTTTGAGAGATCTGTGGTTTGGTGACACAAGGTTTGGGTATTTACAAACACCAATAGAAAAGATGCAGAATGAAGCAAGTTTTAAAAGTTGAAGCTGTATCTCTATAACAAAGGGTAACGAGCTAGTGTCCCACAATGCAACATTGAATTGTTAAGGCTCAGAGTTCATGTCTTCAGTCACATTCTCTTTGTTAGCACCATGGTACCATTCACCTGCAGGCTATCATCCCAGCTTTGTCCCCCACCTCCAGTGCCTTCATTAAACACCAGATTCTAGCCTGGAGGGGCCAGGGCGACCCCAGCAGCTGGCAGTGATACTCATGCTCCGGTGCCCACGTTCCTTATCTCGATCCTGCTCACCTTCAGACTGGCTGTATGTCCGCTCAGGCTTGTTAGAAGTGGATGCTGCTTGCTGGCTGGAGATGGTGCGCAGCAAGTGGTTCCTTTTCCTCAGGAAGTCCGGCTGTGAGGGTAGACCAAAGCTCCCCTTTCGCATCACCATTCTGGAACTGCTCTTAGCAGGACGGGATCGCTGTGTATACTCCAGTTGTGATAAATGTGCTGCATATCCATCTGTCAAAAACTACAACACCACAAAGTATCAACAAGACATACTTGTCTGACTAAAGTGCCAAGACAGTCAAGGCCCAGAGATTTCACCTCTGGCAGAGGAATTGTGCGTGTGTGGGGGGCGGAAAAGGATTTTATTTTATAAAGTGTACATTAAAATGTCTAAATGTAATGAGGAGTGAATGGGTGAATGGTAAAGTGTAATGTGTAGCAAAATGGAAAATATCTCGGGGTTTTGGCAAACCATGAAATCAAAGGGCAAATCTGACACACACCCGGTAGGCAGACACACTCACACAGAGTTTTAATAGTATACTAGACCAAGTGTGGTTTTGGTGAGTGAAGCACGTTCGGGGACCAGACCCAACGCGTCTGCACTTGGTCTAGTATACGAGTGAGTGAGTGAGTGAGTGAGTGAGTGAGTGAGTGAGTGAGTGACTGAGTGAGTGAGTGAGTGAGTGAGTGAGTGAGTGAGTGAGTGAGTGAGTGAGCGCCGACCGGGTGTGTGGCTTGTGGGTGTGTGTCAGATTTGCCCTTTGATTTCATGGTTGGCCAAAACCATACTTTCAAACCCCGAGATATTTTCCCTTTTACTACACATTACACTTTACCATTCACCCATTCACTCCTCATTCCATTTAGACATTTTTAGGTACACTTTTTTAAATAAAATCCTTCGCCCCCCCCCCCCCCACCACACACATGTGTCATGTGTCATGCTTGCGCAAGACAAAGATCGCCTCATCCACCGCTGTTTTTCGCTGTGCTCCGAAATACAGCGGGGGAACAGCCGATCTTTTCCTTGAGCCAGAGGGAAGGCAGGGACAACTTCCAATCCACCAGCAGAGTCGCTCCGTTAATGGATTCATTCCACAGTAAGTTCAGTTCGGTAACAACCCTCTCCCCACCCCAGCCCTCCTCCTCCCCCTCCTCCTCTCCCCCCTCCTCCTTTCCCTCTCCCCCCTCCTCCTCCTCACCCCCCCCTCCTCCTCCCCTCCCCTCCCCCCGTACTCTGGGTCTGAAGCACGTTCGGGGACCAGACCCAACGGGTCTGCACTTGGTCTCGTATATAGATATGTGTGTGTGTGCGGCAGTCTCACTACCTGGCACTGATGTTGGTACTTCTTGGTTGAACGGCCGACGATGAAGATTTGTGAAGGTGATAAGCCCAGGGAAGCGTACACGGAGATATCCTTTGTGGAGCCGTAGGCTGCGTGAACTTTCATCGACACCTGCCGGCCGGGTTTAGAAATATAGAACAAAATGAATAGAGGTAGAGTTAGTAAAGTGAATGTTATTGCTCTGCCCAAAAGAGACAGTGAAGTTTACACTGGCATTGTCCAGCAGCCCTTTGCTGAGATACCTACGTCGTGCACTAGGCTGCGCAGGAAGTTGCCCTTATGCCGGAGAGGGTCATGAACCAGCCCATCGCAGAAGGACACGATCCCGTGGGGGAAGTTGTGCTGGGCCAGCCACGCCACCACTCTCTGCTTCTGCATGTCGGGACGGCCCGTCACATACACGATGAAGTAGCCCAGATCCTGCCAGTGTCTGCGGGAACAACAGCTCGTTAATTCTCTGCAGACACCCTAACCCCACTAGCAGGCAACACTGAACATCAATAACACGATATTGAACATCAATAACACAGTATTGACTGCCATACGTGTGGGAAACTCCTAAAGACCTTCCCAAGGAACATCATCAAATTGGAGATAAAGCTTGGACACAGTATGCCCGTTAATGTTTCTTAGTGCATGCATATATTACTTTACCTGGATCAAACAATCAACAAAGACAATCTCTACAAAGAGGTTAGTATGTAAGGTAAGATACATGAAAAAAAAGATACTGGAAATAAAAGCCGAGAGCGCTGGAAATAGTGAGCAGATCAGGCAGCAATGGCGGAGACGGGTCAGAGCCACTGAGTTGCATATATTGTTACCCTGCATGAGGATGGAGGATCGATCCCCAGCACCAGCCTGACATCGATCTGTCTGTGTGGGTTGGGGTCTGGTGCTGTGTGGGTTGGGGTCTGGTGCTGTGTGGGTTAGTGTTGGTGCTGTGTGGGTTAGTGTTGGTGCTGTGTGGGTTAGTGTTGGTGCTGTGTGGGTTAGTGTTGGTGCTGTGTGGGTTAGTGTTGGTGCTGTGTGGGTTAGTGTTGGTACTGTGTGGGTTGGGGTCTGGTGCTGTGTGGGTTGGGGTCTGGTGCTGTGTGGGTTGGGGTCTGGTGCTGTGTGGGTTAGTGTTGGTGCTGTGTGGGTTAGTGTTGGTGCTGTGTGGGTTAGTGTTGGTGCTGTGTGGGTTGGGGTCTGGTGCTGTGTGGGTTAGTGTTGGTGCTGTGTGGGTTGAGGTCTGGTGCTGTGTGTGTTGGGGTCTGGTGCTGTGTGGGTTGGGGTCTGGTGCTGTGTGGGTTGGGGTCTGGTGCTGTGTGGGTTGGGGTCTGGTGCTGTGTGGGTTGGGGTCTGGTGCTGTGTGGGTTAGTGTTGGTGCTGTGTGGGTTAGTGTTGGTGCTGTGTGGGTTGGGGTCTGGTGCTGTGTGGGTTAGTGTTGGTGCTGTGTGGGTTAGTGTTGGTGCTGTGTGGGTTGGGGTCTGGTGCTGTGTGGGTTGGGGTCTGGTGCTGTGTGGGTTAGTGTTGGTGCTGTGTGGGTTAGTGTCTGGTGCTGTGCGGATTAGTGTCCGGTGCTGTGCGGGTTAGTGTCCGGTGCTGTGTGGGTTAGTGTCTGGTGCCCGTGCTTACCGTACTACATCGACTGCCCCAGCTCGCACCTTGGGGTCACTACCCATAATGGAAACACTGGCTGCGAATGATCCATCAATGCTGAAGACGACACCCTCTGTTCCCTTTGGAAGCACCGTGATGTAGCTGTCCCCTGATGTGTGGTCCCCTCTAGGACAAGACACAGCAAATCCTTTCCACAGGTCATCAAAATAAGCTCACAGTACAGCAATGTCCATCTTAAATCTAATTATTCAGAAACTAATTCCTTTGCCCAAGGCAGAGATAGATAGTACGGGTGTCAGGGGTTGTGGGGAGAAGGCAGGAGAATGGGGTTAAGAGGGAAAGATAGAACAGCCATGATTGAATGGCGAAGTAGACTTGATGGGCAGAATGGCCTAATTCTACTATCCCTTATGACCTCTCATCCCTGGCGTTAAAACAAGTGGTATTATCCTTGAATATTTAGTGTGGTTTTATTTTTAGTTAGTTGAGTTTTTCTGTTTTTCGGAGTCCTAGCCTTTTTTATGTGGGGGTGGGGGAGGGGGAGGGGGAACTGCTTTCTAGGGTCCCTACCTGGTCGGAGAGGCAGCTTTCTCCGGGCTGCACCGTCGACCCGTCCTCGCAGCCTGCCAGCGGGCCTGGAGCGGCGTTTCCTAGAGGGACCGCCCAGAACCGCAGAGGGAGCGGGCAATGCCTTGTCTGGGTCGCCGCGCTGGAGCTCCGGTGAGCTGAAGACCGCAGGTGAACATCACGGAGCTGCGGGACTGTGGAGCGGCCGGCTGCAGGCGGCAGCGCTGAACTTTAACATCGGGAGCCCGGGATCTCTCGGCGAGATCGCCAGTTGTGGAGCTCCATCCGGCGCGGCCTGTTGGCGTCGGAAGCCGCGGTCTCCAGCAAGGAAGCGGCCGTTACAGGCACCCCGAGCTGCTGAGAGGGTTCTCCCGACGCCGGAGCACCATCACCCGGCGAAGAAGGGCCTGGAACATCGGCCCCCGTAGCAGCGACTGTTGGGGCCTCAATAGGCCCGACTATGGGTGAACTGGGGATGGGGTCTGGACTTTGTGCCTTCCCTTATAATGGGAACCATTGTGGGGGGGATGCTTTTTATGTTTTATGTTAACTTCTTTAATGTTATGTCTTATCTTTATGTGCTGCATGGCAAGTCAAATTTCACTACACCAATTGGTGTATGTGACAATAAATGTCCTTTGTCCTTTGGTTTGAAATCTACTGCTCTAGAGGGTACATGCATCATTTAAAGTGCTGAGAGGTGGGCAACATTAGCGCACTCTCCCAGAGCTACCGGCCTGGGTCAGGAACCTGTGTCCCTGGAGAGGGCACGGCCCTGTGCAATCAGGCGGAGCTGCACTGAGCCATGGCTGACAGTTCACAGGGCTCCCATCTTCTGCTCATTGGTCTGAGCCCGGCCTTAGATCCCAGCCCGCTGTGTTTCAGCCAGGGTCTATCCTGGAGAACCAACCCACACATGCTTGCTGGTGATCACAGCTTGGTTCAGCAACTGCTCTGCCAACACCACCGATGAAGCCCAGTGCATCACAGAGCAGTAAGGACCACTCATATTCCAGTCATTCTCTCTTCTCCTGTCCAACATACAACAGCTTGAAAGCACAAACACCAGATTGAGGAACACCATCTTCCCCACTATTGTAAGACTCTCCAACAAACCTCTCATGTGCTAAGGATGAATTCTCGATCTTACAATCTACCTCACTGTGGTCCATGCACTTTCTCTGCAGCTGTAACTCTATTCTACACGAACTACCTGATGTTATATGGTATGAATTGACGGAGTAGCACACAAGATAAACCTTTCCCATCTCAGTACATTTGACAATAATCAAGTAACAAAGTTTAGAAATATCAGTTTAGAGAAAATCATCTTCCTGTAACGGCACACTTCAATATTTGAAACATCTTTACAATTACCTAATGACCATTTTTACTGGATAGACACCGATCCCCAGTCTTTTGCCCTCTGGAATAACATAGGAAATCCTGCCACTGCTGTTTGTAATGTCGGTGTCAAAGTACACCCACTTTCCTGTGGGAGGCTGAGTCATAATGTGAATATCCACCTGGAGAAAGATAATACAATGAGATCGTACGGATGATGCTAAATCAAATATTCCAACACACCATCTTAGTGATGTACTAATGAAGTTCAATAAAAACATTTCACAAGCACTGAAGAAGATCGATGAGCTGCCTCTGGCAAAATAGGTTCCACCGACCGCGCTGCATTGTGAAGGTGAGAGCAAGACCAGCGTGTGGAGTCAGAGCCTGCTACCTCCCCTGGCCACCAGTCAGGCAACACAGGACCTCAGACAGAGAGAAACTGTAGCAACACACTTCACACAACAATGAGCATCATCCCCAGTTTCACCTCCTCACTGTAAGCTGTTCCCCCTTGATAACTTGGGGTTTTGTCAGGATGTTTGGCCCACAGCGTTGAGCTGGAGTGACTGCCCATGGTCAAACTGCACAGCAGCAATGAGAACATATAGAAGCAGTTGGAGAGCATCCCACAATGGCCGATAGCTGTGGTCGTGCCAGCTAGCTGCTGGATATCACTGAGGGACTACCAGGGCAGTGTCCTGGGGCCAGCCTTCCTCATCAAGTGGAGATGCTAGCTCACTACTGAATGACCTTCAAATTTCCAATAACTGGAGCTCTTCATACAGACACAGCGAGCCATAAACAGCAACACAAGTACGAGGGACTCTCCCCTACAGCCGGCATTCACAGCCCTACCGGGCCCCCACCACCAATATCAGGGAAGCAACGGGTGGGTACCACCCAACAGAAACATTGCCGAGCAGTTACTTGTCTAGACTGCCCTCACCTGTGTACACTGCCCTCACCTGTGTACACTGCCCTCACCTGTGTACATTGCCCTCACCTGTGTACACTGCCCTCACCTGTGTACACTGCCCTCACCTGTGTACACTGCCCTCACCCGTGCACACTGCCCTCACCCGTGTACACTGCCCTCACCCGTGTACACTGCCCTCACCCGTGTACACTGCCCTCACCCGTGTACACTGCCCTCACCTGTGTACACTGCCCTCATCTGTGTACACTGCCCTCATCTGTGTACATTGTCTTCACCTGTGTACACTGCCCTCACCTGTCTAGTGGTGGTGAGGGAGCTGAGATACTCCATGGGTCACCAATGCCAGTCCCATTGCAATGGTTGGCTTCATGTGGGAACCCTGCATCCATTGTGTAGTGCAGCTTTGGCAGACACAAGCATTGATAAAAGGTGCATCAGATATTAGCAGTATTCACCTTCTCGCCAGTCAGTGTGACCATATCGAGCGGCCCATACATGAATCTGCCCATCAGTGTCTGAGGACCGTCCTCAGTGACGATCACATCGTTCACTCGATGGTTTGCTGTAACATTCTGGGCAAAGGAAAGACATTTTATATATGGTGTAGTTCACTGTAAAACATACAATTACTGAAGAGCAGAAGCTCACCCCGAATGGCAAACCCGTTCAGCTGTGACACCACGCACGCCCCGTGAACACCTTGCCAGCTCTCAACATTTTAAAAATGTACTCTGCACTTTTCAAACAAAGTTTGCCCCTTATCTCTCCACATTGTACCATCTGCCATGACCCTAACCGTGCACCCTGCCATGACCCTAACTCTGCACCCTGCCATGACCCTAACTCTGCACCCTGACATGACCCTAACTCTGCACCCTGCCATGACCCTAACTCTGCACCCTGCCATGACCCTAACCCTGCACCCTGCCATGACCCTAACTCTGCACCCTGCCATGACCCTAACCCTGCACCCTGCCATGACCCTAACTCTGCCATGACCCTGCCATGACCCTAACCCTGCACCCTGCCATGACCCTAACTCTGCACCCTGCCATGACCCTAACCCTGCACCCTGCCATGACCCTAACTCTGCACCCTGCCATGACCCTAACCCTGCACCCTGCCATGACCCTAACTCTGCACCCTGCCATGACCCTAACCCTGCACCCTGCCATGACCCTAACTCTGCACCCTGCCATGACCCTAACTCTGCACCCTGCCATGACCCTAACTCTGCACCCTGCCATGACCCTAACTCTGCACCCTGCCATGACCCTAACCCTGCACCCTGCCATGACCCTAACCCTGCACCCTGCCATGACCCTAACTCTGCACCCTGCCATGACCCTAACTCTGCCATGACCCTGCCATGACCCTTTTTGCTCTGTGTTTACTCTCTGGTCATCTGGGTGCTCCATCCCATGGGAACATTGCCACCTCCCAGTCTTCCCATTCACCAGTTAGAGCTTTATCTGCCAAACGTAACTCCACTTTCCACGGGCAGGCTTGGCTTCACTGCACTGCTCTTTCCAAATGACCACCTTGGAGTGGTCGACATGCTCAACCACCACCCCAACCGTAGGATTATGATCATAACCACCTAGAAGATCCCCCGCTGGTAGAGATATCAGACCCCTAGATATCAAAGGAAATTCCATACCCTTATCTTAACATGCGTCCTCTTGCGAAGCCACTTCTCTCGTGGTTTTGAAGGACTGAACACTGAAACTTCCTTCCCGTCCAGTTCCAGAACACTTGCATTTTCATGTCTCATGATCTAAGTGTCAATATTTTATATTGTACATTATTATTCTAAATGAGCACAATGACTAAAGTGCTTGAGTGGGCCGGAAGTCACGCATCACACTGACACTTGCTTCTTACCTGTCGCAGCAGGAAGGACACAACATCGCTTGACTCCCAGTAACTGGCATGGAAGAGGTGGGGCAAGGCTACTGTTGGAAAGGCTGTCAGAGCGTCTGGGCAGTAGAGTGCATAGTCAACTCTCTTAGTCCCCCACCACCTAGACGCAACTGAAACACATGACAACGCTGCTTTAGTTTAACGGCAGTATCATCTCAGCCTCAGCGTGAAAGTCTTCTGCTCACAACGCTGGAGCCAGCAATGATGTGTTGATCTAATTTTGAATGAGTGCATAGTGTCCAGAACACGCACTCTAGCCAACATGCCCAAGAGGGGAATGTGAATAATGGGATTGTTCCACTAGGAGCTGCCATGGACATCGTGGGCCGAATGGCCTCCTACACTGCTTTAATTAAGTAAAAACAAGTTCATCATAGCGAATGATTGAAATGTAACCTTCAGTGTTTCATCATCCAATTTGTAACGATAAAGGCACACATTACAGGTCTGATTAGTGTTATGATTATGATTGGGTTTAATATCCACATTAAATTAATTTCTACATGTTAAGGAGGGAAATGATTTATTTAGTGTGGAGAGGGTTTGTTTCTAAGGGACGATGCTAGATCCTAATATCTATGTTGTTAGTTTCTACCCCAATACCTGTGTGGAGATCCGTCTCGGACCCTCTCAGCTTTGCTGCAATCGGTTTCTCAGCAGAATTCACAACATTCTGTCTCAGCCTTTGCTTGTTCTGTGACACCATTGCTTTGGACTGTTTATAGTGCGGAGGGTAAATACATTTTGGAAGGGCTTTGTTGTAGGGGATAAGTTTGGACAAGAAACCCAACTTTTTGTGAGGGATTGACTGATATTTTTTCTCTGAGAAATGAAAACAAAATTCAAATTACACAACACACAAATCTGACCAATTAAAAATGTTTTTAAAATAAAATGTTGCATTAGGGAAGGTCTATGTTTGTTCTCTTTGGATCTCCCATTCTCATTATAATCATGACTGAAGGGGCCAAGTGTACTGTGCTGACAATGTGAAGGGAGGTGGATCAGCTCATGTGTGGCTGCAGCAAGCCAGGGACGTTAGGTGGGTGGGAGTTTGGCTCCTGCAGTGTCATGTGGGCAAATGCAAGGAATGCCATTTCAGAACTTACAATGATGCAGCAAATCATCAATTCAATGGCGTAAGGCTGCAAAACGTTCCAATGCAAGGTGTTGGATGCTTCTAGAGGCACAAGGTACAGTCAGGTACAAGATAAGCATCAGGTACAGTCCTCAGGCTAATGGGAATACTGCCCTTTGTCCCATGGAATGAGTACGAGGAGCTGGAAAGTCGTGTTGAAGGCAGGTCTGGGTCCGCAGTGACCTTATTGACCAGTGGAGTAGGTAAGGAGTGAATAGCATACCGCTGCTTCTTACAGTTATGTTATAAATACAGGGGCAAAGCTCTCATCTTCTCTCCGTTCTTGTGTCTTTTAACTAGAAGATAAATGTTGCCTATCTTCCATTTTTTGTAACCGCAAAATGGTGTAAAATATCTAAGGATGTGCAGTTTTTTGAGAGGTGGGATTCTGACCTGTAAGTGCTGTTGGCGTCGGACGGTTTGTGTTTCAGTGCGGCACTTACTGTTGGCCATGTTGGAAGCCGTGTAGCTGTCAGCCATCCCTGAAACTTGGCTGGCAATGCTGGCCTCACTAGCTCTGCGGAAGCCCCGGAATGTAGGCGCTGTGGAGGGAGAGGAAGGGGACGAACCCTCCATGAAGAGAGCAGCATGAGTCTGGACAATGTCCGCTGTAGTGCCAAAACAAGATCAAAATTAAACTCAGCACCGCAGCAAACAGAAGCTAGCGCAGGCAGGAGTGGCAACCATGCCATGGCTCACATGCCCATCTTATCATCAGTTGCAAGAAGATAAATATATTTCACTTGAACTTTGCAATAAAAAGAAAAAAGCCATAGACATTCCACTGCAATGTGAATCTTTGTGACGGAATCAAGCAGCAGAAGGGAGAAAGTAAACAGGCCAGGGCAAATTGGCTCCATTTGGAAAAGGAGGTCATGCTGCAAAAAAAGCAATGTCAAATGCAGGCTTGGAGACGGCATGCTGCTCAACCTGGTGACTGCATCTTTAATATTACACCAAGACCAAATGAACACACATCATAGGCTATTCGGCCCTTCGAGCCAGTACCACCATTCACTGTGATCATGGCTGATCATCCACGATCAGTATCCCGTTCCTGCCTTCTCACCATATCCCTTGACTCCGCTATCCTTAGGAGCTCTACCTAACTCTCTCTTGAAAACATCCTTCTGAGGCAGAGAATTCCACAGATTCACAACTCTCTGGGTGAAAAAGTTTCTCCTCATCTCCGTTCTAAATGGTCTATCGCTTATTCTTCAACTGTGGCCCCTGGTTCTGGACTCCCCCAACATCGGGAACATGTTTCCTGCCTCTAGCGTGTCCATTCCCTTAATAATCTTATATGTTTCAATAACATCCCGTCTCATCCTTCTAAATTCTAGTGTATACAAGCCCAGCCGCTCCATTCTCTCAACATATGACAGTCCAGCCATCCCGGGAATTAATATCGTGAACCTATGCTGCACTCCCTCAATAGCAAGGATGTCCTTCCACAAATTTGGAGACCAAAACTGCACACAATACTCCAGGTGTGGTCTCACTAGGCCCTGTACAACTGCAGAAGGACCTCTTTGCTCTTATACTCAACTCGTCTTGTTATAAAGGCCAACATGCCATTAGCTTTCTTCACTGTCTGCTGTACCTGCATGCTTACGTTCAGTGACTCAAGATGGCGTCTGCCTGCGGTGAATTTTGCGGAGCTCCGGAACATAAAAGGCTCAACTACAACTTCCAACAACTTACCTGGATCAGGAAAACGGCAGAAAACAGTGTCGTTTCAGTCAAGCTGCTTGAGCCCCGGACTTTAAACTTTCCCATGCTGGCCGGGAAGCACCCGACCCGACTGAGGAACGCAGTTACTGCACCTGGAGACCCCGGGATGACCTCCAGAGCCGATGGGCTGGGTCTTCCAGGAACAACGGAGCTGAAGCTGCCGACTTTGAGGGACCCCCCGTTCGTTATGGAGCTGGAGCTGCTGTCTGGGAGGGAATTCCCGTTCCAGCGCAGGTTCGCAGAAACAGCAGGTACAGTAAACTCAGTACCTGGAAACAAAGGGGAAGCCTCCATTCGGTCCGGAAACGTGGTCGACGGGCAGGACTTCAGGTCAGACTGAAGTGCAGGGGACTTCGGTCCCCTCTCCCTACTATCCTACTGGCAAATGTACAGTCCCTTGAAGATAAAGTGGAGGACTTAAGGGCAAGGCTGCTTTATCAAAGGGAACTGAGGAAATGCTCTGTGTTCTGTTTCACAGACATGGCTCACCCCCAGCTCCCCAGACTCAGCGGTCCAGACTGAAGGGTTCTCCATCCACCGCATGGACCGTACACTGGCATCTGGGAAAGGGAGAGGAGGGGGTGTCTGCCTGATGGTCAACTCTGCGTGGTGCTCAGACGTGGCAGTCCTGTCCAACTCCAGCTCTCCACACCTCGACCATCTGGCAGTGAAGTGCCGTCCCTTCTAACTTCTGAGGGAATTCACCTCCATCATCCTGATCACGGTCTACATCCCACCCCAGGCAGACGTCCGTCTGGCACTGGAGGAGCTGCACGCCGTGGTCAACAAACACCAGACGTCTTACCCCGAGGCATTTACTACCATTGCTGGGGACTTCAATAAGACAAACCTAAAGAAATCACTCCCCAACTTCCACCAACATGTCTCCTGCTGCACCAGAGGACCAAACACCCTCGACCACTGCTACACCACCATCAAGAATGCCTACCGCTCTATCCCTCGCCCTCACTTCAGTAAATCCGACCATACCGCGGTGCTGCTTCTTCCTGCCTACAGGCAGCAATTAAAGAGCGCACCCCCAGAGGTGAGGACAGTACAGAGCTGGCCGAGGGGGGGGGGGGGGGGGGGGGCAGAGGAACAACTACAGGATTGTTTAGAGTCTGTAGACTGGGCAATGTTCAAGGACTCGGCAACGGACTTGAATGAATACGCCACAGTCGTTACAGACTTCATTAAGAAATGTGTGGAGGACTGCATCCCTACAAAAACCTTCCGAGTGTTTCCCAATCACAAACCTTGGATCAACTTTGAGATCTGCACTCTTCTGAAGACCAGACACCGGGCATTCATGTCTGATGATACAGTGGTCTACAAGAAGTCCAGATACGACCTTGGTAAGGCCATCAAAAAGGGCAAAAGGATCTTCTGCTCCAAGCTGGAGGATGAGATAGATGTTCGGCAGCTGTGGCGGGGCCTGAATTCAATCACCTCCTACAAGGCGAAACCAGGAGGCAGCTCGAATGTCGGCGATACATCACTCCCCGACAAGCTCAATGCGTTTTACGCACGCTTTGATAGGGAGAACACCGATGTGCCTTCCCGAACCCCCATTCACTGTGATGGTATTTCAGTCTCAGTCACAGAGGCTGACGTCAGGAAATCCTTCAGAGGAGTGAACCTTCAAAAAGCGCCTGGACCTGATGGTATACCTGGTCGTGTTCTATAAACCTGTGCGGACCAACTGGCTGGAGTTTTTACGGACATTTTCAACCTGTCACTTCTGAGGTCTGAGGTTCCCACCTGCTTCAAAAGGGCATCAATAATACCGGTGCCCGCCCCATAAACTTCTCGCACGCCAATTAAAAAAACGAGAAAAGGAACACACGATTTCAAAGATTAAATCAGATAGAGGGGAAGTATTAACATTACCGAATTAAATTAATAAAAGATTTGTGAAATTTTATGAGAATTTGTAAACATCCAAAACGACAACGGACACCAACAAAGTCACTGAGTTTCTGGATAATTGCAATCTTCCCAAACTAGAACTACAGGAACAAGAGGAATTAGGAGCACAAATCTCAAATAAGGAAATAGAAGAAACAATATTCTCATTAAAAAATGGAAAAACACCAGGTCCAGACGGATTCAATAATGAATTCTATAAAAGTTTTTACGATATATTTAGTCCTCGTCTACAGAAAATGTACACACATGCTTTCAGAGAACAAATATTACCTGATACATTAGCAGAATCTACGATTATATTAATACTTAAGAAAGATAAAGATGAGGAAGAACCTGGATCTTATAGAGCTATCGCGTTGTTAAATTCAGATCAAAAAATATTAGCAAAAATATTAGCAAGAAGATTAAGTAAGTAAGCCAGTAAACTAATACATCCGGATCAAATGGGGTTTATCCCTAACAGATAATCATTTAATAACTTGAGACGTCTGCTTAACATAATGCACTCACACCAAACTAAAGATCCAAATCTCGCAATTATTTCGCTGGATGCAGAGAAAGCATTTGATCAGGTTGAATGGAAGTTTATGGTTAAGGTATTGCAAAAGTTTCAACTGGGAGAGAATTTCATTTAATGGATTAAATTAATGTATAATAAGCCAACGGCCAGAATATTAATAATATTTTATCCACGAAATTTCAACTGTCAAGGGGTAATAGACAAGGTTGTTCATTATCACCATTGTTATTTGCCCTCATAATCGAACCACTAGCGGAAAGTATTAGAACTCATCCGAATATCCATGGATATAAGACAAAATATTCAAACAATAAAATATCATTATACGCTGATGATGTACTTTTGTACATCACAAAGCCTCACATCACTCACTATACCCAACATTTTAAATTTAATTGAGGATTTCGGTTCATTTTCAGGTTATAGAATAAACTGGAATAAAAGTGAAATCATGTCAATAAAACCAAAAGATACTACACATCCCGTACAATTTCCTTTTAAAATAGCTGTGGAAAAATTTAAATACTTGGGTATTGAAATTACTAGAAGATATCGAGACATGTTTAAAGCAAACTATAACCCTGTACTTAAGAAACAACATAATTTAATTAAATTCTGGAAAACGTTTCCGATGTCCTTAATAGGTCGAATAAACGCCATAAAAATGATTTTTCTTCCCCAAATGCTATACTTGTTCCAATCAATCCCATTATATCTACCCAAGAAGCAGGTACAAATTTTATTTGGGATTATAAGACCCATAGAATACAAAGACCACACTTGAATAAACCCAAAGTAGTAGGGGGATTAGCACTCCCTAATTTTATGTATTATTATTGGTCGGTAAATATTAGGAATATGATTCAATTGTTGGATAATTCTCTTCATCAACCGGAATGGATCGTTATGGAGAAAGTGGACTGCTCCCGTTTTAATATTGGCGCAATCCTTCTTTCACCAATGACGGTGAATAATACAAACTACAACAAAAACCCAATTATACATAGTACAATTAGAATTTGGAAACAAATAAAATATAATTTAAAATTAAGAAACTTATCTCTCCTATCTCCTATTGCTAAAAACCCCCAATTATAGACAAAGCATTTATACAATGGGAAAGAGCAGGAATTAAAACTTTGGGAGATTTGTATGATACGGGAAAACTATTATCATTTAAACAATTACAACTAAAATATAATCTGGGAAACAAACAGTATTTTAAATATTTCCAAATATGTGATTATCTGAATAAACATGCACAAGAATTTCACAAAATGCCATTAGACATACTAGATGAAGTAATGACTACAAAGGCGGAATCAGCAAATTTAATTTCATATATATCAGAGGTGAGTGGGAAAACGAACTAAGCATAAAAATTTCCAATGAAAGGTGGAAAGAGTACTTATTAAATGTGCACAAATGCTCAATTAACGTGAGACACACTTTAATACAATTTAAAATTTTACACAGATTATACTACTCAAAAACTAAATTAAATAAATGTTTCCCTAACGTTTCACCAATTTGTGATAAATGCCAGTGTCAAGAAGCTACTATAGCGCACTCATTCATCTTCTGTACAACAATTCAAAGGCTTTGGATTGAAATCTTGAAATTTTCACAAAAATGTTTAAAATAAAAATGACACCAAAGCCAGAATGGATTATTTTCGGAATGACAGAAGGTAGTTCGGAATTAAATGTGTATCAAAATAATCTATTTGATTACGGCTTAATAATAGGAAAAAAGCTAATCTTAAAATTCTGGAAAAATGCTCCTATACCAACATTAAATATGTGGATTTCAACTATGTTTCAAACATTACATCTAGAAGATATGACACGCCGCCTGGCAGGAAAATTGGTTACCAAAGCTGGTTACCAAACTTGCAGAACTGGGTCTCTGCGCATCCCTCTGCAATTGGATCCTCGACTTCCTCATTCACAGACCACAGTCTGTTCATATTGGTGGTAATGTGTCAGACTCGATAACAATCAGCACGGGAGCACCTCAAGGCTGCGTGCTCAGCCCCCTGCTGTACTCACTCTATACTCATGACTGCGTAGCCGGTCATAGTGCGAACTCCATCATCAAGTTTGGTGACAACACCACTGTTGTGGGACGTATCACTGATGGGGATGAGTCAGAGTATAGAAGAGAGATCGAGCGACTGTCCATATGGTGCCAGCACAATAACCTGGCCCTCAACACCAGCAAAACCAAGGAACTGATTGTGGACTTTGGAAGGAGTAGGATGGGGACCCACAGCCCTGTTTATATCAACAGGCTGTGAAATGGTTGAAAGGGTCAAGAGCTTCAAATTCCTGGGCGTGCACATCTCTGAAGATCTTTCCTGGTCCGAGAACACAGATGCAATTATTAAGAAAGCTCATCACCGCCTCTACTTCCTGAGAAGATTACAGAGAGTCGGTCTGTCAAGGAGGACTCTCTCTAACTTCTACAGGTGCACAGTAGAGAGCTTGCTGACCGGTTGCATCGTGGCTTGGTTCGGCAACTTGAGCGCCTTGGAGACGAAAAGACTACAAAAAGTAGTAAACACTGCCCAGTCCATCATCGGCTCTGACCTCCCTTCCATTGAGGGGATTTACCGCAGTCGCTGCCTCAAAAAGGCTGGCAGCATCATCAAGGACCCACACCATCCTGGCCACACACTCATCTCCCTGCTACCTTCAGGTAGAAGGTACAGGAGCCTGAAGACTGCAACGACCAGGTCCAGGAATAGCTACTTCCCCACAGCCATCAGGCTATTAAACCTGGCTCGGTCAAAACTCTGAACATTAATTAATACCCCTTTATCTGTTATTTGCATTTTATCAATTTATTTATTCTTGTGTGAATTTACGTATATAATGGTATATGGACACACTGATCTGTTCTATAGTCAATCCTACTATGTTCTGTTGTGCTATGCAAAGAAAGAATTTCATTGTCCTGTCAGGGACACATGACAAAAACTCTTTTGACTTTGACTTAGATTAGTCAAGCATGATTTCCCCATCGTAAATCCATGCTGAACGGACCGATCCTGTTACTGCTATTTAAATATGCCGCTATTTCATCGTTTATAATTGATTCTAGCATCTTCCCCACCACTGATGTCAGGCTAACTGGTCTATAATTCCCTGTTTTCTCCCTCCCTCCTTTCTTAAAAGTAGGATAACATTAGCTACCCTCCAATCCACAGGAACTGATCCTGAATCTATAGAACATTGGAAAATGAACACCATTGCGTCCACGATTTCTAGAGCCACTTCCTTAAGTGCCCATGGATGCAGACCATCTGGCTCTGGGGATTTTTCAGCCTTCAGTCCTATCAGTCTATCCAACACCATTTCCTGCCTAATGTAAATTTCCTTCAGTTCCTCCGTCACCCTAGGTCCTCTGGCCACTAGTACATCTGGGAGATTGTTTGTGTTCTCCTTAGTGAAGACAGATCCAAAGTACCTGTTCAACTCATCTGCCATTTCCTTGTTCTCCATAATAAATTCACCTGTTTCTGTCTTCAAGGGACCCACATTTGTCTTAATTAAGTTTTTTCTTTTCACATGCCTAAAGGAGCTTTTACTATCCTCCTTTATATTCTTGGGTAGCTTACCTTCGTACCTCATCTTTTCTCCCCATATTGCCTTTTTAGTTATCTTCTATTTAAACTTCCCGCTCATCTTTGCTATGATATACTCTTTTATTTTTATGCTGCCCTTGACTTCCCTTGTCAGCCACAGTCGCCCCTTACTCCCCTGAGAATCTTTCTTCCTCTTTGGAATGAACTGATCCTACACCTTCTGTGTTATTCCCAGAAATACCTGCCATTGTTGTCATCCTTGCTAGTGTATCTTTGGCCAGCTTTGGCCAGCTTTGGCCAGCTACTCCCTCATGGCTCCATAGTCCCCTTTGCTCAACGGTAATACCGACACCTCCAATAACCCTTCTCCTTCTCAAATTGTTGATTAAAACTTATCATATTATGGTCACTACTTCCTAATGGCTCCTTTACCTCGAGTTCCCTTATCAAATCCGGTTCATTACACAATACTAAATCCAGAATTGCCCTCTCCCTGGTAGGCTCCAGTACAAGCTGCTCGAAGAATCCATCTCAGAGGCACCCCACATAACACTTTGCACTACGCAAATCAAAAAGTAAAAGGTATTCTGGCATTATTGGAAGTTGTATAAAAATATACTTCCCCAACAAGTCAGTAAACATTGTGTAACTGAGGGCCTCAGGTACAGGAGATAATCTGGCCAGAGATGACCTCTTCATGGTCAGGCTGCAGAATCGGGTGCTTGAGAAAGAGGGAGCATCTGTCCATTCTGTGGTTGCTGATAACATTCACTGAGTAATTACTTGTTGCACCAGAGATATCTATTCTGACACTGACTGACTGCTACAGTATTCCAGTGCTGATTGGAGCAATGTCCTTCGATTAGCTACAAGGCCAGACCCTGTACAAGTGTACAATCACTTTAGTAAAGTCACTTTAGTGGTTAGCACACAACGAAAGCTTTTCACAGTACAGGTGACAATACACTGTAAACGGAACTGCTTCATGCTGTCTCACTGTTTAGTGACCACTCTTCACTTTAGTGAACAATTATTTGAGTAAACACACAATTCATACAATTAGCTCATGTGTTTTCTTTGTTCTTGGTTTATCTGTTTAAGGAAAATAAATTTTAAAATAGTTATATTTGGGACATACTGAATTTCAAGCAGCAAGGTTCATTTCAATACCACAATGCTCATGCCAAACATATAACCAAATGCACAATACACAAAGAAAATCACAAACTCGTTACGTACAAATCTGGATTGGGGAAAGTAAATTAACAATCCATTAATCATGAAAAGGAATAAACTACATGCAAAAATTAAATCAGACAGCATAGGCAGATGAAACCAAATACTTCATGACATTAGCGTTTAAAAGTGGTAGAAACGTGAGCTTTTCTTAATCTGGGACAAGGGTTTGTGATATCAGTGTTTGTGATGGATGAGTATGTCATTCATCTGTATCTTGATCAGCAATAATAGTGAATGAAAATGGTTAGCAATTTCACTTTGTAAGTTTAATCAACCTTGACTCGCCTTCAGAGAGACAAGTGCAATCTTTACCAAAAGTGGTAAACCCTGTTTACGATTTCTCAACACACTTGCAAATGAATTTTCAGTAGATTAAAAATTAAAGTGGACGAATCAGCCTTGTCCTGGACTTGAAAGAAGCCTCACGGTAAGTCTGTTCTAAACAACGGCGTGCTGGCCATGTCTTGTTGTCATCGCTGGAGTGAGACTCTATCTGAGCTGCAGTAGCAGTGTCTGTGTATAGACGGATTGTGGGCAAGTGTAAATGAAGAATACAACATGGAAATGCCAGATGAAAGTCAGGAAACACATCTCCCTCCCTATGACCCATGTGAAGCAGAGATCTACTGCTGACTACGCTACACTACGCTACGCCTGCCACGTGCTTCCTTCCAGACCAGCATTTCTCAACCGGGGTTCCCCGCAACACGAGGGTTCCGCGAGAGGTCGCTCAGGGATCCGAGATAAATTGGGAACAGGCTAATCATATGTAAATGAATTTTTAGTCATATTTGTGTTTAATTTCATATTTGTAATTTTATTATACATGTACGGCATATTCCTCTTCAACCTGTTATATAATTGTAAAGTATAATAATCATAGGGACCATATTTAGCAACGTCTATACGGTGTGAAACGGCCTTTACCGATCAGTGGACAGGAGCGGTACGTGACGGATTCATGTATTATCGAGACTCACTCAAGTACAGACGCATGCAGTCCCCATCAGTCCTGTCTGTGCTTCCTGGAGTGCAGGTACAATCCCTCATTCACCCACCTTATTTAGTCATTTTTACCCATCATTTAGGGATATGAATTTTTTTAATTAAGTATGTTTATTTTTGTTAGTTTATGAAAAGCTTGTGTGTTGTTTTCTCTCTCCTCCAAGGTTAGTTCTTCTGTTTGCCTCCATTTGCTTCACTTTTGAACAAGCAGTTTGATATCAGTTTTTTTTTGCATTGTCAATAAACTTGAGAAAGTTTGCTTAAACCAGTTATCAGAAAAATATATAATGTTTGCCTTATGAACTTTAAGTTTATGAAAGAGAAAGAAAGAGATTAATAACGATATATAATCATTTTTATGTAGGGTTTCCCTGAGATGAAAATGATTTCAAGGGTCCCGCAAGGGTAAAAAAGGTTGAGAAACGCTGACTGAATGCAGAGTGAGACATTCTTTACCACAGCCAGTTTACATATGTGACACTGTCTCTCAGCATGTGACCCACTCCCAGAATATCCCCAGCATCCAACTCGATTCCAAAGCAGACTCATTACAGCCATGCTGACTGAGAACCAGGAGCCACCATTCCAGCTCTCTGGTTGCTTGGTAATGATCTGCCTCCCACATGGATGGCCACTTCCATGTTACAACCCTTGTCCCTTTTATCATTGTGGCTCCAGTGCTTTCACCCACTTTCACTTCATTCTATCCTCCTCTCATTATGCATTTTACAAGCTGCCCTGTAACGTTTCCTGTTTTGATGGAGGGTGTGAAACATTACTTCTGTTGGTCTCTCGCCAGCTGCTGCCTTACATGCTGCACATTTCCTGCGCTCGTTATTGCTGCATCACTGCAGTGAACAGTTACTGGGCCATTTCAAGGCGCACTCAAGAGTTGTGAGTCTTGAGCAATATTTAATTTCCTAAAGGGTGTTTGAACAAGCCCAGTCATTATAACAATCCAACAGCTTCATGCTCAATGCTCATGCTGTTAGCTATGGAGCGTTAATGTAGTCACTTACATTTCCACTGTGCTGAGCATTTGTCCAGGCCACTGCGTTACTAGTCCAGCAACAAGCACAACTAATTTTCTCCCAGCTAACACACACACTCCTGATGCCCTGTCCACTCCTGGTGCCCAGTCCACTCCTGGTGCCCTGTCCATTGCTGGTGCCCTGTCCACTCCTGGTGCCCAGTCCACTCCTGGTGCCCAGTCCACTCCTGGTGCCCTGTCCACTCCTGGTGCCCTGTCCACTCCTGGTGCCCAGTCCACTCCTGGTGCCCAGTCCACTCCTGGTGCCCAGTCCACTCCTGGTGCCCAGTCCACTCCTGGTGTCCAGTCCACTCCTGGTGCCCAGTCCACTCCTGGTGCCCTGTCCACTCCTGGTGCCCTGTCCACTCCTGGTGCCCTGTCCACTCCTGGTGCCCTGTCCACTCCTGGTGCCCTGTCCACTCCTGGTGCCCTGTCCACTCCTGGTGCCCTGTCCACTCCTGGTGCCCACTACCTGGGCAAACTCTCCCCAACAGTGAAAATGTTTCAAGTCCACCCTGAGGACAAATGGTATTGTCTCCATGCAAAGAAGCAAGCACACAAGACAAAGCACAAAAGTACAAAAGGAGAGGCTACACACACTCTGCAACAGTTGGATTCCGACTGGAAGCATCTTGCCAGTTAAGGACAGGAACAGGAATACTGGTTTCCATTACACTCTCCTGTCGTTGGACAGTCACAAATGGAGGTTCCAGGATGAGGATGGGATTGCTCTGGATTGTCTCAACTAAAGCAGATGGAGAAAAACAAAAGGACAGACAAGTAGCCACAAACCGGTAATGCTCTCACACACACAACCGACACGCATTCTGACACCACTTATTTATTTATTTATTGTATTATTTTCCTCATCCTATTGAAATCATTCATTGACTACACTACCTATTTTAACAAGTGGTTTTAATATTCTACTTCAACATTATCTGTTTAAAACTGATGTGGAAACAAATGATGAAGCAAAACAAAACATGATTTCGTCTCCAGTTCATTAATAACAGTGATAGAGAATCAATCACTGTCCCTGGATCCTGTAACTCAGACACGGCTGTGCTACTGTTAATATCTATGCGTTGCAGCAGTCTGAAGACCACGGCTCCAGCTGGCCTGTTAAATGCAGCACAAACACTGTCAGTGGCTGCAGCCTCACAGCCGCACATGGCTGTGGGTATCTGCTCACCAAGATGGAGAACATAACTATCTGAACATTTGCTGACTATCTGAAATAGATTCTACCTGCAAAGTTTGTTGTAATCTATAGCTTTGCTGGCATTAGCTAATTTATCACGATTTACTCAGTCCCCGCCAAGAGTGGTAGCCAGCAGGCCGATGTAAACAGTGAGGTTGTACTTCCACTGAAGTGTGCCTACCCAGAAGAGCCGAGCTGCCATCGCCCAGCGGGAACCGCTGGTAGCGGGGAACGTTAAACGGGGGCAACAGGTGGAACTTCATCTCCAGAAGCGGCTCCAAGCGAGAAGACGAAGGGTCGGCCGGGTGGAACAGGTTGTACACCTGCTGACACGCTGGCCTCAGCTGCGACACTGTGGAACATGGACATCATCAGTCAGTACGTTGTGTTTGCATTTTGATGATATAAATAAAACAGTGGAGATGGGGCAATATTGCAAACAGAAACTGGACTAGAAACCCAAGCACTACATGGAAGCGACTTATGTTATGTTGCCTCTTGAATTGTCTAAGTTTCAAACAATGAAACATAGTGGACGTAGAGGTAGCAAAGTAACCAGTGCAAACCTTTGTACTTCTGCATATATTGTGAACATTATGGTGTCTACTTTGATCAGCAGAGCAGAGCCTACCTGACTACTGTGTCTGCATCTCCAAAGATATACAGGTATGTAGTTTTCGAGTCAGAAGAAGGATCTCGACCCGAAACGTCGCCTATCTCCTTCGCTCCTGAGATGCTGCTGCACCCGCTGAGGTTCTCCAGCTTTTTGTAGGTTAATTGGCTTGGTGCATGTGTAACTTGTCCCCAGTGTGTGTAGGATAGTGTAAACGTGTGGGGCTAGACTGGGAGGGCCGAAGGGCCTGTTTCCGCGCTGTATCTCTAAAGTATCCCTCAGTTTTCCACTTCACCTCTGAAATCTAACTAAGCACCTTGTGAAAAATGTAGAGGATGGAGAGGGCTGATCCTGACTGTGCGGTTGGAGGTAGTAGAAACAGAGGCACGCTGGACGGGAACAGCACAGGGCTGCTGTTTACAATATTTATTTGTGTTGGACTGGATGGGAAAGATTAATAAAGAAGATCTACAAATGACATTTGCATTACGTTTCAGGGCACAATTTGTTGAGGGCCATGATGGCTGTCACTGCAGTAACTGAACGTGTCTGAGCTTCCAGGGGGGTGGGTGTGGTTTGATGCCCTGTGGGAAGACGATCTCGTTTTGCAAGCTAATCGGGTTGTGTGGTTGGGTCAGCGTCAGTCTCCATCCACCCTGGAATGACCGACTGTGGGAGCGTAAAGGCTTCCTGTAACCGGTCAGAGCAGAATCTAAAAATGGGTGCTGTCGCAGGTGATCTCAGCAATGAATTGAGGGAAGTGGGCTGATCAAGTGGGGACAAATATTTGTCTCCATCCAGCACCAGAGCTGAGAGTCCTTGGTCAAGTACTGCACTTGTTCAGTGCCGTGGACAGGGAGCTTCTGCCCCTCTCTACTGCAGCCGAGGCACACAGCAACGTGTAATCCTAAACTACACCACCCACAAGGAGCTTTGGGACAGCACTGTGGACATGCCAGGTCCCGTCCCCAGAGTCAGGCTCGCTGCAGAGACCACGGTGACTGGCACTGATGCCCACACAGAGAGCAACATATCAAACACACAAGCCCTATGGTCGATGACCTTTCAGTAAGGAATGGAGGGAAGTGAATGGCTGGAGTACGCACCATCCAGGTTGGAGAGAACAGTCTTCCTCAGCGCCAGCACCAGCCCCAATGGGGAACCAAACAGAAAGAAGTCAGTCACTTCAAACTCAAACCTTCCGGGACTCACTCCTTCCAGCATGGTAGAACCACTCGATCGCCTGGACCCAGAATCAGTCCGCACAACACCCGACTGTAAGCTGGACAGAAAGCACATTCTCATTATAATTAATGGCAATTCATTTCCTTGTAAACATTACATTAACAGTCCTAAATCTTGTCAATCTTCTGTTTGAAGGAGCGAGCTCTGCCTCGCTTCATGCAATGTCAGTGATCGCCCTGCTACCAATAGAATAGAATAGTTTCTTTATTGTCATTGTAACATGAACCATGTACAACAAAATTTAAAAATGTCAACCAGTCAGTGCAACATTCAAACCATAAAAGCTAACAATACATACAAGGTAAAATATTAAAAAAGATAAACAACTAAAATAAATATGAAATATGAAAATAGCACGCATAAACACCCAACCCTACATCCTTCTGTCGATTTCACAGTGTACCAACCACAGTCCCTTAGTCCCCGCGTTCCTTGGCGGCTACATTTAGTTCCTTTATAGCAGTGGGGTAAAAACTGTTTTTAAGTTTGTTTGTCCTTGTCCTTGTAGATCTGTACCATCTGCCTGACGGCAACAGTTCAAACAGGGAGTGTCTGGGGTGGGAAATGTCCTTTATAATATTCTGGGATTTTTTCATGCAGCGGGAACTGTGTAAGTCCTCCAAGGTAAGGAGAGGGCAGCCGACAATCCTCTGGGCCAATGTTGTCAATGGCCCTCTGGAGCGCTTTCCTCTGAGCCGCTGTGCAGCTGGTGTACCACACGCATACACAGTATGTTAGGATGCTCTCAATGGAGCACCGATAAAAGGACAGCAGCAGTCTCTGTGTGATGTTATTCTTCCTGAGCACCCTCAGGAAGTGCAGTCTCTGCTGGACCTTTTTCAGCAGCGCAGGGGTGTTCACGCTCCACGTCAGGTCCTCCTCAATATGGATTCCCAGGAAGCGGAAATCCGCCACCCTCTCCACACAGTCCCCTCGGATGATTAGTGGTACAAGTTCTGTTTTGTTCTTCCTGAAGTCTATTATTATCTCCTTGGTCTTTAAGGTGTTCAGGAGCAGGTTATTTTCTCCACACCACACTGTCAGCTGCTCCACCTCATCCCGATAGGCGTACTCGTCCCCCCCGGAGATGAGCCCCACCACCGTAGTGTCATCTGCAAATTTGACAATGGTGTTGCTGTGATGGGCGGAGGTGCAGTCATGTGTGTAGATGGTGTAGAGCAGGGGGCTCAGCACGCAGCCCTGTGGAGAGCCGGTACTGAGGCTGAGGGCCGTGGATGTGTGATGGCCCATTCTGACTCTCTGGCTGCGACCCGACAGGAAGCTATTTATCCACATGCAGGTGGATTGTGGAAGTCCCAAGTCCCCCAGTTTGTGGGGAAGGATAGTATTAAAAGCAGAGCTGTAGTCCACAAAGAGCATTCGCACATAGCTTCCCCGCTGCTCCAGGTGGGACAGTGCAGCATGGAGAGCTGTGGCTATAGCCTCCTCTGTAGATCTATTCGCTCTGTACGCAAACTGGTGGGGGTCAAAGCTTCGGGGCAGGAGTGATGTGATGTGACCCGGACCAGTTTTTCAAAGCACTTCATCACCACTGGTGTGAGTGCGACTGGCCGGTAGTCGTTGAGGCTGGAAAGGTGGGTTTTTTTGGGCAAGGGGACTATGGTTGCGGACTTCAGACAGGGTGGGACAGTGGACTGGGCCAATGAGCAACCTCCAGTAAACACTGCCATTACCTCCAGAGCAGAGAGTAGCGACAACACCTCAGCCTTCACAGTAAACCAGAGTGAAGGTAGGAGATGAATGTTCACGGATGTGAACCAGTGCCAAACCACAAGTCACTCAAGCACAAAATCAAATGCAGGATGAAATGTGTGGGACTGCTCAACAACTTTACAACTCACATGAAAACCACCCACCATACAATCTCCAGCACTCAATAAAGCTTTATACTCTCAAGAGATCCAGAGAAAAAATGTATAGAATGTCTAGAATTGTCAAACTATTTTCAAATACTAGTAAAATCATAACAGTAGAATAAGCATGTCATGAACTCTCCATCTCATGTAGCATTGAACAGCGACCCATTTGGCCCACGTTTCTCAAACTGCTTATATGAAAGATTCAAAATAGGTGGAAATAGTTTTCAGTTTTTATATGTCCACCATGTGATGGTTTGTTATTCCAGTAAATGTCTTCAGTCACCGTTAAGCAGTCAGCCGTGACTGTATGTGGCCTATTTGCACGGACACTTTCCCTCCTGCTCCTTCTCATGGACTGCCAGTAAGCGCTCGGTCGGCAATGGAACGCCGTGCTGGGAAGTGTACGGCAACACCAGGAACGCCGTGCTGGGGAGAGTACGGTATTACCAGGAACGCCGTGCTGGGAAGTGTACGGTATTACCAGGAACGCCGTGCTGGGGAGAGTACGGTATTACCAGGAACGCCGTGCTGGGGAGAGTACGGTATTACCAGGAACGCCGTGCTGGGGAGAGTACGGCAACACCAGGAACACCGTGCTGGGGAGAGTACGGTATTACCAGGAACGCCGTCCTGGGGAGAGTACGGTATTACCAGGAACGCCATGCTGGGGAGAGTACGGTATTACCAGGAACGCCGTGCTGGGGAGAGTATGGTATTACCAGGAACGCCGTGCTGGGGAGAGTATGGTATTACCAGGAACGCCGTGCTGGGGAGAGTACGGTATTACCAGGAACGCCGTGCTGGGAAGTGTACGGTATTACCAGGAACGTCGTGCTGGGGAGAGTACGGCAACACCAGGAACACCGTGCTGGGGAGAGTACGGCAACACCAGGAACACCGTGCTGGGAAGAGTACGGCAACACCAGGAACGCCGTGCTGGGGAGAGTACGGTATTACCAGGAACGCCGTGCTGGGGAGAGTACGGCAACACCAGGAACGCCGTGCTGGGGAGAGTACAGCAACACCAGGAACGCCGTGCTGGGGAGAGTACGGCAACACCAGGAACGCCGTGCTGGGGAGAATACGGCAACACCAGGAACACCGTGCTGGGAAGAGTACGGTAACACCAGGAACGCCGTGCTGGGAAGAGTACAGTAACACCAGGAACGCCGTGCTGGGGAGAGTACGGTATTACCAGGAACGCCATGCTGGGGAGAGTACGGTAACACCAGGAACGCCGTGCTGGGGAGAGTACGGCAACACCAGGAACGCCGTGCTGGGGAGAGTACGGCAACACCAGGAACGCCGTGCTGGGGAGAGTACGGCAACACCAGGAACGCCGTGCTGGGGAGAGTACGGTATTACCAGGAACGCCGTGCTGGGGAGAATACGGCAACACCAGGAACGCCGTGCTGGGGAGAGTACGGCAACACCAGGAACGCCGTGCTGGGGAAAGTACGGCAACACCAGGAACGCCGTGCTGGGGAGAGTACGGCAACACCAGGAACGCCGTGCTGGGGAGAGTACGGCAACACCAGGAACGCCGTGCTGGGGAGAGTACGGCAACACCAGGAACGCCGTGCTGGGGAGAGTACGGCAACACCAGGAACGCCGTGCTGGGGAGAGTACGGTATTACCAGGAACGCCGTGCTGGGGAGAGTACGGTATTACCAGGAACGCTGTTACGGGCAGTGTACGGCAACACCAGGAACGCCGTGCTGGGGAGAGTACGGTATTACCAGGAACGCCGTGCTGGGGAGAGTACGGCAACACCAGGAACGCCGTGCTGGGCAGAGTACAGCAACACCAGGAACGCCGTGCTGGGGAGAGTACGGCAACACCAGGAACGCCGTGCTGGGGAGAGTACGGCAACACCAGGAACGCCGTGCTGGGGAGAGTACGGCAACACCAGGAACGCCGTGCTGGGGAGAGTACGGCAACACCAGGAACACCGTGCTGGGAAGAGTACGGCAACACCAGGAACGCCGTGCTGGGAAGAGTACAGTAACACCAGGAACGCCGTGCTGGGGAGAGTACGGCAACACCAGGAACGCCGTGCTGGGGAGAGTACAGCAACACCAGGAACACCGTGCTGGGAAGAGTACGGCAACACCAGGAACACCGTGCTGGGAAGAGTACGGCAACACCAGGAACGCCGTGCTGGGGAGAGTACGGTATTACCAGGAACGCCGTGCTGGGGAGAGTACGGCAACACCAGGAACGCCGTGCTGGGCAGAGTACAGCAACACCAGGAACGCCGTGCTGGGGAGAATACGGCAACACCAGGAACACCGTGCTGGGAAGAGTACGGTAACACCAGGAACGCTGTGCTGGGGAGAGTACGGTATTACCAGGAACGCCGTGCTGGGGAGAGCACGGTATTACCAGGAACGCCGTGCTGGGGAGAGTATGGTATTACCAGGAACGCCGTGCTGGGGAGAGTACGGCAACACCAGGAACGCCGTGCTGGGGAGAGTACGGCAACACCAGGAACGCCGTGCTGGGGAGAGTACGGTATTACCAGGAACGCCATGCTGGGAAGTGTACGGTATTACCAGGAACGCCGTGCTGGGGAGAGTACGGCAACACCAGGAACGCCGTGCTGGGGAGAGTACGGTATTACCAGGAACGTCGTGCTGGGGAGAGTACGGCAACACCAGGAACGCCGTGCTGGGGAGAGTACGGCAACACCAGGAACACCGTGCTGGGAAGAGTACGGCAACACCAGGAACGCCGTGCTGGGGAGAGTACGGTATTACCAGGAACGCCGTGCTGGGGAGAGTACGGCAACACCAGGAACGCCGTGCTGGGGAGAGTACAGCAACACCAGGAACGCCGTGCTGGGGAGAGTACGGCAACACCAGGAACGCCGTGCTGGGGAGAATACGGCAACACCAGGAACACCGTGCTGGGAAGAGTACGGTAACACCAGGAACGCCGTGCTGGGAAGAGTACAGTAACACCAGGAACGCCGTGCTGGGGAGAGTACGGTATTACCAGGGACGCCGTGCTGGGGAGAGTACGGTAACACCAGGAACGCCGTGCTGGGGAGAGTACGGCAACACCAGGAACGCCGTGCTGGGGAGAGTACGGCAACACCAGGAACGCCGTGCTGGGGAAAGTACGGCAACACCAGGAACGCCGTGCTGGGGAAAGTACGGCAACACCAGGAACGCCGTGCTGGGGAGAGTACGGCAACACCAGGACGCCGTGCTGGGGAGAGTACGGCAACACCAGGAACGCCGTGCTGGGGAGAGTACGGTATTACCAGGAACGCTGTTACGGGCAGTGTATGGCAACACCAGGACGCCGTGCTGGGGAGAGTACGGCAACACCAGGAACGCCGTGCTGGGGAGAGTACGGTATTACCAGGAACGCTGTTACGGGCAGTGTATGGCAACACCAGGAACGCCGTGCTGGGGAGAGTACGGCAACACCAGGAACGCCGTGCTGGGGAGAGTACGGTAACACCAGGAACGCCGTGCTGGGGAGAGTACGGTATTACCAGGAACGCCGTGCTGGGGAGAGTACGGTATTACCAGGAACGCCGTGCTGGGGAGAGTACGGTATTACCAGGAACGCCGTGCTGGGGAGAGTACGGTATTACCAGGAACGCTGTTACGGGCAGTGTACGGCAACACCAGGACGCCGTGCTGGGGAGAGTACGGCAACACCAGGAACGCCGTGCTGGGGAGAATACGGTATTACCAGGAACGCCGTGCTGGGGAGAGTACGGTATTACCAGGAACGCCGTGCTGGGGAGAGTACGGCAACACCAGGAACGCCGTGCTGGGGAGAGTACGGTATTACCAGGAACGCTGTTACGGGCAGTGTACGGCAACACCAGGACGTCGTGCTGGGGAGAGTACGGTATTACCAGGAACGCCGTGCTGGGGAGAGTACGGTATTACCAGGAACGCCGTGCTGGGGAGAGTACGGTATTACCAGGAACGCCGTGCTGGGGAGAGTACGGTATTACCAGGAACGCTGTTACGGGCAGTGTACGGCAACACCAGGAACGCCGTGCTGGGGAGAGTACGGTATTACCAGGAACGCCGTGCTGGGGAGAGTACGGCAACACCAGGAACGCCGTGCTGGGGAGAGTACGGCAACACCAGGAACGCCGTGCTGGGGAGAGTACGGTAACACCAGGAACGCCGTGCTGGGGAGAGTACGGCAACACCAGGAACGCCGTGCTGGGGAGAGTACGGCAACACCAGGAAAGCTGTTACGGGCAGTGTACGGCAACAGCAGGAACGCCGTGCTGGGGAGAATACGGCAACACCAGGGAACAACCGCATCTTGACCACAAACGACAGATCCAGTCACCTGGTTGGGAAGCAGTAATCCCATCGTGGTTTGGTGAAAATCACCCTTTAATTTGCCTCCAGGAACCTGGATCATTCACCTGCAACCTCCAGGTACGGCCAGTATTTCCACGCAGGTCCTGGCAGACTGGCACTCTGGAGCCAATTCCTGCTGTAAGTGTGATGTTCACACAGCCACAGCTCAGCCCATGGCAGTGACACAGAGCCCTGCCTCAGCGTCTCCCACGCTGGCTCTGTATCACGTCTTGCCCAGGTTAGTTACACAGTTGACAGTAGTTACCTGGTGAGAAACGCCTGATGATGTTTAATTGTATCGAGTTCATATGTGGACGAATCACTCCTCTTTCGAGGCAGCTGCCTGTTTGGATTATCCACACTGCTTCGTGGAATGTCACTGCTGCTTCTGCTCAGATGCCGACTGGCCTCCAGGTTAGAACCAGAGCTGGTGTTCACAACAATTCCAGGAGATAATAGATCATTGTCCTGGAAGCAGTTACAGAGCACAGGTGGTCAATAATTGCTCTCAGCACAAGTTGTCCACAAAGTGACTGTTGTGTTTAAGAAACTGCAGATGCTGGAAAAATCGAAGATAGACAAAAAGCTGGAGAAACTCAGGGGGTGAGGCAGCATCTATGGAGCGAAGGAATGGGTGACGTTTCGGGTCGAGACCTTTCTTCAGACTGTGACTGTGATCAGTTACTGATAGAATTCAAACAGTCACCATTAGAGTTCCGCAGGGGTCGGAGCTGGGACCGCTATTCTTAATCTTAAATTATTTGGACGAGAGGATTGGAGGCTTTGTGGCCAAGTTTGTGGTATATATGGAAATAGGTGAACGGGCAGGTAGAGTCGAGAAAGCAGGGTAGACACAAAGTGCTGGAGTAACTCAGCAGGACAGGCAGCATCTCTGGAGAAAAGAAATAAGTGACGTTTCGGGTCCAGACCCTTTTTCAGACTGAAGAAGGGTCTTGACCCGAAACGTCACCCATTCCTTATCTTCAGAGATGCTGCCTGTCCCGCTGAGTTACCCCAGCATTTTGTGTCTACGTTTGATTTAAACAAGCATCTGCAGTTCTTTCCTAGAGAAACCAGGGACTGTGCAGAAGGACTTGGATAGGTTGGGAGAGTGGCCAGAGGCGTCGCAGATGGAATATAGTGTAGCAAAGTGTGGAATCATGCATTTTGGAAGACAGATGTAGACTATTTTCTAAATGGGGAGAGAATCCAGAAATCGGAGGTGCAAAGGGACTTGGGAGTGCTTGTGTAGGATTCACAAAAAGTTAATCTGCCAGTTGAATCGGTAGTAAAGAAAGCAAACTAAATACTAGCATTCATTAAGAGGGCCTGTACACAAAAAGGATGTAATGTTGAGGCTCGCCTGCAGTCCGTTTGTCTTTTCTTTTTTTGTTTTCTTTTGTCCCGTTTTTGCGTTTTGTTTTGGTTTATTTTGGTTGTGTATGTGTGGGGGGTGGGAGAAGCATGTTTTTTGGCTCTTCCTTCGGGGGGGGGGGGGGGGGGGGGGATGCGACCCATTCTTGCCGTATCCCCGTCTCCGTCTGCGCTGAGGCCTATCGCGGAGCTGGCGGCCTCCAACTGGGACCGACCCTGAGGCTCCGGAGGCAGAGCAAGCCAGGACTTACCAACGCGGAGGCTGGCTGACTCCGTGGTGGCGTTGCGACTCAACTTCCGACCTGGCTTCGGAGCCCTGGAGGCTCGGCGCGGGCCAGTGGACGACATCGTCGGGAGCTCGCAGGTCACAGGTTGCCTGGAGGGCGGCAGTTTCGGCAGCTTTGACCGCCTCGGGCCGCGGAGTTTGAGCTGGCCCGTTCGGATTCAGCCGCAGGGTTTTACTTACCATCGCCCGGTGTGGTCACAACATCGGAGGCCTGGATCGTCTCAGCGCAGAGGGAGACCAAGGAGGGAAGAGACATGGACTTTGGAACTTTTTGCCTTCCATCACAGTGAGGAGGTGCCTGGTGGACTCACTGTGGTGAATGTTAAACTGTGTTGAGTGTGTGTTTTTGTTATTTATTCTATGTTATGACTACAGGCTAAACCATTTTGTTGCACTGAAAAGTGCAATGGCAATAAAATTGAATCTGAATCTGAGGCTCTATAAGGTGCTGGTCAGGCCGCATTTGGAATATAGTGAGCAATTTTGGACACCATATCTGAGGAAGGATGTGCTGGCTCTGGAGAGGGTCCAGAGGAGGTTTATAAGAATGATCCCAGGAATGAGTGGGTTAACCTTTGATGAGTGTTTGTCGGCACTGGGCCTGTACTCGCTAGAGTTTAGAAGAATGAGGGGGGGACCTCATTGAAACATATAGAATAGTAAAAGGCTTGGACAGAGTGGATGTGGAGAGGATGTTTCCACTAGTGGGAGAGTCTAGGATTAGAGGAAATAGATGAGGAGAAATGTCTTTAGTCAGAGGGTGGCGAATCTGTGGAATTCTTTGCCACAGAAGGCTGTGGAGGCCAAGTCAGTGGATATTTTTAAGGCAAAGATAGATAGATTCTTGATTAGTGCGGGTGTCAGAGGTTAAGGGGAGAAGGCAGGAGAATGGGGTTAGGAGGGAGAGATAGATCAGCCATGATTGAATGGCGGAGTAGACTTGATGGGCTGAATGGCCTAATTCTACTATCACTTATGAGTTTATGATTTAATTTTCAATCCGTTACGGAACTATGTCAATAGGATGGAGGGCAGGGGATGGAGTGATCATTGTGGGAAGCAGGGGTGGTGTTACCTGCACACTCAGCACACTGCCTCTCCGGCTGCTGTTCTGGCTCTCACAGACGGTCTGGTTGCTGAAACACAGGGCATCGAAGCCCAGGATTCCCCCAACACAGTCTCCAATCAAACACACCTGCAGTGGACGTGGAAAGACCAAGCTCAATACAATACAATGAACTTTATTGTTCCATTAGGAACTTTCAACTGTTGGAATCAACTGTAGGAATATCAAACTGCAATATCTTTCTCATCACATATCACTTCCAAAATTAATTTCTCGATTGGAAAATGCACAGCTGGTACAACAAAGTTCACTTTGTCAATGCCTCTGATTGTAAGATTGTTTACATCAATTCATTGCATTATTCCTTTTCTTTGGTAGACACAGAGTGCTGGAGTAATTCAGCGGGACAGGCAGTGTCTATGTAGAGAAGGAATGGGCGAGGTTTCACAGAGTGCTGGAATATCTCTGGGGAGAAGGTTTCCAGTCCTTTTCTTTGCGTGGATGTTACAGTGAAGGAGGGGAAGTGAGTGAGATCAGGGGAGGGACATCAACATTACAAAGGAGGTGTTGGAGCTCCTGAAATGCACAAAGGCAGGTAAAGCCTGACCAGTCATAGAAGGGTCTCGACCCGAAACATCACCCATTCCTTCTCTCCACAGAAGAGACGAGCAAGGGGATTGATGAGAGCAGTGTGGTAAATGTTGTCTACACAGACTGTAGCAAGCTCTTCAACAAGCTACTGCATGCTTAGCTGGTCCACAATGAGCTAGCCAATCAGGTGCAGGATGGCTTCGTGTCAGGAGTCATACTGCATGGAAAACGGCCCTTCGGCCCAACATGCCCATGTCAACCAAGATGCCCCATCTACACTAGTCCAACTTGCCTGCATTCATAAAGTCGTAAGTTTTAGGAGCAGAATTGAGCCATTCGGCCCATCTTCTACCTCGCCATTCATTCACGGCTGATCTATCTTTCCCTCTCAACCCCATTCTCCTGCCTTCTCCCCATAACCCTTGACACCTGTACTAATCAAGAGTAAGGGTCTTTGACCCCTATCCCTGTAACCCTTTCCCATCCATGTACCTGTCCAAATGTCTTTTAAATGTTTTTATAGTACCGGCCTCAATTACCCCCTATGGCAGCTCGTTCCATACACCCACCACCCTCTGAATGAAAACATTATTTCCCCTCTCACCACACCTGGAGATATCCTCACCTGGCCATTGAAGGAGATTCCTTCCTGGGATTTGATGAAATCACTGTAGACCTGATTTGCTCTGCAGATAACTGTGGCCACTGCATCCTGATACTGGGGCGATGCTGTTGCCAACAGAGGAAGTGCCGCCAGTGGAATGTGGTCCTGGCTGTTTGATAAACAGCTTTCGTCATAGCTTATGGGGTTGAGGCTGGAAGAGACAGAAGCTACAACAATGTCTGAAACAAACTGACTGTTACCTCATTGATTGATGGATGTTCAGCTGCCAAGACAAGTCTGTTAAAATGGAACATGCTGAGGATATTTTTCATTTCAAAGCAAGCATGGTACTCTCTTCCCTGGATGCCCATGGCACCAGTATTCAAAGTGTCCAAGCTTCAGGCCAAAGCATGCAGTTTTCCTGACACCCTAGCTACATGGCCACTTTCACCTGCACACTGGAACTACAAGATGCAGTTGGTGGGGCTGCTTGCTGGAGTTGGTCAAACATCTCAAGAGGTGTTGGTCTGCACCCATCCAAGCAAGTCAACAATACTCCATCACACTACGGACTTGTATCTTGTAAGTGGTGAGATAGTCTTTTGATATCAGGAGGTGACGATTGGATGGCCAGCCTCTGACCATGGCATTTATCATGATGTTGACGCTGGGACACTCTGCAATGGTAACATGTCTGAATGTCAAGAGCACCTAAGACTATAAAACCCCGGATACCTGGACGTGAGTCAGTCACTCTGGAAGATCGCGAGGGAGAGTCCACAACTGTGATTCTAAGCTGTAAATCAACTGAACTGTTAGTCTGCAATGTACTTGCGATAAATGATTTGTTAGCCCTTAATGACAATGCAATGAGTTGTTTCGCAATTTGGTGGCATGGAAATGCTATGAAATTGAATTTGGTGGCCTGCATTTGGATTTGGAGATTCTCTCTCCTGAAGGCCACGTCCCTTCCGGAGGGACTATGAAACCCGGAAGTGTTGAATGCCTGTCAGTCTCTGCAAGATGGGGGAGCGAGAGGGTCACATCTCTCAGTCTGAGCTGTGAATAACACTGAACACATGTCTACTAAACTGTGAGTTGTTTTACTGACCTGTCAGTGCCCTAAATGTGGTTTAAAAATATAGTTTAGGAATGCTAAAGCTGTGTTGCTTTTGGTTTGGAAATGCTAAAGCTGTGTTGCCTAATTAAAGTTGCCTTGCCTAATTAAAGTTGCCTTGCCTTCTATATAATTAAAAGTCTAATCTTGACCACTTCCTATTTGCACTTTATATTAATTTTAGAAAAAAGTGCTACCACATACAGCGGTGGTTTTTGGCCATCTTACTCAGAGTCCCCCTCCGCTCATCAGGTGCTGAGGATTTTTCCCATCGATGAAAAATAAAAGAGTTATTAGTGTTTTAAAAATGTTGAGATTCTCTCTCCTGTCAATCACGCCATGAAGGCCATGCGCCTTCTGGTGGGAGGGACTATAAAACCCAGAAATGTGGGCGTGGCTCAGTCTCTGCAAGTTGGAGGATGGAGATGCTTGAAGTGGTATGAAACTGCACTTGAATTTGGTGGCCTTGCACCCTGGTTGAAATGGAATTTCAAGGAATAGCCGTGAGTCAACTGCCAGCCCACCAGCCGTGAGTGAGCTGCTAGCACAGCAGGCTTGAGTGATTGACCGCCAGCCCAGTTATCCATTTGGCCCACGATGTCCATACTTGCCCTCTGGAAACCAGTCCCTTCAGCCCACAACACCCATACTAGCGCTCCAGAAAGTGCCCCCCCCCCCCCCCAACTGGCCACCAATATTGGAATTGGTGGAGAGATGGAATATTGCGTTGGGGGAACCAGCCTTCCCGTGTGATGCTGGGACCCAACGGGTCCCACTTAGTCTAGTAATTACTACAGTTAAGCAGCATTTAGCCAGTCCCTTGAATTGGCAAGCCATAAATCCAAGATATGTACTTGAAGTGATAAATGAATTTAGTGAGTTCTCAGGATATAGAATTAACTGGAACAAAAGTGAAATTATGCCGAAAACAGGAATTAAATTGAATAAATTACAAAAATTTCCATTTAAAATAGCTAATAATCAAATTAAATATCTTGGAATTAATGTATCAAAATCTTATAATTCTTTATTTAAATCTAATTTTCCTCAATTATTAAATAAATTAAAAACAAATATTTTATATTGGAAAACATTACCGATATCAATGATCGGTAGAATAAATGCCATTAAAATGATTTTTCTGCCTCAATTACTATATTTATTTCAAGCCATTCCGTTATATCTTCCTAAATTTTTTTTTTTTTTAATTGATTCTATAGTTAATAGCTTCATTTGGGATTACAAAAATCATAGAAGAAGTAAAATACACTTATGTAAATCTAAGATAAATGGTGGATTAGCTTTACCTAATTTTTTATATTATTTTTGGGCGGTTCAGATTAAGAACTTTAATTATTGGTTGATACAGATGGAACAAGACCCAGCTTGGTTAAGAATTGAAAAGGAAGATTGTTTCCCTTTCGACATAAGCACAATACTCCTTGCCCCTGGGGTGGTACAAAAAAAATTATATAAGGCAAACCCTATAATTTTAAATAATATACGTACCTGGAAACAAATCATTAAGACTTTACATTTAGAAACTATACCACTTTGTTTACCAATTATAAATAATCCTATGTTCAAACCTTCGACATTGGATGTGGGGTTTAGACATTGGAAAAACTTAGGAATAATAAGGATAGAACATCTTTACAGGAATGGGAAATTCCTCTCATTCCAGGAGTTGAAAGAGATTTATGGACTGCAAGCAAATAATCTATTTAGATATTTACAAATTAGAGATTATGTCAAATTAAATACGCTAAATTACAGAAATAGAGAGCCAGGTATACTGGATGAAGTACTTAACAAGCATCCAACAACAGAAAAATTAATAGCATATATATATTTTTTTTTGGACAGGGAATTGCCAAAAACGGAACTATTCCGACAAAAATGGGAAAATGAAATTGGTTTACCTATAACAGAAGATTTATGGGAAGAAAGCTTACAACGAATTCATCGCTGTTCGTTACATGCCAGACATACTTTGATACAATTCAAAGTAATACATACACTACTCAAAAAAGAAATTAAATAGAATTTTTCCTACTATATCACCATTATGTGATAAATGTCAGCACATAGAAGCCGATTTAAATCATAGTTTTGTAATATGTACAAAACTTAAAAGTTATTGGACTGAGATTTTTAAAATTATTTCCACAGTTTTAAAGATCACATTAAGCCCTGACTCAAAATTAATTATATTTGGGGTTTTAGATTCAACTCAAATTTTAACAGTAAATCAAAGGAATTTTCTGGATTACTGTTTAATAATTGGAAAAAAATTAATATTACAATTTTGGAAGGGACCATTATCCCCGACAATTAAAATGTGGACAGTGGAAATGTTGGAGACATTACAATTGGAGAGAATTAGATTTATCCTAATGGATAAACCTGAGATTTTTGAACAAATATGGTCTCCATTCACTGATTATATGAAGGGGTAGCTGGGCTCAGCATTGAAACTCAATGAGTACCCGGTGGAAAGATCAAACAAAAATGTTTAAGATCAGATTTATATACTTGTCTCCATATATTATAATTAGAAATTGTTCCACTCATTGACAAGTTGTATACCGTTTTCTTTTCCACAAATATTTTTATTTTTATTTTTTATTTTTTTGTTTTTTTCTTCTCTCTCTTCTTTATATTAATCAACTATAATCATACTCTTATAATTATTCACTATTCTTTCTTTATACTTTTTTCACTATATAAAAAAAAGTGAGGCCAATATATATATTTTGTTAACATTTATATAATTTTGGAAAGATGTATCAACTATATTTGGAAAAAAATGCTATATTATTTGCTATATGTATGGCCTCTAATAAAAATATATTCAAAAAAAAAAAAATCCAAGATATGGACTTAATGTGAGCAAAAGGGATTAGTGTAGATGAACAAAAGGGTTGGCATGGACAAGGTGGGCTAAAGGATCTGCTTCTGTGCTGTGACCTCTGACTCTGCGTGCATTAGCCGTGGTGAAGATGTTACTTGCCAGTTTTCACCCGGGCTCGCATGTCAACGGCAGTCACACAGTTAGTTCACCTCTGGAATTCAACTAAATGTACATTCATTTGATTTTGTAAGATGGAGAGGAGATCTAATTGAAAGAATCTTCTGACAGGGCTGAAGAGATTGGAGGTGGGGAAGGTGTTTCGTCTGGCTCCCCTGTAATGTCTCTCTGTTTAACTCACTGACCTCTGCTTGGCCCAAGGCTGGGACAAGGTCTGGAGCTGAGTGGCCTTGGAGAAACTCAGACTGGCCATTGACGGCAAGGGATTGGCAAGTGCCGCTGGATACCACTGTCACGGTACGCTGGATCAAGGTGGACAACCATGGCTGGAGATAATGGACTGGTGGATTGAGATGGTGCACGTGGACAACCATGGCAGGACATAACGGACTGATGCATTGAGAAGGTGCACCATTAAGCTGATGTGGTATTAGCATTTCCTAGTTTCAATCATTTAATGCAGAAGGTAAATATGGTAGATGATAGTTTGTTCTGTTTTATACAAATTAACACATTCAATCATTTAATTAGAAATATGAACAATGGCTTACAAAAACTCTCTGTGTAGCAACAGATTCTAAGTAACAGGAAGCAGAATGTAAATAACCCTGTTTAATATAAATATTTATAAACTGTCAATGCATGTTGTAAAGTGTGGCACATTGCAGGAGGAAATGAATGTTTACTAGCTGGCAAGGATGGTGTATACAATAGCCCATCACATCCCTGCACTCAACAGCTGTAACACTCACTTGGACACCAGTGAAAAGGCTTCCGAGCAGATGGCCGGGCAGGGAACCAGCTTCACGGCAATGTGGCCCAGCCCGGCAGGGAAGTGCACCCTCATCACCGTCTCAAAGACCGAGGTGATGGTGTTGACATCGGCCTGTTTGGACGTCTGGTCTCCACTGCCAGGGTCCAGGATGTTGCCACCATGCAGAATGAGCACAAGCATGTGAATCTTGCAAGACTGTACGATGTGCAAAGATGCTTCATCCTAAGACAAAAAAGCAATGTTATAACACTATCATTCTTTCAATTATCACCGATCAAAAATAGTAAAATCTGATAAACTTATGAAAATCTTGTTTCCTCTAATTCACTTTCAGTTCCTTTCACACAGTAAAAAAACACTGATGAAAAATACTCACCAAGAATGTATAAACTATACACGTGATCAATGTTTTCAATTGCATCGCTGCATGGCAAATTCAGTTCATTGTACCTTCACTTGGTGCATGTGACAAATACATTTGAACCTTGAATTTGTAGGGGGAAATACTCCTGGAGTTTATTTCAGCAGCGGAAAACTGTGATCCACATCAAAGAGCTTCTTTAATAACAAGTGAACATGTTTATGTTAATAGCTTGGATCTCCTTGGCAAAACTGCAAGACTATGATCTAAGGTGGCAGAAGATCAGTTACTTGGAAGAAAGAGGCAGCATCTGATAGATATCAAAGCTGTCCAGATCTAATAATCTTATATTAAATATTTAAGATGATGAAAGCACAGTAAAGATCTGGATATGATTTCCTGACAAGTGTGAAACAAATCACACTTTGAACCACCTCAATTAGACCATGCCTAGGATAAAGCTGCAGTCCAAAAAGCTCCTCAGCGTCACCCACAAACTACCGTCTATGAGAAGCAGAGCTCCATTCAACTAAAGCCTACTCGTTTATTTACTGCATGTTTAAACCTCATTCATACTACATTTTAATTTAGCGTTTAGAAGAATGAGGGGGGGACCTCATTGAAACATGCAGAATAGTAGAAGGCTTGGATCGAGTGGTTGTGGAGAGGATGTTTCCTCTAGTCTAGGACTAGAGGTCACAGCCTCAGAATTAAAGGACATTCTTTTAGGAAGGAGATGAGGAGGAATTTCTTTAGTCAGAGGGTGGTGAATCTGTGGAATTCTTTGCCACAGAACGCTGTGGAGGCAAAGTTAGTGAATATATTTAAGACAGAGATAGATAGATTCTTGATTAGTATGGGTGTCAGAGGTTATGGGGAGAAGGCAGCAGAATGGGGTTAGGAGGGAGAGATAGATCAGCCACGATTGAACTGTGTAGACTTGATGGGCCGAATGGCCTAATTCTACTCCTATCACTTATGACCATATGATAATTAATGATACATGTATTTACAATGATTTTCCTGTCAATCCAGCAAACAAAAGAATTGTATTGTGCAAGCTTCTCTGCAATGATTAAAGATAATCAGCAGGCCAGTAAACGTACAAAGTTTATCTATCTATCTATAATTATAAAACTCTGATCTTGGATGTTTACTTGTGGGTTTGCTTGCTTGCTTGCTTGAACTTTTTCTTTGATTCACATCTCCTCGAAAACCCGACGCGGTAATGGTGAAAATTTTACATATTCCGGTAGAGATTTACCTCATCTGTAAATTTGATTCATTATTTCCCGAGTTTTTACTAAAATTGTTCACCAATCTGACATCCTTTTAAAATCTAACGTGCTGAAGCGAGCGGGATAACGTCACAATGCTTCTGCTCCTCGCGGCAAGCTGCGCAGAATTTTCAACGCGCAGACCCACTGTTTTCCTTGAACTGCGAGTTACGTGGCCCAGCGGCCCTCCCTCCCCCCCCCCCCCCCGGCTCTGGATTGAAGCGGTTGAACACGTGCTCACGTCGTGCAGCGCGCTCCGCTGGGCTGCTTCAAGTTCTACAACATGGTGGCGGCAGTCGTTATCGCAGCGTGGACGTGGACAAGCGCAGTGGAAAAGTGGCCGTGGCGGACATCACAGGGGACGACCTCTTCTCCGTCTCCCCCGCCCAATTGTCTGTCATGCTGGTGGGTGGGTTTACCCTCGCGGAAGACACGATCGGCCGGTACTCCACTGCTTTTCAACGTCCTCAGATCGTTCCAGGCCTCGCTCTGGACCACGCCGGCCGCAGCCTAGCTCTGGAGGATTCTGCTCTACGAACTGGGTAGGTGCTGACTCTACCCACTCCCCGGGGCAGAGAGAGGGAGGGGGGGAGAGGGGGTGGGTGGAGGGGGGGGATGGAGAGGGGGGGAAGAGGGGGAGGAGGGGGGAGAGGAGAGGGTGGAGAAGGCCCTCCCTCTTTCCACCCCCTTCCCTTTCTGCCCCACCCCCTCTTCCTCTCTGCCCCTCCCTCCCTCCTTCTCTGCCGTCCCTCCCTCCCTCTCCAGGGAGTGGTGAATATTGGGACCTACGGGTGAGTGATGGAGTATTGCGTTCGGGAACCAGCCCTCCCCTGTGATACTTTGCCCACCCCTCCTTCTCCCTCTCTACCCTCCGCCCCTGCCTCTCCCCCCCCCCCCAGGCGCGCCTGCACAGTTCGGGATTATGCGTGAGTGGCAGGCACGTGCCGTCAGGGTAGGCAAGGTAGGCAGTGCCTACCCTGACTAAAATTATAAAATCGTAATTATTTTATATATATAAAATATATATAAAATATATATAAAACATATATAAAATGGTCATAAATAGTAAAGCACGGGATAATGATGCCTCCCCTAGAGACTGATCTCTTAAGGAGGCATAATTCTCCCGGGCCTTTTATCAGCAGTACGTTTTAAACGCGGAAGTATGAGGTACTCACGTGCCGTCGACGCTGCTTCAAGCCGTCAATGGGAACGCTCCGTAAAGGCAGCTGAAACTCTGCCTTTACACTGTGGGCTGCGTGCATGTGCTGCTTTGCGCACTGCGCATGTGCACCAGCCTACTGCGCATCAGCATGCGCAAGTTTCTTAGCGGGTTTGTGAAAGATGGATAGTGATTACCTGAAGAGTTTCTCGAAGCAAACTTACGAGGAAAAGACCAAAATAATTAAAAATTGCAGACCAACGCCGGACCTTAAAGAACTTCAACAGCGTCAAGGAACAAAAATAATTTGAACATTTAAAACAGCTTGGTACAACAGGAAAGAGTGGCTATGTGGTTGTATTTCAACAAATAGATTGTTTTGTTTCCCGTGCCTGTTATTTTCCGTATCTGGGGGAACTGTATGGGTAGCAGGTGGATACAGTCATTTAAATAATTTGCCTAATGATCTAAACAAGCACGAGAGATCTGCTGCGTATTATGAAAGCCAAATAGCATTGAAGACATTTGGGTCTATATGGATCGACTTGCTCATAGATAAGCAGAAGCAACTTAGCATCGATATTCACAATGAAAAAGTTAAGGAGAACAGAGAGATACTAAAAAAGTTAATATGTGCTACTTGCTTTTTGATCAGACAAGAACTTGCTTTTCATGGTGATAATGAAAACAAAGATTCGCTAAATCGTGGAAACGGTATTGAATTACTGAAATATACAGCAACATTTGATGAAAAATTGGCACCTCCTTTACAGAGTTCGTCTGTTTTTTCTGGCATTTCTAACAAGATACAAAATGACTTGATTGAAGCAGTAGGCACAGTTGTAGAAAATAATATTAAAGAAGAGATCGCAAAAGCCCCATTCATTGCCATAGAAGTGGATGAATCCACTGATATTTCAAATACAGCTCAGTGCTCCACAGCATTCCGGTATATATTGGACTTTGAAATTAAAGAAGCATTTATAGGCTTTGACAAACTTAAGGACATAACTGCTACTAGTGTAACAGAATGCATATTCAATAACTTACACAAATATACTTGTGCTGAGAAACTTGTAGCACAAACATACGATGGAGCAATGGTAATGGCATCAAACTTAAATTGTGTTCAAGCTAAAGTAAGAGAAAAGGCACCATCAGCTTTATTTCCCCACTGCTATGATCATAAGTTGAATCTTGTTCTGTCTCAGTCAGCTAAATTCATACCTGAATGTACAGGCCTTTTCAAGACCATTGACGCTCTTGCCTCATTTTTTACTCATTCTACAAAACGAACACAATAGTGCAGAAACGCATTCCAAAGGCAGCACCAACCAGATGGACTTCAAACTCAAAGCCAATCCAAACTCTTTTTCAATATCATGGAGACCTCTGTAAACTTTTTGACAGCATTAACAGCAATCCTTTATTGTGGGATCCTGAAACTTTGGTGAGGAACAATGGGTTTTATACTTGGCTAACGAAAGATTCTACTTTCATAGTTTCTTCTTATGGTTTGTAATGAAATTGTCATTAAAACTCACACATCTCCACAACATTTTGCAAACTAAAATTATAGATATTCCTTATTGCATTGAAAGAATCAATGAAACAATACATTCGCTTGAGGATCTGCGCCAATATTTTGATGACATTCATGAAAAGTTTGAAGAATATTGCAAATAAAATGACCTGACTGAATCAAATTCTCGTTCAAACGTCCAATTAAAGAAGAGAGAGCACGAATATTTGACCTGATATTGGTTGATATATTGAAGCATATGGAAGCAAGGTACAGCCACTTCAAAAATTTACAATTCATTTCCTTAGTTGATGGAAACAAGTTTCAAAAACGTGCTTGTCAAATTGATCAGGAGGCAATAGAAAGTTTAGAAAGAAACGACGGTAACTTCTTTGATGTCATAAGACTGAAAGCCGATCTAGCCGGAATTTATAATGCACAAGTGTTTCGGGATAGATCATTTAAAGATTTACTTGTTTTTATATTTCAAAATGGACTGGAACAAACGTTTCCTGAAGCAGTGAAGCTGCTACAATTAATTTTAACAATTCCTGCTGAGTGATCATTTTCAGCTTTGAAAAGAATTAAAAGTTTCACCAGGAATAGAATGTCCAATGAAAGGCTTTCATCACTTGCTTTAATTTCTATTGAAAAGGAAAGATTTACTTAGATGGAGCAAAGTTCCACTGCTAATTTCTATGAAAACGTTATGGATATTTCTGCTGCAAACAAAGAGAGTAGAATGGATTTTGTGTACAAATAATATGGTAAGTACATTTATTTCAGCTATATGTTTTTAAAAACTTTATTAAGAGATAGGACCTATTGAAGACAAATTACTTGATAAAAGTCGAGAGAACAATCTGCGCATGCGCGGTGTCCACGATTGAAAAAAAAGCCAAATGACAGTTTACTGGGGAGGGAACAATGTGCGCATGCGCAGTTTCAAGATGTTTTTTAAAAGGCCGGCTGACAGCTCACCGGGGAGAGATTAATCTGCGCATGCGCGGTTTTCAAGATTTTTAAAAGCCTGGCTGATTACTCACGGCACGTGCCTGTGAGTAGATAGGGCGGGGGTTGGGCTAACAATTGAATAATATTAATATAATATCAAGGGGGGCGGGGTTAGTGTGTGTGTGGGGGGTGGTTAACGTGCCTGTGTGACACCGTGCGTTGAGGGGACGGGACCCAACGGGCAGGGCCGGCCCTAGGCCAATTGGACTGATTTTTCCAAATTGGGCCCCGCGCCCAAGGGGGGCCCCGCGTTAATTTTCCTTATTTCATATGGAAATACAAATTTGCTTTGTTAAATAAAGATTAAAAAAAACATTTTACAAAACTTACATGGTTTCGTACATGGAATACAAGCGCTGTACGGTCATCAGACGCAAAGGATGTGTTAACCACTGTAGTGTTAACAGGCAGATGTGTTAACAGCTAGTAGTTAACAAGTAGTTATCCAATGCATCATCAATGCATTGATCCACATTCCTCAGTAAATGTGTAATTGTTTTTTAGACGGTATTAATGACGCTGCGTTCCTTTGAATACAATTCACGTGGTGTCATTAATACTTCTTCAAAACATAATTACATTTTACTGAGGAATGTAGATTGATGCATTGATGACACATTGAGAATTTCTTAAAACTCACCATCATGAGTGAGAACTTCTTCTTGGTGACATTCTTGGTCTGCAGGTTCGTTATTCAATTTACCTACGGTCCCAAGTTGTGTCTCTACGTCTTTTGCTCTCTCCCTCCCTCTCTCTCTCTCTCTCTCTCTCTCTCCCGTTCCCCACCTCTCTCTCTAGCTCTCTCGGCAATCCCGGAATCATTGATGTTTTGCGGTAGACAAAAATGCTGGAGAAACTTAGCGTGTGAGACAGCATCTATGGAGCAAAGGAAATATGCAACGTTTCGGGTCGAAACCCTTCTTCAGACCCGGCTATATCCTTCGCTCCATAGATGCTGCCTCAAGCCCTGTCCCACTGTGCGAGTTCACCCAAGAGCTTAAAATCTCTGTGTAGCATCTCTGTCCCTATCTTCAAATTTCCATTTTGAAATAAAATACAGTTTTTGCAGCAGGATTGTGATTAGTCCATTCCCACGCATTTTCAATCATCGTTTCCAACAATCGATTCAGTGTAATTTTCACACATGGTTGATGTCGTTTTTTTAAAAAGATACAGTACATTACAATAAATAGAGATGAATAGTAATAAATGCAAACGTTCAAGTTACGCTTTTTGTGTGGTGGTGGTGGGGGTGGGGGGGGTAAAATACCATATATTTGCATTTATATAGCGACCCTTTTGCGAAATTTTTGTCGAAAGTTGTATTTTATTTCAAAGTGGGAATTGGAAGATATGGACAGAGATGTTACACAGAGATTTTGATAGGAAGGAAACGTTACAGCAGCTGAGTAAAATATTGGCCAAATGGTAGGTTCAATGAAGATCGGGCAAGGGGGATTGGGGGTGGGGGAAAAGTATCTATAGCTTGGGACTTGCCTAAATGAGTACTGAGATGGATTATCATTCCACACCAAATTTCTTAGACAATAAAGGAAAACTGTTCCTTTCACAGCATGTGGGTAGTCTGTCCAGGGTGAAGTTGCGGGGAGGGCAGGAGGGTTGAGAAGGAGGGGGTCGGCTGGGGATCATCCAGCTCAAGAGCGGGTCAGCGGGCGATGGATAACAGGACAGTGGGCATTGGAGCTTACTCCATATGTCAGGGCGATTAACCTCAATTGATCCCTTGATCGCGCTGTCACAGGAGTAAGCTCCACCGCCCGCTGTGATGTTATCCATCACCCGCTGACCCGCTCCACTCTATGATCTTTGCTCTTGAGCTGGTCCCCTCACTGTTCAGACGGAGAGCACTGCCAGAGGTGAGCGGGCCGGCAGAAGGAGCTGAGATGGCAGATGGCTTCCCTCCCCGGCCACAATGCGGTGGCTCAGCACCCGGAGCGCCGCAGCAGCGGTGAGTGAGTGTTACTGGCGTGAACTCGACCCTCTCCTTCTCAACGCTCCCGCAACTTTACCCCTTGGCTAGACTCCCCACACGCTGTGAAAGGAACCTCCCCCAAATTGTCATGTTACTCACGACACGTGACTCATTTATAATTATTTATTTATATTTCCACAAAAATGTTTCCCAATTGGGCCCCGCACCTGTCTCCCTTGGTCTAGTAACATTTAAAGAAAAGTAATCAACATATAAGGACATGACAAAGGAAAACAACCATATATTTAAAGCATTGAAATAATTTAACTGCACATGCTGGAAATTTAACATAAAAAACAGAAAAAGCTGGAAATATCCAGTAAGTCAAGCAGCACCTGCGGGAAGAGGACATTTCAGGTCGGGAACTGAGAAAGAGGGAGAAAACATGTTAGTGGTATATTCCGGAGAGGATGAGGGCAAGGCCAGGGTTGCTGTCGAGATACGGGGTACTGGAGTCAGAGTGTGGTCATTCTGACAAAGGAATATAAAATGTAGTGGAATGCAGGCTGACGGTTGTGGCCTGGTGCCAGGCACTTGTAACGGAGAGAGAGATGAGCATCAGAGAGCTGGCCGTGTCACAGCTCCCATACTGACAGAAAACTGGTGGCCCAAGGGTGGAGAATGTTATACTTTTCAGTATGTTCATACCTTTTCAGAATGGCAGGCAGTGACTAGTGGGGTGCCGCAAGGCTCAGTGCTGGGACCCCAGCTATTTACAATATATATTAATGATTTGGACGAGGGAATTCAATGCAACATCTCCAAATTTGCAGATGACACCAAGCTGGGGGGTATAGTTAGGTGTGAGGAGGATGCTTGGAGGCTGCAGGGTGATTTGGATAGGTTGAGTGAATGGGCAGATGCATGGCAGATGCAGTATAATGTGGATAAATGTGAGGTTATCCACTTTGGTGGCAAAAACATGAGGGTGGACTATTATCTGAATGGTGGCAGATTAGGAAAAGGGGAGATGCAACGAGACCTCGGTGTCATGGTACACTAGTCATTGAAAGTAGGCATGCAGGTGCAGCAGGCAGTGAAGAAAGCAAATGGTATGTTAGCTTTCATAGCGAAAGGATTTGAGTATAGGAGCAGGGAGGTTCTACTGCAGTTGTCCATGGGTTTTGGTGAGGCCATACCTGGAGTATTGCGTACAGTTTTGGTCTCCAAATCTGAGGAAAGAAATCCTTGCCATAGAGGGGGTACAGAGAAGATTCACCAGACTGATTCCTGGGATGTCAGGACTTTCATATGAGAAAAGATTGGATGGACTCGGCTTGTACTCGCTGGAATTTAGAAGATTGAGGGGGGATCTTATAGAAACTTACAAAATTCTTAAGGGGTTGGACAAGCTAGATGCTGGAAGATTGTTCCCGATGTTGTGGGAGTCCAGAACAAGGGGTCACAGTCTAAGGATAAGGGGGAATTCCTTTAGGACCGAGATGAGGAAAACATTCTTTACACAGAGAGTGGTGAGTCTCTGGAATTCTCTGCCACAGAAGGTAGTTGAGGCCAGTTCATTGGCTATATTTAAGAGGGTGTTAGATGTGGCACTTGTGGCTAATTGTGGCGGTATGGAGAGAAGGCAGGTACAGGATACCGAGTTGGATGATCAGCCATGATCACATTGAATGGCGGTGCAGGCTCGAAGGGCCGAATGGCCTACTCCTGCACCTATTTTTCTATGTTTCTATGTTTCTATACCACCAGGTGGAGCTCACATTGAATCTACTTGTAACATTGCAGGCTGCACACAGAGTGAGTGGGATGGAACAGTAACAGCCCGAGGACTTAGCACAGGTGCTCTGCAAAACGGCCACCAACTCTGCACTTACTTTCATTGTCAACATAAATGTAACAGATTGGAAGTAGTTCAAAATAAGTGTTGCTTCACCCAGAAGGAATGTTCACCGAGCAGGATGGTGGGAAGGGAAAGGGCAAACAGACAGCATGCTGTGGGACGGAGAGTGGTTTGTGGGCCTCTCGTGTTGCCCAAGGAGGGACAGATACATAATGACTGAAGCATAGGACAGGAGGGGAAGGAAGCTGCGTCTGGTGGTGCATCGTGAAGCTGGAGGATGATCCGCAGGGGTTGGTGTGGAAGGCAGGGCTGTGTTTTGGGTATCGACTCCACAGCCCTGGTGGAAGGTAGGAGCAGGGGAACTCCACCCTAGTCCTGTCCAAAGAGGAGGAGACGGACCATAAACCAAGGACCCCAACACTCCTGGCTTGATCTGTCCCCCCTGGATTTGTAACATTTCCCATTTTTTTGCCTGTAAAGTAACTTTCTGCCTGTCGCTGTTACATAGAAAATAGGTGCAGGATTAGGCCATTCGGCCCTTCGAGCCAGCATTACCATTCAATATGATCGTGGCTGATCATCCATAATAGGTACCCCTTTCCTGCCATCTCCCCATATTTCTTGATTCCGTTAGCACTAAGAGCTACAGTGGCTTGCAAACGTTTTCATATCCCTTGAACTTTTCCACATTTTGTCATGTTACAACCACAAACGTAAATGTATTTTATTGGGATTTTATGTGATAGACCAACACAAAGTGGTGCAGAATTGGGAAGTGGAAGGAAAATGATACATGGTTTCCAAATTTTATTACAAATAAAAAACTGAAAAGTGTGGCGTGCAAAAGTATTCAGCCTCCCTGAGTCAATACTTTGTAGAACCACCTTTCGCTGCAATTACAGCTGCAAGTCTTTTGGGGTATGTCTCTACCAGCTTTGCCCATCTAGAGACTGAAATTTTTGCCCATTCTTCATTGCAAATTAGCTCAAGCTCAGTCAGATTGGATGGAGAGCGTCTGTGAACAGCAATTTTCAAGTCTTGCCAGAGATTCTCAATTGGATTTAGGTCTGGACTTTGACTGGGCCATTCTAACACATGAACATGCTTTGATCTAAACCATTCCATTGTAGCTCTAGCTGTATGTTTAGGGTCGTTGTCCTGCTGGAAGGTGAACCTCCGCCCCAGTCTCAAGTCTTTTGCAGACTCTAACGGGTTTTCTTCCAAGATTGCCCTGTATTTGGCTCCATCCATCTTCCCATCAACTCTGACCAGCTTCCCTGTCCCTGCTGAAGAAAAGCATCCCCACAGCATGATGCTGCCACCACCATGTTTCACAGTGGGGATGGTGTGTTCAGGGTGATGTGCAGTGTTAGTTTTCTGCCACACATAGCGTTTTGCATTTAGGCCAAAAACTTCAATTTTGGTCTCATCAGACCAGAGCACCTTCCTCCACATGTTTCCTGTGTCCCCCACATAGCTTGTAGCAAACTGCAAACGGGACTTCTTATGGCTTTGTTTCAACAATGGCTTTCTTCTTGTCACTCTTCCATAAATGCCCGATTTGTGGAGTGCACGACTAATAGTTGTCCTGTGGACAGATTCTCCCCCCTGAGCTGTGGATCTCTGCAACTCCTCCAGAATTACCATGGCGCTCTTGGCTGCTTCTCTGATCAATGCTCTCCTTGCCCGGCCTGTCAGTTTAAGTGGACGGCCATGTCTTGGTAGGTTTGCAGTTGTGCCATACTCTTTCCATTTTCGGATGATGGATTGAACAGTGCTCTGTGAGATGTTCAAATCTTGGGATATTTTTTTATAACCTAACCCTGCTTTAAACTTCTCCACAACTTTATCCCTGACCTGTCTGGTCTTTTCCTTGGGCTTCATGATGCTGTTTGTTCACTAATATTCTCTAACAAACCTCTGAGGCCTTCACAGAGCAGCTGTATTTATACTGAGATTAGATTACACACAAGTGGACTCTATTTACTAATTAGATGACTTATGAAGGCAATTGGTTGCACTGGATTTTATTTAGGGGTATCAGAGTAAAGGGGGTTGAATACTTTTGCACGCCACACTTTTCAGTTTTTTATTTGTAAAAAAAATGTGAAAGCCATGTATCATTTTTCTTCCACTTCACAATTATACGCCACTTTGTGTTGGTCTATCACATAAAATCCCAATAAAATACATTTACGCTTGTGGTTGTAACGTGACAAAATGTGGAAAAGTTCAAGGGGTATGAAAACTTTTGCAAGCCACTGTATATCTAACTCTTTCTTGAATACATCCAGTGAATCGGCCTCCACTGCCTTCTACAGCAGAGAATTCCACATATTCACAACTCTCTGGGTGAAAACGTTTTTCCTCACCTCAGTCTTAAATGGCCAAGCCCTATCCTTAAACTGTGACCCCCTGGTTCTGGACTTCACCAACATGGGGAGCATTTTTCCTGCATGTTAACCTATTGAGCACAATGTATTCCAAGCACCGCCCTCTCACTCACATTTCCCTCCACATCCTTCTCTACAGGCTAACATTAACTCTTGTCTCTGCTCCACTGTAGTCAGAAACTATAGCTTCATTTCTATTTCCACAGATGCTGCCGGACCCGCTGCATATTTCCAGCTTTATTTGTATGTTTAACCATGTCAAGATATTACTTTCATAAAACAAACTCCTTCTTGTCAGCAAAAGGAAGAGAACAAACGTAATCCACAGCTTCATTAGATCAGTTAGTTGTAATAGCGGTGCAGATAGATGGGTAAAGACAGAGCAGCATTTCTGTATCAAATGACTGGAGATGAGAGTATTGTTCATCTGTAATTTTGTGCCTTGTTTTATTGGTTGAAGGAAACTAAATGAATAAGTGTACAATAACATGGGAATAACACTAAACAGAGGAGCAATGGAAGTCTTGGCCAATTACTGCTTTGCATACAACAATCAAAGAAAAAGACAAAGCCGAATGCTGGGAACTATGAAGGCATGTTACTAAACCACTCATGGCAAGAATGGTGGAAGATGAAACAGATGAATTGTGTCAAGTTCACAAAGATGCTATAAAAGCAAGACAAATAATTGGTAGAAAGTTGTTTTTGAGTAGTTGCATCTTTGAGAGTATTATGTTACATGGATATCATAGTTCAAAGACATTTGCTAGTTTAAAATGAAAACTTTTTAACAATGATGCTTCTCCTCCCTGTCTTTGTAGACCATTGAGACCACTCCCTGGGATTTATCACAGCAAACTGCAAAGACACATTTCCCCCATGATACGTCACTGGCTCTCCAGTATGTCAGGATGTCACTACCTCAACTTCACGCAGTACAGGAAATGCGCCGGTCTATGACTGCTCTTTGTGGAGATACATATCATTCAAGGCAGTAATTGACAAGAAAGTCAGTCTGTATCTAATAATCCCACCAGAATATGTGCATGAGATTATGGATTCTCCAGTTCATTAGCAGATGGGCACTCACTAGATCACATGTGGGCAACACATTGCAAGATGCTAGCTGTCTGTCTCCTCTTCATTCACAGCCTAATGCATCCAGTTGAACAAGGGGAGGGGGGGCATTCATGTCAATCAAGCCAATCACACATATTATTCAAAACCTGCTTGCAAGGAAATATATTCACGCTCGAGCTTCTTCTCGTTCCAGCGCGGAAGCTAAACATTAGTATGTTGTTGAAATCAACACACTCAGGAAGCACTTAGAGCACTGAATCCACAGCTTTCATTTTACTTACTGCCAGAAAACTTGTAAGTGTATTCTTTGGTATAGAGGTACTGACTCTCTTATTTTTAAGAGGGCTGTGTATCTGCATGAAAATACAGACCAAACAGGTGAAGCATGAATTGCGTTTTGTTGGAAGTACATTGTAATATTAACAAACATTCTCAATAGGTTAATCTACTCTCTTTGTTATCACAAGTGTAAATGGAAAGCAACAAACACACAAATACTGTTGGGAATTATTACAAGTTGTACAAGTTGGAGCAATTGTTAATAGCTCACTCACCTGCACGATGACAGTGGATTATTGTGACTAAATTAAAGGGCACGGCAGATTGAGCAATGGTTTAAAAAGCAGAAGCAATACTGAGCATCAGATATAGAGTCACGGTGTACAAATGGAGTCATGATCAACCGTTACAAAACACAGGTTTGGTCACAACTGAAATGTTACAATTGTAACCACTGCACCTTAAGGGCCTATCCCACTTTAGGTGATTTTTTAGACAACTGTGGCGACAGTCACAGTCGCGGCGTGATGCCGGAAATGCACCCACCCAACAACAATGTCCACAACAAGCTACCACCTAGTCGACATCAAGCTACGACACGCTACGTCAACCGGCGACACAATTCCTCGCGACTTGGGGCGTCCACCTACGACAACCTACCTCCACCAGCGACAAGCTACAACCCTGTCGGTAACACATGAAGACAACTGAATACTTCTCTTGACGCTGGAACTGTCGCCGTTTGACATAGGATGACAAGGCATGACCTGGCGGCAACCAATGTCACCTGGCATCATCCTACGGCAACCTGCGACTGGAGAACGGGCAACGTCAGGCAATGTCAAGCCCATTGTCGACGAAAGGTTTTGAACAAAATCCAGCGGCAACAAGAAATAAGTAACGACATTTGAGACCCCTCACGACAATACAAGCACAACCCTGCGTCAGCCGTGACCATGTGGCGACAGCCTATGTTTCAGCTGTCTCGAGTCTTGACCTGAAAAGTCACCCTTTCCTTCTCTCCAGAGATGCTGCCTGTTCCGCTGAGTTACTCCAGCTTTTGGTGTCTATCTACCGTTCTATGATCGCGATGGCAGGATCAGGTGTGTCCTGCCCAGTGCCCATCAATCTCACTCAGCCCCGGGTCAGCCTCCACTGGTACAGCTGTGCCCAGCCCCGGGTCAGCCTCCACTGGTACAGCTGTGCCCAGCCCCGGGTCAGTCTCCACTGGTACAGCTGTGCCCAGCCCCGGGTCAGCCTCCACTGGTACAGCTGTGCCCAGCCCCGGGTCAGCCTCCACTGGTACAGCTGTGCCCAGCCCCGGGTCAGCCTCCACTGGTACAGCTGTGCCCAGCCCCGGGTCAGCCTCCACTGGTACAGCTGTGC